>JAZFAU010000012.1:272500-417500 GCA_037178615.1 Dione vanillae
TTTATTTAAAAGAAAAAGAATGTGACAAAATGTATATGCTACTTAGTACTTGTATTACTGTAATATATGTTATGTTTAGGAATGAAATATTCGCTCCAGTCTGTTTTAAACGTGTCATATATATATATATATATATATATATTATATATATATATATATATATATATATATATATATATATATATATAATATATATATATATATATATATATATATATATATATATATATATATATATATATATATATATATATATATATATTATATATATATATATATATATATATATATATCCAATATCATATAATATATTATCTACACAAACATGACCTAATGACATTACATTAATATATGCACCACGTGTACATCACGCGAGGTGTCAGTACCTATATTTAAATTTCGCCCGGCTCTTTAATGTCGTACGATACTATGTTATGTAACTAGCGTGTAGGACATTAACCTAGCAAGTACTAAAATATATAAAAATCGTATAATTTTATATTTATTTAATTTATACACTTAGTTTTATATTCGACAGGTAGGAGGTTCGATTTTAAATTTAAGTTTTTGTATAGATCTTTTTTTAACAATGAAACTTTTTTGCACGTCAAGGCGATGTGGCGAAGATGAGAAGAACATTGGCAACAAGTAAATAAAATTATTAATCCATTGAATTTGGCTGAAACGTCGACTATAAAAATGTTTATATACTAAATCGGTTTCATTTTAATTAACTTAAATATTTTAGCCTCACGCTTAGTCCCACAGCAGGAGAGAACTACAGAAACCGTGGGAACAAAAAAGAAAAACCGCTTTATCCTGTTTATAGCAGGGTAGGCAAAAGGAACTGCAGTTACTGTGGGAACATAACATAATGTGTTAAGTAAGTAAAGTAGTAAACAAAGTGTTAAGACATTACGTGTAAGTGGCGGAACTTTATATTTTAATATTTACCCACTATTGCTTAACCGATATGTTTATCAATCCCACATTACTTACAGTGGACTCGCTTGTAATATACATACATGTATATTTTGTATTAACTTGAGTCAACATATTGTCATAACATAATTATATAATGAACCGCTTCAACTGTTACTATAGTGAATTATCTTTATTTCATCACAAATATGAAGAGTGATGTGTGATGTGTAGGTATTGCTTTAATCATTACCGGAGTTATGCTTTAGATTTAATATAGAAGCGACTATGTTTGGAATTGAGGACACCATTATATTTCTGCTCGCATTTTAAAATATTTTTTTAATTTATTATCACATTTAAATTAGACTGGTTGTATAATAATAATGAGACACTACAAAAAACCACGTAGGTTTGTCTTGAGTGTCGTGTTCGTAGGCTTCCCTTTACGCTGCGTTTACATAATACTTTTTCACGTAATACTTAATATTTTTCTAAGCGATTTTCACTTTTAAACATTTCAGTTATAAATATGTATGTCCACTTATTGATTTTCTTTATTTAAATAAACTATTGCATTATCGATCACACATAAAGCTACAATCGGAACGAAAAGAAGTTCTGTGAAGCTATAGAAAATCTACTATAGCCATTTTCAATTATTTTTTTATGTCATCACGCTTTATCTCGCAGAAGGAACTGCAGGAACAAAAAAAACAAGTGTTAAAACACTCCGTTTTTTAGTCCCTACGTTGCTAGTCCCAAGCCGTCGCGTTTAGAGGTAGACGCTACGAATATTATAGTCGCAAATTTATTTTCTCCGTCCTTAACTGTCTAAATAATTTATATGTAATTACTTGTTAATAGGCTAATTTCACTCATTCCGCTTTTCAATTTAAACGAACTGTTAAAACAATACTAATAAGTAAAGCCAATTGATAACTACTTATATATGTGGAATGTCAAATTAAATTGCTATAAATAAATACACCTAATAAGTATCGAACCCGAATCTACCACGTACAAACTAACTTACCCTATACTTAAACTATTTTTATTAAAATTATATTGTTTTTTAATTTAATACATAGACAGGTGTTAAAAACTTAAAACTCTCATTAAACATCCAATGACGCAATATTTAAATTTAAAACATCGCAATGCGGTCAGCATATCTACATCTGGTTTAAGTTACGTTACAACAATGTGATATCAAACGCAAACAGTTTTATATTCAGTTCAACAAGCGTAGTATCCATTTTGATGGTGTTATCAGTAATTATCAATATAACTGATAAGAGTGCAGATATTTCATGAAGAATACGCGTGATAAGGTAAATCCTATAATAAAGATAATGTTTTTGTCAACTGAATGGTTGATTCATTTTTTTTTTTTTTTTTTTTTTTTTTAGCTTCACGCTTTATCCCGCACATGGCAGGGTAGGCAGAGGGAACTGCAGGAACCATATGAACCTAGTGTTAAGACACTCCGTTACTTAGTCCCTGCTTACTCCGTCCCCACTTTCCGCCGTTTTCGAGGCATTGCGTGTTGAGTGGCGGAACTCAACGCCGCGCTTTGCCTTAGTTGCCAGAGCGAAGAAAATGGAAATAGAAAAATCCATCTTCCCCGACTGGGGATCGAACCCAGAAACCGTCGCGTTAGCCGCGTTACAGGCAGACGTTGTGCCTCTGCGCCACGACGGTCGATTCATTTTGCACTCTTATGTTATATAGGATTTTATATATATATTTTTTTTAATTTTTATAATTAATTAAATACAATCCATCAATAATTAAATTTCCGCTGATATTGTGAGTAGAAATTAAAATGTATATTTGAGAAAGTAATTTTTTTTTTACCTTATATGTTTTGTACCTTATATTAGGCGTAATATATCGAAATAATATATAATTTTAAGCGTTCAGTATTCAATTCAGTTGTATTTAAATAAGGAGTGTTCTATAATGAATTTAACAATATTGTCTGTAATTAATTTGTAATGTATTTTTTTAGCTTCATGCTTTATCCCGCATATGGCAGGGTAGGCAGAGGGAACTTCAGGGACCGTGGGAACCTAGTGTTAAGACACTCCGTCGCTTAGTCCCTGCTTTCTCCGTCCCCGATTTCCGCCTTTTTCGAGGCATTGCGTGTTGAGTGGCGGAACTCAACGCCGCAACGCTTTGCCTAGTTTACCAGAGCGAAGAAAATGAAATTAGAAAAATCCATTATCCCCGACTGGGGATCGAACCCAGAAACCGTCGCAAGCAGACAGACGTTGCGCCTCTGCGCCACAACGGTCCTCATGTAGTAATGTACAAGTATATTTTAATATTATCTCAATATCTCAAGAAACTTGTCCATAATTACATAAGCAACTAATTACAGATACAGATATACGCAGAAAACTTAGTTAACTCAGGTACGTTTTTTCCCTTAGGTAGATCTAACGATAAAACACTAACTAACCAACATAACATACTCACATATATATATATATATATATATATATATATATATATATATATATATATATATATATATATATATATATATATATATATATATATATATATATATATATATATATATATATATATATATCCACGATTCACAAGTGTACTGTGATATATAAAACATTACACGACAAATTTAAAAAGCCATTTTCATTATAAAGACGTCTCAAGGCCAGTTGCATTATATTAAACATTCGCTTAGCAAGCACAATGGCAAGCAATTTGTTTAACAAAAAAAAGCCAATGATCATTCCACTCAATACTAACGATATGATACTGTAAGTCACCCCTGTGTATGTAAAATTATAGTTACACAAAAGTATGTGAGGAAATATATGAGAATTGTTAGCTAATGGAAGGGAGGATCTTAGTAATGACATGCTTAAATAGTTTCAATCACTAGAGGGTTTCTGTAAAATTTGTAAAGATAAATGTTTTATTCATTAAAATATTCAAATTGGTGATTTAAAATCTTTACTTTGTTAGGTTAGAAATAGCTTAAAATATTCTCATATTATCGTTCTATATGAGATTGCCTATATGCATATATTTCAATGGTCATAACTTTAAATCATGTATGCATAACACCAAATTATCCTAATCAGACCTAATGATAGGTTACCGCACATATTTAATTGCGCGTCAAATCGTTGCTGCTAGTAATGTAAAGGAATACGACACTATAGATTACTTCACGATCGTATTTCTAAAGAGTAAGTATTAACAATTTGCATATTTACACACAATCGCACACACACACAAGCAAAGGAAAAACACAACATGTTTAGGTAGGAACTTATGACGTCACAGTGGCGTATTTCTTTCGAATTCACTGACATGAACGTGAATGAAATTTAAATTTTAATGAGCATATTCGCAAGAGCATTTGTGTTAGTACATAAAAGACTTGAAGAAGACTAAAAGTATTTTAGATGTTTAATACTTAACCTACTATTTAATGTTAGAAAATTCGCACAGCAATGTAATATAAGAAATAGTCTAAGAAAATAACGTTTCTTTAGAAATTTATAGGGTTCCAATCCAACCAAACCCCCATAATAATGCATCACAGGCCTAATTATATGATTCCATATGCATCCGTCCATATCACGAAGCCAATTTCACACTTTGACCAAGTGAATTGGATTGGACCTTCCTGTCAGCATAACTTACACACAGAAAAGGCCGCAAAAAGTAACAGAAACGTCATATCATTTACAAACAAATAATATGTTTTTAAAAATATATGTATATATACACAAACACACACACACACACATATATATATATATATATATATATATATATATATATATATATATATATATATATATATATATATATATCTATATATATATATATATATATATATATATATATATATATATATATATATATATATATATATATATATATATATATATATTATATATATATATATTCATACATTATATGAATTAACGTCATACTCCTTATAGAAAGAAGGATGTTGTTAAGCGACATTGTAAGCAATTACATGCACTACGATAAATAGTTAGAATGCTACTGTAGTTGTTCTTATTTATGCTTTAAGTAAATTGCAGTGTCTCGACATGTTCTAGAAAACATATCGAATAAAATAATTTATTTACTAAACTTAGTGTGGCGCAGCATCGCTTAGTCCGATTGTGGGTTCGATTCCAACTTGGGGGAGCAAAATATTTCCTACTCTTGCTTTAATATAACTTAACATTAAAATGTTTTACTTGAAATAGTATTTATAATTTTGTTCCCATAACAATTATCTACATTTGTACCATATTTATTTTTAGAGTAAACTTTCATAGTAAGCTTTCTATAAAATGGAACATAATAAACTTGCCATGTATGTCCGTATCAAATAATCATGTTTCTTACTTTATCACCATGTCGTAGTACCGATAAAATCGAAATAATGACGCACTACGCTTATAACTAAGACATCAATATGTTACAACAGATAAAATAAAATGTTTTTTTTTTTATTTTATTCTTAAAACAAAACTTTTTAATTGTTTATGATTTTTTTAAAGTATTAGTCCACACTAAGGATAGAAAAACTTAAAGAAAACACGCAAATTAATATAAATTTAGCTAATAGTATCTTATCAAATGAAAATGTATAATTTTAAATTAAAAAAATAGAACTAAAGTTGTTATTTTAAAGGTTTACAAGCATTAATTGAAAAAATAAAAAAAACGTTTCATTTTTAACTTAAGGTTCTTTTAAGACTGTTTCTCGTCATATGGTGTGTGATTTAAGTTAATTTATTGGACTTCCAACTAGAGTTGTATTTATTACAATTTATTTATTATCTATCAATAATATTTTTTAATGACAATGTTTGTTTAAACCATAGTCAATGACAAAACTAATATTGCAGAAAATAATGTATATATAATATATAATATATATATATATATATATATATATAATATATATATATATATATATATATATATATATATATATATATATATATATATATATATATATATATATATATATATATATATATATATATATATATATATATATATATATATATATATATATATATATATATATATATATATAGAAATAAATTAGCATAACATCACATCATCTTCTTTGATACGGAAATATAAACTAAGAACCCAAAACTTCAACTTACATAAGACAATTCCATACTTATTTCTACAATTGCTAATATACACCATAGTAGTACTCTCTCATTTTACCACTTTCCACCCAAATAAAGTATAAAGTATAATCAATCATAAACACAATACAACCTCCATCTACACCTGCTACCTGTTCCTATCGAGGTAGTTATAAAAAGTACCAAACTACATACCTATGGATAGTTAGGTACAGTCTCATCAGTTCTATGAACTGGGGGGTCGTCGTGGTCCTGTTACTACCTAGGTAGGTATAAAAAGTATCAAAAATACATACCTACGGATAGTTAGGTACAGTCTCATTAGTTCTATGAATTGAGGGTCGTCGTGGTCCTGTTACTACCTAGGTAGGTATAACAAGTAACAAAACTACATACCTATGAATAGTGAGGTACAGTCTCATCAGTTCTGTGAACTGGGGGTCGTCGAAGCCCAGCATGTTGCAGTAGTTGGCGGACCAGTCCTTGTTGTCGTCGATGGCGCCAATACCTTTTCCGTCACGGTAGGTATTGCGGTAGATAGTTGCAGCTATGACTGGCAACTTGGCGATTAAGTTCATTGAGTCCTCGTACACGTACTGTTTGGGGACAATATTTTATTGGTTTCAATGGTTTATCTTAGTTTTATACATATTTTACGTGTTTTTGTACAATTTTTAGCTTCACGTTTATTTACCTACATAGCAGAGTAGAAGGAAACACAGGAAGTGTAGAAATATAGTGTTAACTCAACGCCGCGCTTGCTTTGTTTCCAGATCGAAGAAAATGGAAATTTAATCTATACTCTCCGTATACACTAATGGTATGGGAATCGAACCCCCAAATCCCCGCGCCACGGCGGTCCTCAGCATAGTATACTAACATATTATCACAAAACAAACAGAGCACTGTACAATTAACTCATAGATTTTTAACATACAAGTATATATTAACTTATTATTATATATTATAAATTCATTAGAAACTTATACCTATGGAAAGGAAGCTACGACCAAAAGTGACATGCTAAGAGCAACCAATCAACATCAATAATTTTATTCGATTGAACTGTATCACAGCTGTAATCATGTGTAAGTTATTAATAGCCATCCACGATTATTAAACACTTGTGGCCGTGAAAATTTAAAACGTTTGGATTTGTCTCATATAAAACAATGGACAAAATGTTAATGTCCTTGGACTTTGAAACAATGTTAAATGTCATACGAGGGTCGTTTGAAAAGTCCGTGCAAAAATAAAAACTACTTAATTTTTTGGGGTAAACCTTTTTTATTTTTCAACATAGTCTCCTTTTAGGCCTATACACTTCGTCCAACGCTGCTCTAGTTTGTTGATCCCTTCCGAATAATAGGATTTGTCCAAGTCTGAAAAATAACCATTTGTTTCTGCAATCACCTCCTCGTTTGAATAAAATCTTTTTCCCGCCAGCCATTTCTTCATATTGGGGAACAAATAATAGTCCGAGGGAGCCAAGTCTCGATAATAGGGGGGATGTGAAACGAGTTGGAACCCTATTTCCATTAATTTTGCGACCACAACTGCTGAGGTGTGAGCTGGTGCGTTGTCGTGATTGAAAAGGACTTTTTTGTGGGCCAATCGTGGGCGTTTTTCTTGCAGCTCGGTTTTCAAACGGTCCAATAACGATGAATAATATGCACCTGTAATAGTTTTACCCTTTTCCAGATAGTCGATGAGGATTATGCCTTGCGAATCCCAAAACACAGTCGCCATAATCTTTCCGGCCGAAGGAACGGTCTTCACCTTTTTTGGCGCAGATTCCCCCTTGGTAACCCATTGTTTAGATTACTCTTTGGTCTCAGGAGTGTAGTGATGTACCCATGTTTCATCCACAGTGACAAACAACGCTTAAAGTCCTGCGGATTCTTCTGGAACAGCTGCAAACCGTCCTTGCAACACTTAACACGATTTCGTTTTTGGTGAAGCGTGAGCAATCGCGGCACCCATCTTGCAGATAGCTTATTCATGTCCAAATGTTAATGCAAAATATTATGTACCCGTTCATTCGAGATGCTCACAGCACTAGCAATCTCACGCACCTTCACTCTTCTGTCATTCATCACCATATCATGGATTTTATCAATGATTTCTGGAGTAGTAACCCCAACAAGGCGTCCAGAACGTTTAGCGTCACTTGTGCCCATATGGCCACTCCAAAAATTTTGAAACCACTTATAAACTGTTCTAATCGAAGGTGCAGAGTCACCACAATGTTTGTCAAGCTTTTCTTTAGCCTCCTGAGGCGTTTTGCCTTTCATAAAATAGTGTTTAATCAACACACGAAATTCTTTTTCGTCCATTTTTTGAAAATCACTCGACTTTCTCGATTCAAACGACTGCCAAACACAAAGAAATATACCGATCTGCCTGAAACTTGGTGTGTGTTCTTCCAAGAGATGCTACTAACTAAACATAACCTCGATACGAACCAGTAGTGCTATCTCTCTGACTTTGCACGGACTTTTCAAACGACCCTCGTAATTTGTAAAAATATTGTTACATTGATATAATTTGATCATTAAGTAAAGGGAACCTACTGTCAATACTCTTAGTAAATGTGTATGTTTGTGTATGTGTGTACATACATATTACATATACATATAAAATTCTACTGTAACCATACTGGTGAAAAAATTACACTCAAATACGATTACATCTCTAAATGAGAATTGAACCTACAACTTTTGCGTTCAACAATGAGTTAAATAATCAACACTACCATAAAAACATTATTAATGAAGATTGAAAATCTTATAACTTTAAGATATAATGACATAATATCATATGTACTTTAGAATATTCTCGAACATTCGTTTATTACATTGTTGGGCAAAGTCTATGTTATTTTTATCGGTCGTCGCATTAATTACAATAGTTTTTAAAGCAACCTAATTTTAACTAATTATCAAACGTTTCATTTTAATAAATATTTGATATGTTAATTTTAATTAATTCCCGAGACATAAAAAAAACCAATACAATTAAGTATACCATATCTAAACTTTTAAGCAAACATTTTGTAAGACTATAATGGCAACACTGAATTCTACTTCAAAATCGATACTATTAAATATACCATCATCTATTTAAAAGAAAACGTCGGTCTTAATATTTGTTATTCCACGCGACCTTGTTACAACTCGTTTGAAACTATAAAAAACCTATTTCCTATAAATTTTATATTAACTGACAAGATTGCTTGAGATTCATACAAATTGAAGTCATGTCGAGTTTATTATTAGCGTATTATTATTATGTCATAGTTGCTATATATCTCATTGCAAACATATAGTAGAAAGTCCTGAGTTTGATTCCCATATATAAAATATTGTTATTTAATTGTAATTTTGAGTTTTTTCATGGCAACATTACTTCCTATTTCCCAATGAACATAAATAAATTTAATTTCTCCTTTCTGGTAACACTAAGAGTATATGTGAGTATGTGTAATCCGCTATTCAATACCTATCTCAAATTTTATTTCCCAACCTGAGGCTTAAAGCTTTAACCTAAAAAAAACTGTATTTCATCTCCTTACCTCCCAATATTTAGATTTGTGTACACCTTCTGAATAGGCCTGTACGAACTTGCTCTCACTGTTCAGTGCTGTTACCGCTGAAGAGAATTGAGACATAGGGTGCAGTTTGCTTGGCATGTTGTTTAGCATTGTAACAACGTGTGCTGGGAGCTCGGCCCTGTTGAATAGAGAAATTTAAAAAAAAATATCAAAAATATAATTAATAATTATTTGAAGAAACAGGTAATTAAAAATAGATATAAAAATATAATAAGGTTGCTTGGCAGACATTGCTACTGGAGCAATAAGGCCGCCTTATGTACATATATATATATATATATATATATATATATATATATATATATATATATATATATATATATATATATATATATATATATATATATATATATATATATATATATATATATATATATATATATATATATATATATATATTATATATATATATATATATATATATATATATATATATATATATATATATATATATATATATATATATATATATATATATATATATTATTATCATTGTTATACTTTTTTGTATTTTATCGGTGTACAATAAACAATTATTATTATTAATATTATTCAAAACCAAACAATCGATCTAAGCGTACGAGCTATTTATATGTAACATCATAAGTAACAACGTTAACAGTTTTTAATGACTTATAATCTAAAATAAAACAGTATTATACAAAAGAGTATATATTAGAAAGAAAATATGTTTTCATAGAAAAGTTTTACTAAATACATATAATAATCATCAAGACAAACCTCTGCGCCCATTCCTTTGACAGTGCCTTTACTTGAGCCTCGGTGGGTATATCGCCGGTAACAAGAAGCCAGAACAAACCCTCGGGCAGGGGTTCTTCACCACCCTTAGCTTTGGGCAGCTGCTGTTGGCACTCGGGAATTGAAAGACCACGGAACCTGATACCCTCATCGGGGTCCAGAACTGACGTCTCCCATACTAAACCCTTGATGCCACGCATACCACCGTACATCTGTTGTTAAAACGATATGCATCTAATAGAATCAGGCTTTACATTGCGGAAGTCCATCCAAACTAGCAAAGGAATTTATATGTAGCTACTGCCACTATGTAGTAGTAGCTAACATCTCCCGAGGGTTCCTCGTTGAGGTGAAACACGTGTATAGTAACGGTGGTTGTGTTTCGCATTGCTTACTGCACGCGCATCTACCAGCGGGCGGACAGTGCACTTAATTGCATAATTACTATCGCATAGCGGAAGTAGCTACATATAAACTCCTTTCTTAGTTAAAACTATATGTATATTTTTAAATAAAACAATACTAATGGTTTTTTTTTGTAATGTAATTGACACTGTAGATCCTTTTTTAATTTGTACTATTAATACATAATATATAGAATAATATTAATCCTAATGAACTCATATCTTAACTTTTTTTTTAATATTTATTATTACAATAATAGTGTTTATATTCCATTGTTCTATAAAAATGTAATAATTTTAAATTAATTTAATATTATGTTTTCAAAATGACATCTATTACTTGGTCGTTGCAATAGTGTTGTCTACATAAATTCACATTTTCCTTGCAAATAACTATGTAATTAGGACGCTTTAAGGTCACATGCAATTCAACGATAATTTCAATGATAGCATATTCAAATTACTGGCAATAATCTAATTTTCAGTAATTTAAAACAGGTATTACAAGACATACATGTATGTCAACTGTTAATTACTTTTAATGGAAAAAGGTAAGTATAGATAGGTAAATATAGGTATAGGTAAATAGGTAAGTAATAGGTAAGATTTACATAAAAAGATATCTAATTTGAGTAAAACTTACCATATCGACGGTGACTTCGCCGACTTTGTCGCTGCCATGCTTCTTGCGGAACTCCTTGATCTTCTCCTGTTCCTTAGGTATTTTCTCCTGAAGTACACTCTTCAGGTTGGTCTGCTCCGCGCTTAAGTTTCTTAACAGAATCGTTGCCGTTGGGCATGCTTTCTAATGATAAACAAAAATAAAATTATTAATATAAATAAAACAAATTAACGTGTAATTTATATTATTATTGATTATTTAAATATATTATAAGTCTAAAAAGACAAAAATAAATATTTGATTTATTTCATTTCAGTCATTCTTCTTTAAGTATATTTATCTTCACATGAAATATGAAGATATATATCGGATTCCTTTACATTTTCAACATTTTGCTATACAAATTTATGTTTAAGTAACTATAAAATATAACTGCTTAGAAACGTAACTTCTTAAATTTACAGACACAGTTTATAGTTAAAGAATTTGTTTATACTCAAATGGTCACTTCCTATAAAATTCTGTTACATTATAATAGTAAACATCAAGTAAACATGAATAAAGAAGTGTTAATACATAAATATTATAAAGCAAAATATATATTTCATATGTTATTTGGAAAATTAAATTATTTCAATTAACGCCTCGACGTGAGTGGTACACTATATAAATATATAACCAATTAACAATGAACTGTATTTTAGTGTATTGGTGATACCATTATACGGAAATATACAAACGAAGCCTAGTACTTAATAGAGAAAAAGCATCCGTGAGATATATTAATATAAAAATATATTTTCAAAGTAATATATTTTAAATAAGTTTTTTTTTTTTTGTTTTTTTAGCTTCACGCTTTATCCCGCATATTGCAGGGTAGGCATAGGAAACTGCAGGAACCATATGAACCTAGTGTTAAGACGCTCCGTTGCTTAGTTCCTGCTTTCTCCGTCCCACTTTCCGCCTTTTTCGAGGCATTGCGTGTTGAGTGGCGGAACTCAACGCCGCGCTTTACCTAGTTTCCAGAACGAAGAAAATGGAAATAGAAAAATCCATCTTCACCGAGTGGGAATCGAACCCTCAAACCGTTGCGCTTACAGGCAGACGCTTACGCCTCTGCGCCACGACGGCCTAATTTAAAGTTATTCTAATCATATTTATTTTTATAATAAAAAGGTTGAACTTTAGTATACAATAGCTCTTATAAACGAAAGACAAATTAGAAGGCGACGTCAATTCAATGAAACAACAGACGGTTAATGGTTAATCAATGCTGATCTTGGGTCAGGATGGGCCAGAGTTTAATGCTATTGACATTGTTAGTTAGTACACTAACGTTTAACTTTGATTACTCTATTGTAAGTATATTGTTTAAACATTTTTCATATATTTCATGTAATTTGACCAAAAGATTAATTTAGACCTACTTAGACAGGTAGGGTATACTCGATGAAGGTAGGTGCTATGTAAAAAAAATATATTAATAATGCCAGTAAAGAAGAGTCAAGAGAAATATTTTACCGGATTGGATGTCAGTTCTTTGAACAGAATCATTTGTGGTTATAAAATAAAACTATTATAAATTGTATGTATGAGTATCTTATGTATAAACAATTCTTGCTAGTATATTTTTCATGACAAAAAATACTCGAATATATGTAAATATACCTATGTTTTATTTAAAATTTTAAATATTTGTTACTTAATTATAAAGTTGGAAGTCGTGATTATTAATTATAAATTTTATTGCAAGTACGTCTATATAATGTTTTTCAGACACGTATGACTGCGACTGTGCCTCATCAGCTTATTAATAATGAAAATAAAATGTCAAATTACAATTTATTACATTTTTTAAAATAATAATAATTCAATAAAAGTAATAAAGAATAATAAATATAGATAATTGTTTCAATAACTATTTTTTATGTGAGTAACTAACATAACATGTTATTTGTGAAAAAAAAACCGGTTGATTAATCATTTTTAAATCCACGTTGGAATCAAAGTCAAAGTGTACATTCAAGGTTACAAGTACTTAGCTGTCAAATATTTTAAAGAGATAAGATTGATAGATTTGTATGAAATAAAATCATTGACGCAATTGTATCGACTGTCTGATACCTATTGGATCTCATAATACTGCACTAGGTTCAATGGGTATAATGAAAATAAAACATACATATGTAGTTCTCCAATTACATATATATGTAAGTGCCGTTTGTCAAATGATGTGTCATAGATACATGATTTATACGACAAAATTATCAATTTCTATCATCATACTTAATACTTTAGCCTTAATATTTAATATATTATTTTTTCAGAAAGCTACTGAATCCATATGCTCATAATCAATAAAAAGATAGTACTAAAAACCCCACTCAGCCTACAGAGGCACGGCCTAAAGAGGTCATAGCGCAGCCGCTATAGACGGAAAAAGGTAGACAAGTCTCATAGGCAAATACCCAAACGATTTTCCTTGAGGAGATTGCAGTAAAAAACCCTTCGACGAGGCCAGCAATACGGAAACTTACTAAAATTGTTTGACTCTACGTTGTTAACCTTAAGCTTGTACCTTGGATTATGTTTTAATGTATTTATATTATACAAAGTTAGTCTCATAATATCCCACTTTGATAATATTTAAAACAAATGACAGTTAACTAATTTGAATGTATGTCTAAACAAAAAAAAAGAAAAACCCCGCAGCAACATACGAATACACATTTATACACACATATAGAGGTATGTATAACACATATATACATAATCGTATTTACATATGTATAAGTGCGTAAAAACAATGACGTCATAGTAAATTAGGCGCCAAAATACGTGTAACGACATTGAAACTAGAATAGCCTTCACAGTATTGCGTAACTGAGCCCGGTTAATCGCGAAACACTTGCTTCGCGTGATGTTTTACGCTCGTGCTGCTTATCTAAGAGTACGCTTTGTCCTAATTAAATACTTGGAGAAAAATATAGAGTGGTCTTGGACTTTACCCTGTAAAGCCATGTTGGGGCATTATGTATCTATTATATTTCTAAATAGTAATTTCGTGCTAAAATATATATTGTTTTAAATATATATTGCGTATGGCACTTCTTTTAAATATAATCTATGTTTTGAGTAAATATATTACATAAATTTTATTATAAATAGAACAAAATTTATCATTAATTCAGCCTAGTACAATCTAGAACATTCGAAATGATAAGATACAAAGAATCTGATTATGAACCGTAGGTGAATTCAATGTCAGAATGTCACGTGAAAAATCTGTTAAGATGAGACTCAAACTGAATTGAAAAACACACACACACATATATATATATATATATATATATATATATATATATATATATATATATATATATATATATATATATATATATATATATATATATATATATATATATATATATATATATATATATATATATATATATATATATATATATTACGTGTTTTTGGAACAAGTACGTATCTACGAAAACTTTTTGTTAAAAAGGTATTAAATGAGATGAGGAACATCCGCCAAGAATTGGTGCGAATCTTAAAAGGTTTAAAAGGCATTAGGCCTGGCCTCAAAGAAGCCATAGCTATAAACGACCCTGAACAAACAAGTTCAGTTTAGTATCTTGACGATAAGTTATGATTTTTCTCATCTGTACGTATATATCTGTATGTATTATTATCTAACACATATCTTCATATTATATATAATATGTTAACGTAAATGGTTTTGTGTTCAAGATAAATATATAAAGTATTTAAGGTACATAATATAAAGCTGGAAATTTTCCACAACTACTTTATTTAATTGTTTAAATTGACCTTCGTATATTCCATGAAAAATATATACATACTTATATAAGCTATGAATAAGTTTTAAAAGTTTTTTTTTGTAAATATGTGTTTAAATGTATTAGTATATTATTATTTATAAAAACAGATCCATTTATCATAGATTAACATTTAGGCGCGCATTTATAACCTACGACCTGCGGTTATCTTCTTGAGGTTGCGGACATGGTCAAAGTCAGTGTAAAAAATACTTTGTGCCATATATGTCTCTCTAATATATATATAAAATTCTATTATAATATAGTAAAAGATAATTATAACGAAAACTTCCCACAAATTAATGTAGGTAATGTTTTTTTTTTAATTTATTTCGAAAATATTCATTTAAAACAATTAAAAAATTTGGCAAGGCTTTCCAATTGGAACGGTATGTATGCCTTTAAATAAATTGAATAAAATACCGTTACAACTTACAAGCCATGTGCCAACATACATATTACTTTTAACATTAGCAAGTAAAAGTTTAATGAACACATTTTATTATGTAAAAGAAATCTAAGACTTTTACTTTAATTTTCGTATTTACATTTAAAACAACATTATGATTTAATACTATTTATTTTTAAATACAGAATAATTTTTTCTGTGAAATAGCAAATTGAGCTTTTTCTAAGTTTTAAAGCCCTTATGTAACAATATTTTTTGCCTATAGTTAAATGCAATTAAAATTTCGGCAGGTATAAAAGAAATTAACAAATAATTCATTCTTATTAGAAGATTAAGTTGTACGAAGTAATGTATTAAGGATTGATATATTAACATACATAAATATATTATATTTTAATTAGTACAAAGTATTATCTTAGTATTTAAGAAACTCTTTAACTTTTATGAATAAATACTTATTTCATTATTTAATACTTGTGCAAAATGTCTATGAGTCAACTACCGTGATACGCGCGGCATCCTTTAATAGCCTCTCGTGAATTTATATAATACGTTATACATTTCGGCAAATGCATAGTCTTAAAAGATATATAAAATAAGGAGTACCGCAATATTTATATATTTGATCCGAAAATAGTTTCATTCACATTACATAACTTCGAACTCAAAATGTGGCGGAAAGGTTATGTATAAATTTTGTATAGAATATTATGACAAGATGATTTAAATTTTATATTTTAAAATTGATGTTAATTTAAATTACCTGTATGTCGATTAATTTTGTAGAGGTGATCCTGAATAGAGCCATTTTTAAACCCACCGAGCGCTAACCAACACACAATTAATGTACACCTCGCTATCGATCGTATTCGCGAGTGGAAGTTTAAAATGTTGGCTAACTTGTACGGTGGCGAGGCAAAACGTTTTGTTACGCATGAAGTGGCGCAAAAAATGTTGTCATGTTGGATATACAAGATGGCGCTCTTTAAAGAAACAAGAAATATATAAAATTGTTACTAATTTTATTATGTCTTCGCTAAATAATTGAATTATCTATTCTATACTATTTCATAAATCTATTTCGAATATGCTAGTTGAAGAAAATTCACTTAGCTAGTGTCATGCATGGAGAAATCACGAATAAGATTATAACTTGATAAAGGTACAGTTTCAGACAATAATTAAATACATGTAAGAAAAAGATTTACTAAAAATACTTTCAAAACAAATCAAGAAAGAAAATTGCTATACAAATGTCAATACTATTAATATTAAAATAAATTAATTAAAATCGGCCAGTTAACCATCTGTAAGAAATTAAAGCAGAATTCAATAAGTAAATATTATTGAATCCTTGACATTCTTTTGTTTTGTTATTTATATTTATAATTATATTTGTTAATATTAAAAGTAGTTGATTCTAGAATTAACTTATTTCAATATCATCAAGTATAAGAGCAATTAATAGCTACGGCCACTTGATTAAGATTATGTATTGACCAATATTTACAAATATTATCTATATATATTTTAAAACTATTTATTAATTAATTTAATGAAAGCATAAATCTTGAATGTTAGATGAGAATTGCCGCTGCAGGGAAATATACAATTGGAGTTGAAAGGACATTAAGAACAATAAAAAAACAAGCTTCTGCTTTCAAAGTTTTCTAAAATAAATAAATCTTAAATATTGAATATACATAAATCACGAGTTATATTTTGATTTCACTCTTTGTAAGTCTTTCCACTTTCTATACTAACGACAATAATTGGCTGTTGACAGGTTTACATTATCATGTACTCTATGTTTACACGTAAAAATGGACTGTGACAAATGACATATTGGTATTGTTGACGTACTGAGGATTTAGTGAACGTCAGTCGTCAATGTAACATATGACATAAATTTAAAAATAATTTATTGAACATTCAACATTAACAACAAAACCATTTTACGTGATGGTACCCTCCTGATTATAGCCGCTATTAAGGTTTTTGTAAAGTAATTATTATTTTAAATTGGAAAAAATATTATAAACTAATTTTAAAATGAATCGCCTGTTGTATTGTACTTTTATTTCATTGCAATTAATAACTTTAGTACAGTGTAGCAAGTATTTTCGATTAGGTCGAAGAAATGGTGGAAATTTAGGTGAACCAATACATGTTGAAGATCTAAATTTGCCACCGGCTCAATGGTTTACTCAGAAATTGGACCATTTTCGACCTACAGATAAGAGAACTTGGCAACAGGTAAGTTTATTGTTATTTTTACTAAGTGATATTATTTTTATAATAATTGTTTTTTAAAACAATTAATGAATTCTGAGTAGATATATAGGTATTGTGTATTTATATAAATTATATATATATTGAATTTATTTTTTGTTTATGATAATTTGTCTATATTTATCTATATTTTTATTTATTAAAATGATATATTTTTTTTATTGTAGCGCTATTTCGTTAATGAAAGCTTTTACGATTTTAATAATCCTGGTCCTGTATTTTTAATGATTGGCGGAGAAGGTACAGCAAGTCCAAAATGGATGGTCAAAGGAACTTGGATTGAATATGCAAAAGAATTTAAAGCATTGTGTATTCAATTGGAACATCGCTACTATGGAGAAAGTCATCCCACTAAGTAAATTTTTTATAGAATTTTTCATAAAATCTAAGGAATAATGTTTAATAAAATGTTACTAAATATAATATGTATTATAACAATATTCAAACATATAATTTATATTATATATATGTATATTGTTATAATACTTTTAATAATATTTACAATAAATAAATTGAATATGAAATAATTTCTAGGTAAGTAAATATTAAAATGGTATTGTAATATCTTAATTTTATAACAAAATGCCCTTAGTGACTTTAGATAAATTATTATTTGTATTGTTTATCATGTTAGGAATAACCTCTGTTATAGAGGTCACTTTCTGCGATATGTACAAAATTTAATAAATTTGAATTTCAAAGTGACTTGAAAATTAATTATCTTTTAAATTTATTTATATCTGTGGCCAAATCCAACTTATATCTAAGAGGTCTACTTAATAAGTAAGTAGTCTATTTTAAAGCAGAAGAAGAAAAAAAAGTGGAATCCAAAGGAAACTGCAGAAACCATAGGAACCTAGTATTACAAAACTCCATTCTCTTCCTTCCGCCTCTTCGAAGTATTGTATCTTGAGTGGGGGAACTCAATCCTGTGTTTTGCCTAGATTACAGAGCAAAGATACAAAATGGAAATGAAAAATCCACCTTTCCTAAGTGAGAATCGACCCCACAAAACTTTTACAGACAGTTGGTTTTCTCAATTCATATATTATAATAGAACTACCTATTACAGATATGGTAATTCAAGTTTTATTTTTAATTACAGAGATATCAGTACAAAAAACTTGCAATACCTTTCGTCAAGTCAAGCTCTTGCAGATTTAGCTTATTTCATAAATGCAATGAATGATAAGTATAAGTTTAACAGAGAAGTTAAATGGGTAGCTTTTGGAGGATCATATCCTGGATCTTTGGCAGCTTGGTTGAGACTAAAATATCCACATTTAGTTCATGCTGCAGTGTCTTCTAGTGGCCCATTAGTTGCAAAAGTCAACTTTATGGGTATGATTTCTGTTATTATTTTAGATTTTAATTAATAATTTATTTTAGATTTTAATTTTAAACAATTTATTATTTATTAATTTTGTTTATTATTTATAAGAGCTATACTGCTTGGATGGCAAAAACAGTAAAAAGATAAATAAATAGATGTGTATGATTCAATGTATATATATATATATATATATATATATATATATATATATATATATATATATATATATATATATATATATATATATATATATATATATATATATATATATATATATATATATATATATATATATATATATATATATATATATATATATATATATATATATATATATATATATATATATATATATATACATATATATACATATATATACATATATATACATATATATACATATATATATATATATATATAGATTCCAAATAAACTTGTTATTTTATTTATAGAATATTTTCAAGTGGTAGTAAATGCGTTAGAAGAAAAAACAGGAGATACAAAGTGTGTAGATGAATTGAAACTAGCTCACCAACAAATTGAATTAAAAATGAAAATGGATCCAAAGACTATTGAAAAGGAATTTAAGTGAGTATTTCAAGTTATGTGTTTTCGTACTTGGATGTAATTATGTAAAATTATTATATTATATATACATTATAAAATATCTGGAAGCAGTGGGCTTTTTAGTGAACCTAAAGTAACTAATGTGTCTAAGAAAATGATACATCGTCACTTTAAGTAAACAAATGAAAACGAGGGGATATTAGTCTTCTCGATTAAACAAATATCGTTCGTTAACCTTAAAAATACCTTAAAACAACTTACTTATTTAAAATGATTAAAAAACAAGCACACGAAAAACATTAGTTTTCAAATTCCGATTCACAAGTGGAAATTTCTATGATAACAATAAAAAAAGCAGTCGAAATAAGAACTTCTTTCATTTTAAAGTCGTTTAAGAAGAGGGAGTTAATTATTTTAATTTAATCGATCTGGTAAGATAAGGTGCGGGGTTCAATTCCGGCAAGTAGACATTCTTAACGCAACTCTAACTTCCCTTGTATTTTTAAAGCAAATATTAAAATGTTTAAAGTCTTAAATACAGCTCACCCATTATTTATTGTGTCATATCAGCTCACTTTCCCTTATTATCAATAACACTACAATTGTTTTTCTTGAAATAATTTGACGTAAATGTTTTATTGTTTTCGCATACTAAGTACATTTTAAGTTGCATGATAGAGACTTAAATATTTACATTACATTTACATTTATATATGACAAAATTAATGTAAATTTGGTACTAATTTATGGTGTTTAATTTGTTGTTAACAATAAAATCATAAAGAAACCCATATAAAGTGACTTGATAAAAAAGTATTAAAATTTAGTGCGTTGGAAGATTTTAAATTCATACTGGTTAAATTCATACTTGATAATACAGTTCTTTTTCATATATCAGAACGCTATTGATCTGGAGGTTCCATATGATTTGTTGTTTTTACGTTAAAGATTAGCAAGCATTATCTGTATGTTAAGAGAAATAAAACGTTTTGAATCAACTAAATACTCATTTACTTATTTTGTACTGTGTGAAAATTTTCGAAAAATCGTACGTATGTGCCACCATAGCTATGTCGTGTATGCTATGTACTTTATAATTTAATAAAAAAGTATAATCAAAAAATTCTAAACAATTTTCTATTTAATATAAATCTTGCGATAACTTTAGAACACCCTATATTTATTGATATATAAGTATTTTATATATATATATATATATATATATATATATATATATATATATATATATATATATATATATATATATATATATATACGTATATATACGTATATATACGTATATATATATATATATATATATATATATATATATATATATATATATATATATATATATATATATATATATATATATATATATATATATATATATATATATATATATATTCCTTTTCAGGGTTTGCAAACCTTTTTCCAACGCAACGGAAAACGATATAAAGAATTTCTACAATTCAATAGCCGATGACTTCGCTGATTTAGTCCAGTACAATGAAGATAATAGAATGAGCGCCGATCCTAAATATAAAAATATTACCATAAATTCGGTAAGTATAAAGTTTTTATATTTTATGTGCTTTTTTTTAGATTTTTCTCAGCAATTTTGATTTTAAGAATTCCAAAACTATGAAAACTATAGAGAATGCTAAATTATTATGTTTTATTTAAACGTTACGCTTTGTGCTTTCATTGTATAGCAAGGAGAGAATTTTGGATTAAGAGATTTTGTTGCTTATGACATATGTGTTGCTGAATTTAACTCCATATTTTTAAAAGTGAAAATAATTAATATCTCCGAATGATAATATTTAAAAATCTATGCCTTAAGTTTCAAAGCTTTTTTCTTTATTATACATCTAAAACAGGTTTGGAGGTTTAAAGTGCTTTAATTTTCATTCGGCAGGCTTTATTATAAATCTATTTATTGCTCCAATATTAGTCATAAATGTTTTTCTTATATGAATATGTTCTACTGTCTGCTTCTTTTGTTGTAGTGTTGACAATTATGCTTTAAGTGTGTTTTATTTAAGTTAAAATAAGTTACTTAGAGTAATCTGGCAACTGGTTGTTGTAAGCTTTTATAATTAGAATTATATAATGTTGTCGTTATATATATATATATATATGTATATATATATATATATATATATATATATATATATATATATATATATATATTTTTTGCATTATATATATATATATATATATATATATATATATATATATATATATATATATATATATATATATATATATATATATATATATATATATATAATGCCAAATGTCAATGAATATTATTTACTCAGGTGAGAGTTGTTAATTTTTATTTATTCTGATAAAAATCTAGTATTTATGTATACGAATTGTATATTGTATATTGTATACGTGGACTTACCTTTGTGATTACTTTTTTTTTTATTTTTTTTTATTATCACATTGGCAGGGTAGGCAGAGGGAACTGCAGGAACCATACGAACCTAGTGTTAAGACACTCCGTTGCTTAGTCCCTGCTTTTATCTGTCCCCGCTTTCCGCCATTTTCGAGGCATTGCGTGTTGAGTGGCGGAACTCAACGCCGCGCTTTGCCTAGTTTGCCAGAGCGAAGAAAATGGAAATAGAAAAATCCATCTTCTCCGACTGGGGATCGAACCCAGAAACCGTCGCGTTACAGGCACACGTTGCGCATCTGCCCCACGACAGAAACTGTTATAATGAAAGAATTTGGTTGTTTGTTTGTTTCTAGTAAATTTGTAAATTGTACTTGTAAAACAAATAAGTGATATGTATATACTAATACAATAATTGTACGGTTTAAAAAATAGCTATTATAAATTTGCTAGAAAGTCTTTTTCTTGTAAATTCTTTGTTTTTCAGAAAGTAGGGCTATTGTTTAAGTTATATTAATATTTCATTTAAGTAATATATGTATTAACATATTTTTTATTCACATTTGTACTGTCAATTTCTTATATAGATATATTTTTTTCAACAAATATGGTATAATAGCATAATCGAGATATATCTTTATAAAACAACTAGGACCGTTGTGGTGTAGAGGCGCATCGTCTGCCCCTAAATGCGACGATTTGTGGGTTCGATTCCTACTTGAAGTGGATGGATTATTTCAAATCTATTTCCTTCGCTGTAATAACTAGGCAGCGTTGAATTCTGAAACTGAACTTGCAATGCCTTGAAAACAGGTAAACAGAGAACTACGGTTCCTGCAGTTTTCTCTGCCTACCATGTTAAAAGCGAGATGAAGCGTGAAGCTTATAAAAAAAACAATACAGCAAAGCTTATAAAAAGTACAGACAGAAAGGGGGAGCCTGTCTGTCTCCCCGTATGCTTAGATTTTTAAAACGATTTTTGGTACTATCTTTTGTACTAGATAGAATAATGAGGGAATGTTTATATGTATAGCATATGCAAAATATAGTAAAAAATTATCTTTAAATGTTCTAATGCGATGTCTTTTTCAAGAGTAATATATTGCTTTTTCAAAAATAAACTCTAAGGAAAATGTTTTAAAATTTCGTTATGACAAAAAAGCTGTAAACACTATATACAAAATCATCCTGTGGTATATTTAGTATCAGCATTGCACCCGTGTGAATCCGGGGCGGGTCGCTAGTTGTGTTTAGAAGTAAATACCTTTATATATAAGAATTGTCGTAAATCAATACGTAATCAACAGTGTGTACATTTATTTATCAAGGAATTTTCATTGTTGACATTGTTCTTTTTATTGTTATTAGCTTTGTTTGTTTCCATAGCAGAAATTTTCATTTAATTTTCAATAGATCGTCATACATTGGTGTAAAAAAATGTGAATTTTAGCGTGTTTTACGCATGATTCTAATTGAGTATACTTTTGATAGTATATTAAGTTTAAAAACCTTATCTTAAAACAAAAACACTAAAGGAATCTCTATTTAACACAATAATTAAACAATACTATTTTATATTAAATCTGTTATAAAGCTATTTTTATAACATAAAGATATTGAATGATCTCTAAATCTTAATTGTTGTTGACGATAATAATATATTGCATGTAAAATAAAGGTATGTCGTGCCACAGTGCAGTCTGTCTGTAAGCGAAGCGGATTGCGGGTTCGATTCCCACTCGAGAAATGTGAAATATTATTTTACTTCACTATATTTCCTGCCCAATCGCGTGTGGCTATTAAGTTGTATGTAATTCTTTATCGTTCTATAAAATCTCTGAATATAATCATAATATGTTTTATGGCTTTGAAGGAATCTGTAAAATGTTAGCTTATCAAAAAACATACACATGTGAATTATAATATATAAATATAAACTATTTATACTTTTTTATTTGAGAATTTTAAAAATTTCTTTTGACGATTCAAAATGCAGTAAATGTTTTAATTCGTTTTGTATTCTATGTAGATCGTAGCGAAATTTAGCTTATTAAGCTTTTAGTGATGTAAGTTGTTTGAAGTTTAAACCTCATGTTCAAGTTGCAAACTTACAAAGTACGGCGAGAAAATGAATTACTAAAATTACATAGATATTACAGTTGATTTTATAGTTTGTTCAAAAACTTATTATTATTTATTAGTAGGAATTTTGCTTTGATCAGTTTGGTTGTTCTCTTAATATATCGAAATCATAAATTAATTGAAAGTAATATATATATATATATATATATAATCGTTAGGATATATAGTTTGTAGTTAAGATAAATTATATTTAAGTTTTGTTTATTACATATGTATATGTAAGTTAAAACACAAATACATATATATATATATATATATATATATATATATATGTATATATATATATATATATATATATATATATATATATATATATATATATATATATATATATATATATATATGTATATATATATATATATATATATATATATATATATATATATATATATATATATATATATATATATATATATATACATATATATATATATATATATATATATATATATATATATATATATATATATATATATATACATATATATATATATATATATATATATATATATATATATATATATATATATATATATATATATATATATATATATATATATATATATATATATATATATATATATATATATATATATATATATATATATATATATATATATATGATCATCAAAAATTTAATATTTGATGATCATTTTCCTTAAACATATTTTTCGTCTTTATGAAACATTTTATTTGTGCTTGCCACTTGGCTAATTGTAATTGTAAATGCTTGCTAGGTTTATACGTAACAATATGTAAACCTAAGAAAGCTTTTTATTTATATTAAAATATTAAATTTGTAAAGTGTATGACATTGCAATAAAGAAGCAGACGTAAATATGTTTTACATATTTATTGTAATTTGTTAAATAAATTCTAGTCAACATGTTGTCTTCAAAGATTTTTTTATTACTATTTTTTAATAAAGGAGCAGTTAATTTTTTTATAAAAGCCTTTAATTTAAAATCCATTTTAATGTACAACATGTATATATGGACTATGCACCTATATCCTTAATTTCTAATTGTTTGACAACTGTAGGTCAATGCCGCAAATAAAAAAAACCATTTACACCACAATATAAATTCACGGGATTCAAACCCACAACTACTGGAAATAAGACCCATATTTATATTTAGTTGTGTAAAACAATTACTTTCATACATTAGGTATGTGAAATGTTAACGAAAACGAAAACGGACGCTCCAGCTTATAGAAAACTAGCCAAATTCAATTCTATAGTACTGGAGAAGTCAAATCAATCCTGCTTAGATTACAGCTACGATAATATGATAAGAGATTTAAGGAACGACACGTGGGGCTCAGAAGGAGGTATGTATTCAAACTTTTTTTAATTTTCCAATACCTGTTTTATATAGGTATTTAAATGGACGGTATTTATAGGTATTTCAAAGAACCTGTATACAATAGATATGTAAAAAACATGTGTTCTAGGCATTTATAATACACATGATTAAATTATAAATGATTTTTGATCCGCTTAGACAAAGAGCGGCTTTAAAATGGATATGAAGTCAATAATAGGTTAATTTTTTATAAATAATTTAAAACTATTTTTTTTTATAAATATAATATAAAACTTGAGATTCAAATATAGTTTAAAAACATATACCAGTAACATCATAACTGCTGTTTTGTACAATTGTTTGGACCTAGTAAAAATGAGGTAAACAAAAAGTTGAATGCATAAATAATAATAAAACAGACAAATTGTGATTATTATTGAAGTTGACGTGGAAGTTTTTTAACCAAAGTTTTATAAATTGCTCACCTACATGTGCTTATAGGACTTGAATACTCGATTTTGTTATAATTGTTATATATAGTTTATACTACTAACAGTGGCAGATGACAACTTAGCCTAGGACTAAAGTTAAATTTTCTTATATAAAAAATTAATAAAACAAATGACTTCTACTTACTTGTGGAGGATCCAAAGGCTCTCGATTGATAACGTTCTTCATAATTTCACCATAAACCAACAAATGTTAAATATATTATTATATATATAGTATCTTATTGAAAATCAATACTGAAAGTCTCAACAGATTGTTTTTCTTAAACTACGACCATCAATCTCGATATATCGATCGAGATAGTAGTATACACTACAGTACAAAAAAACTGTAAAATTTAACTTTTTTTTTGTCGCTAGGTTTATCACTAAAAATATTAATTTAATAATTATTTAATAAAAATATTCTATAATATCGTTCTAACTGTACAAATTTGTATGGTTAATGTATAGATGAAATACGTTTTTTATTTAATTTATTTAGTTTTGAGTTTGAAGTTATTTACATAAAACATTTAAGTTGAAATGAGAAGTGGTGTGAATTTACATTGTCTTTATTTAGGCTATTATTATTTCCAAACACCAAAATAGGGTTCTGTACAAAAGTATTCACATCGATTTTAAGTATGTTCAAATAAAGATTACGCTCCCTAGGCCAGACTGGAATAGAGACCGAATTTTTTTGTATTTTTTTAAATTTTCTCTTCATCTCTTCTCTTCTCTTCTTCTTTTCTGCTTTTATAACCTGTCCTCATACTTCGTGAAATATCTTAGTAGACTTGCCTTTTGCTATGGTAGATATGTTAAGATGCCTTAAATCAACAGTTAAGGGTTGTGAAGTTTTTTTAAAGTTAATTAATTTCCTTAAAACATAAAATTGCCATTTTAATTAAACTAATTATGTAAAAGAATAAGTTTCATAAGAGTATAATATCCCTTCAACACACTGGATACAGTTATAGCCCTCAGCTTCATAATCTAAAAAAAATAAAGTAGGCATACTACAAAAAAATATTTTCATATCATTCCTTATTTGAACATTTGCATATAAATAATTTGTTTTTAAATTCTGAGCTATGATCCTATATTATTTATACACGCTTCATTCAATAATCTGTAACAGGACTTATTAATACGATTGATAGTTTATAATCTATGTTATCAATCAAAATCGTTTCCCGCCCATCTTTTATTGCTTTTGCAAATGGATGGCTTTAAAATGGAAACTTCTAGAAGCTTTTTAAAATCATATGTATAAGTAGATATTAGGTAACATAAAATTATTTCTATATCCAATTAACAGGCACCTACTATATGCCTTTAAATCTCATATTTGTAAAAATACGGAGGAATTCAACGTAACTGATTATTTAACAGTACATTTTGATGATAAATGCTTAGGACAGGTTTTGAATAAAAATCACCATTTAATTTGAGCCATTTATTTATGCTGAGTTACATTAAAGACACCAAACATTTAATTTGACAATATCATCATCTAAAACTACACTACATCGCTACAGAGTACAGACAGAGTAATTGACAAATAACATGACATTTTTTCTTTTTTTCTATAGCCTTTTTATACTCTTTATCCCGCACACAGCAGGGTAGGCAGAGGGAACCACAGGAACTGTGGGAACATTGTTTTAAGACATTTCGTTCCCTGCCTTTCGCCTTTTCGAGGCATTGCATATTGAGTGGCGGAACTCAACGCCGCGCTTTACATTTATAACAATCGATTATAATTATAAATTATATATTTTGATTGTATTGAACATATTTATGCTACATGCATTTGACATCACTTTTTTATTTTCTTATGTATTCTGGTCAAGTGCCATCTGAATACAAATGTTAGATTACATTGATGTACAATACATTTTGTTTTCATCATTTCTTAATTATATATATTATTATATCTATATTTTTTGTATTCCTTAGAGAATACGAGCAAAGCACATTAGGGATAGGGTTGAATTGAAACTCCATCAATTATTCATTTATTAGTGGTCACCACATACATCATTTTAGACACATAGAAACATTTAAACAACAATTTATGCAGTATCTATTATGCATTTGTAATAGTACCAGTAAAATTAACGCATGAATTCCTGTAAAACACATAAATCGCATTTGTTGCATCTTTTCCATGATTTATGAAGCTTCATCTCATTTAACATTTCCATCACGATCTTGGCTTGTTTTTCATTTTGCTTATGAGCCAAATCATACATATGGCAGCTGTATAATATACCACATAGCATAAGTGCCTTTAACAGTTTCGTTTTTAGCATTTTCATTTTGGGGTGGTCATGCATGCTGGTCTCCCCGCTGTAGTCGGCCTGTAATAAGGAATTATTCCTTCAGAGATATATATAATTAATATAATAATTTGAATAACAGTAATTTGAGAAGAAATTGAAACATATCTAAACTTACTGTAAGATCACAGCGGCAATGTACTGCACAATGTGTTCTTGTGTCATTCGTTGGCCTCTGCTGGGCAGGAGCTTCTCTAGCTTCTTCTCTAGGGGCAGCTCTCGCTACCAGAACAGAAGCTGTCCCTTCATGATGGAATCCTCCTCTCTTGTGAGTAAGCATGTCCCATAATTGGTCGAATTCGATCCTTTGTTGAGGAGTCATTTTTTGATAAAAATCGTCATATTGAGTAGTGTCCTCTGTCGTTTCTTCAGAGTTCCTCTCTTTGGGGGCAGTAGCCTTAGTTACTTCTCCCGAATCTGCCCCCTTAGGAGTAATCTCCTCCACCATTTGTACAGAATCATCCTCACTTTGGACTGTTTTTTCCGAAATTACATCATAATCCTCCTCTGTCTGTGTAGAGACGTCCACTGTTTTGATGAAACACCTGCATCTTTGTGGAACGACTATGACGCCATGGGAACAGTTAGTCTCGTTTATTTTTAAAATGTTTTCAATCCGTACAGGATTCCTGTTTAGTATTAATTTGGTTGTTCTCTTAACAGCAATCCGCTTGGAAGGCATTTTTCTTCTTTTGTCTTGTTCCTTAGCTTTTCAAGCTTGAAGAGTTGATTATATAGCACTAGAACACAACTAGTCCCTAGGTAGTCTAGATCACGATTGAGATGTCAGCTCTCTGCCCGGGGCTATTCGTCCTATGATTTACGCTTGTGTTAATATAAACACCCTGTAACCGCTCACAAAGAAACAATATGGGTCAACTACATATGCAGTTGCTTGGATGTTTGAATTATTACGTTAAATAGATATGCTCTCTATACATACACACACTCAAACTCAAGTATATATGTGTGTAATATTTCGTTACAACACATAAATCTGTTGAAGATGCAAAATCAATACGTCGTTCAAATAATTCGCATGTGCAGTTGCACCTGTTGGGCGTTGTACGGGTCCAGCGTCCTGGCTACCTAGCTCGATATGCTATATCTATATTACCTATGTATGTATCATACGACATTATGGGGTTCTACAATCTACAATGGAAAGACGAATTTGGCTTTTTTGACAAGATTTTTAGTTAAATATTAATTTTAAATTATTGTAAACTACAATTAAAGTTTTAGTAACAAAAAAAAAATTAATTAAATTATTTAAAAAAATCAAAATTATTTAAAAATAAACGGGGACGGAGAAAGCAGTGACTAAGCAACGGAGTGTCTTAACACTAGGTTCCCACGGTCCCTGCGGTTCCCTCTGTCTACCCTGCCATGTGCGGGATAAAGTGTGAAGCTAAAAAAAATATCTTTTATGTATTGACAATATATTCTAAAATGTAAATTTACCTTATATTGAGACAATTATACTCATTCTTTGTCTCGATGATGTTAGTAATGTAGAGTTAATTAGTATTTTAAAGGGAGCATTGCCTCAAAACACGCATGTTATTTATATTTTGATCTACCCAGAATTCGTAAAATTTTGGAACACATGAAATGTTATCGCAGCGGTATTTGAACCCCTTTGTACAAGTCGTGTTCTATGAAGAACACGACTTGTACAAACCGGTTCAATGCAATGCCACGTCGAAATTTTGCTTTATACGACTTATTTCGTTATTAGCATCCCTGTAAGGAGATCTTTACAAATTTTATCTACCCAAAGAGGCGTTTCTTTATATATGTTTATTGTGGATTGGCACGTTAAAAATCATAATAATACTTTGTAGGGATTCGTACCTCAAAGGAAAAAAACAGAACATACACGGCTATCTGTCAGTTTCTCTGTATTATCTAGCATCGAACCTCTAAATCAACGAAATTACAATGTACAGGAAATGTCTGAACAGTAATTTTTTTTATACAAAATGAGTGCAAATGGCCACTTTTAAATCTTCATCTTTATTAGTTGTATTTTCCGTTTTTACATTTGGTTACCATCTAGGGGAAGGAATTGTTCACTATCCCGGTATATTTTCTAAAACAGACTGCAGCGTATAGTTCCACTACTGCATACGTAAAGTCTAGAATTTAGACAAAAAGTGAACAAGTAGGCAGGTAGATATAAGATTCTCTCTGCTTACTCAACATGCGGCAAAAAAATTAAAAGTGTGCACCAAGGTGTTATATTCAATTTCAAATTTTACTTATTATAATTATTACAATTATATTTATAAGAGCCTTAATACATATATTACAATTAAGTTAGACGTTTAGTATGAATTTTGTGTAACCAATTATTATAATGAGTTACTTAGTATCAATTATATTGATTTAGTCAAGTTGGCAATTAAAATGGGATGATGGACATTTAGTAGATATTATGTATGTAATACGTGAAGGTAGTATTTTTTTAGAATTTATTAGAAGGTCAATATATGACTTACAGAAAAATACGGAGCGTCTATCCGGAAAATATGTCTATGAGAAAAATTTTTAAAATAATTCGATCAAGTGCGAGTAATACTACACTAAAAAAGTAATATATAACAGTTGACAAATTTAAATTTGCATTTACATTCACTCAATTTTTTTGAAATGACGCACGCATATGTATTAGTAATTGTCGGATTTTGATTACACGGCGAGTTCTATTGCCTCCACGCGATTTGAGAAATAGATTATATATATATATATATATATATATATATATATATATATATATATATATATATATATATATATATATATATATATATTATATATATATATATATATATATATATATATATATATATATATATATATATATATATATATATATATATATATATATATATATATATATATATTATATATATATATATATATATATATATATATATATATATATATATATATATATATATATATATATATATATATATATATATATATATATATATATATATATATATATATATATATATATATATATATATATATATATATATATATATATATATATATATATATATATATATATATATATATATATATATATATATATATATATATATATATATATATATATATATATATATATATATATATATATATATATATATATATATATATATATATATATATATATATATATATATATATATATATATATATATATATATATATATATATATATATATATATATATATATATATATATATATATATATATATATATATATATATATATATATATATATATATATATATATATATATAGACAGGCATTCAGATGTAAAACGAAGAACCGTTAAAAATATAAGAAGCTGTTTTTTGATAATTGTTGATTTTCTACATTCTTTTTTTAAGTACTCCATTCTGAATTGAGAAAAATTGGTATGTGTCTGACCAGCTAGGTTGAGCGAGATTAACCCATCATCATAGTCATCGCGTTTATTATAAGATATCATAATAATCTGATAAATAGCAATAATTTTAAAATTTCTTCAACGGTTTTGTGTTATAATGTTAATTATACAATAACTACAGGTCGCCAGTGGATGTACCAGACGTGCACGGAATTCGGATTTTATCAAACATCTTCTGGTGCTGCAGATGTGTTCGGTAACCACTTCACATTGGATTTCTTTATTCAGCAATGTCAAGATGTCTTTGGGCCCAAGTAAGATATTAATAGTTTATACTTATATTACTGTGACAGAGTTGTATTTTTAGATTATTTAGACTAATTAATATATTTCAACTATTTAAGTTATATTTTTTTTTAATTTACAAAATTTGGCTAATTAAGCGTAACATCTATTATTGTTTCCTTTGGCGTTCCAAATTGCATCTTATACCATGGATTTTCCATCTTGATATTTTCCAGGTTTTCCATAATATTCTGTTTGAACAAAATTGTCCCAGTTGCGTCATAGCATTCTATATATAGAAATCAGTATCCCGGGCAACTGACAAAATCAATACATGAAATATTACTTCGCATGTCCAAAATCAACCAATCATAACTTAACACATACATCGTATGTTCTAGAATTTTGTTTATATTCTGTTTTCGAATCTGCCACTTGGTTTTTAAAGTCGAAATTCAAAATTCAAATTTAAAATTACATGTTTGTAACGAATAATAATTACTTTACAAAATGGCGTCGTCCTGCGCTGGAAGCCATTTGTATTTTATGTTATTGATTTTTCTCAAAAATATAGTGCTTTTTTGTATTTGTTTTTTAGACGATGCCATGATCAAATCATTTGTTTATTTGATTTTGATTATAAATGGAGAGGAGCAATTTGTTTGGCGAAAACGAATGTTTCCTTCGCAGTTTAAACCCACAAATTATTCTATATCAGTTCATTATTGTCTATAACATAATTTTTTATTCTCATCTTTAAATAAAGCTGTTAGCTTAGTGAATGCTTTTATCCTTCTAAGCTGAAACGATTCTTCCTTAAAGTTTTTTTCACGAAATGAAAAATATTTTTGTACAAATACTGCAATATAAAAATATATTGCAGTATTTGTACAAAAATATTTTTCATTTCGTGAAAAAATTTTCTCTATAGCTTCTTGATATAAAGAAAAGTTCACCAAAAATAGTGCCAAACGGCCTTATGGGTGTCTGTTGATAAAATCATTTTATTTAATGTAATATAAGAATATTTAATATAAATTTGTCATTTTTTAATTCATTTGAATTAAAATCTTTTTTTCGGGATTCATGTAATTAAAGTTGCTTGTGGAACGTAACATCTGATTTCAACTTTAAATGGTATGTTCTCTATTTCAAAATTTAAAACACTATTATTTTAAAATTATGTCATATAAATCATTTCTTAGAATGTTATATATAATATTTATATATATGTATATTGAGGATGGCACACAAGCGCAATCACGCACACATTGGCGTACGCGCACACATTTGTAATAACACAAGCGCAGCCTTTATACACGCCCACAACGAAAAACACGCACACATAATTGTGCACTCACACATTCAAATGTAACATATACACTGACGCATTGTATGCACGTCATACAAATTGCTAGGTTTTGAGAACGTTCTGTTCTGCGATCAGAGCATGTAGTATTTAAATATATTTTTATATAAACCAAAAAAAAAAAGAATTTTTTGTCTTTAATTATTTGTGTTTACTTGGGATTTTTATTTATATATAAAATCGTTAACGTTTGTTTTTCGTAATGATGTTTATTTCATTACGTTTGTTTTAAAACTTTAAAACGTAGCGTTTTCGTACACAGATAATATATTATTTTGACAGCGACAACGTCATTTATTGACAGTAAGTTTGAAAAAATAACTTATTTTTGGAATATCTTTTTGAATGTAAGATTAGATATAGTGATAGAAATCGAAGTGGAAATTGTGCCCATAACCATTATTATAATTATGTTTACTTTCTCAATGCGCCGTTATGCCGAAATATTGAATGAAGTAGAGCCATCTGTCAGAGCTTCCTAAAATTAGATCACATAAACGCTAAGGTTTCCAATACAAACCTTTCTTATTTTAATTTAAATAGTATTAATTAATGCTATTAATATTATTTAAATCAAAATTAAGTCATTAATTAAGGGGATATTAGTAGATCAAACAAGTTAAATATCGTAGTATCGTTTTTAAATTCTAACATCACATTGCTTTCTGATTAGCGGACTTTTTCTTACCCGAACGGAGGAAAGTCTTCCCTAATAGGTATCGAACCCTCAACTATTGAGTGCCAATGTTACTTTTTATAAAGAAAGATAAAAGATATTATAATATAACTTACTTGATAGTCCATTTCTATTAAAAGTTGATTTGAAAAGATTAATTTTCAGCTACAGCTAACTTGTGTTTGACTATGATTTTTCAAAACTGCATTATAAAAATAAGATAAGCTATGTACTAATTATTTGCTTTATAATTTATTTACTTAAACTTTATTCATCTTACCTTGACACATGGATGCTTAATTTCAATGACGTCAATTATACTTACTTCGCCAAACAATTTCGCCAGCAGAACGTTCGCAATGCTATAAACACTCATTATTATATAATCTAATATAATAATAAGATCTGTTATTAAAACCAACTAACTAACTAACCTGTAGCTACGATAAGTTTACATTAATTTGCGTCATAGCTGTTAGTAATTACATTCCAAATTCATGTAACATTTATCATAACCATAATATTTCTTAATAATTTTACTTACTTTCTGTGATCTAAAAAAAGTAATAACAATTAAATCTTTCTATCGAATGCTACGCTGTCAAAGCAAAGGTGTTAAAATTTAAATAATAAGTGTAATGATAATTATGATTTGTGAAATAAAAAGGTGCGGAGCAGCTACAACATACCATATTCGCTAATAAAATCAGGTCCTATTCACTGATTCTTCTCATTTATCTCTTCCCATTCACAGATTTATTTATTATTTATGATTTTTTTTATTTATGATTAAATTATTGACATTAGTTAATAATGATATTTGGACTTAGAAATTTGATTTCTATTGATTTTCTTCGGAATCGATCGTATTCTTGATTATCATCTTGATTTTAGTTACTTAGTTTTGATTGTCTTGATTTTATTCTTAGTCATCATCTTGATTTTGGTTTTTTTTAATTACAATTTACATAGTATACAGCTTAACACAAATTTCTATTCTGATCTTGTTTTGTTCCTCACGTCAACATCATCGCCTCACGTCGCGATTATCTTTTCGTCGTTCACTGTCGGACTTGCCCAATTATTATCTAACTGGAAGGTGATTATGAAGAGAGCAGTCTCTTTGTTTTTTTCTCTCTACTAAATTCGATTAGATCCATCGCCTGCACAGACATCACAAGCGTTGGACGCAAGTCTATCTCATCCATCTCATCTTTGATCTTCTTCTCTTTCTAATTCTAATTTGGAGGTCTTCTCTTTGTTTTTTCCGTAGCATCTGAGCTCTCTTGCAGCTTGTCAGCTATATCACATACGCCAAGGCCATCGTAAACGAATTTTGTCGCGGATCTACATTTCAGTGTGACTTAGTGCCATGGTTCATTTGTCACAACTGTTCATTAGAACCAGTCTTATAATGATTTTGTACATAAGGTCCTTATGCATTACGCCCTCCTCTGATTGTAGTTAAATTCAGTTACTTAAAGTAATTTATATTTAACATTATATTCTGACCAACTTGTTACTTTATGAAAGATCCAGAACAACACTTGGGTGTCATGGTAATTTCATCATGTACGCTTAGAATTAAAAATTTAAAAGAATTGATTCTCTCGGTCATCACGTTTACAGTGTCTCTGTCACCGTCATTATCGTCATCAATATAAAGAAATAGTTACAGTACAAAATTTTACAAACAATTTTGTAAATGAAATCAACTAAATATCTCCACCTATGAATTTTAGAACTTTACTGAATGAGTAATTTTAAAAATTAAATTGTTCTCAAACATTTTAAACTTGAATACATTTTAATAACATTTGAAATAGGTTGTGTAAATAAAAGATATAAATTTTCCAATTCGTTTTAATTAATTTCGTCAAGTAATTGCATTGTTATTTTAATTTCTTGAAAATTTACTATAGAATAGTGGTATACAACATCAAAAGTCTATTCAAACATTTACTGACAATGATATATCAAAGAAGATAATGCATTTTGGAACATATTTTTGTTTGGTAACATTTGGCTTTTGAATTTGTCATAGTATATGTCACAATAGTTTGGCTTAGTTTAGGTTTTAGTATCTTTTTGAGTTAAACTAGGTGAGAGGAGCTCGGAAAGTGGAGGCCTTTTAAGTTAACACTTGATTCACAAGTTCTAGGTGCAGCTTCGAGCTCCTCTCGCAGTAGACATCGATGGAATGCTAAGAAGATTACTCTCTTAATTATAAAATTCAAATTTATGTTTTAAATTTAATATTCCATGTGCAAACTAAGTAACATTGCTTGTGTGCATGAAACTAAAAGTTTCTTTTGCCTAATAGGAAATACGGTTCTTTGTTTAGAGAAGGCCGAGACGTGTTTGATATATGAATTATAAATATAATATTCCAAATGAATTCATTATTCATTAATTCAATTGATTAAATCAAATTAAAAGTACCATGTCATAAAAACACTTGTTAAAATGCTATAATAATTGTATTTAGAGAAAACGTACCTAAATTGAAATTGTATGTAGAAAAAGGACAATAATTGTAGTTAAATTGTTTAATGGCCGACAAATGATCTCATCTTGACTAATCTCGTGTATTAGTTAGGGAGACCAATTCCATTATTTTAGGGAGTAATTAATTGAAGTGCTCGCGACCTAGGTATATTTCGAACGTTGCTTTGTCATAGAGCAGCTAACCCTAAGTGAAGCAAGTTAAGTTTTTCTCTAATACCTATATGTATGAAAACACTTGTGTTTTGTGCGTAATAAGATATTAAAAAGTCACTCATCACCATGTAATTACATATTATACGTAGATAATGATTGCCTACTTCTAGAAGGTCTTGTAGGTGAACTTCTAGATGGTCTATCAAGGATAGCTAAAGATAGGTCGATGCTACATACAATAATGTGTTTATAAGGACTACCAAACTAAGGTATAGTTTTGTCATTACGTCACTATTCCTAGTCCACTATTGTATATTTTGTGTCATTTTTATGGAAATATGAGTATTATTTTTAGTAGATTACTACTTACGCGTTAATACTACTTCAGAATTTTCTTTGAAATAATATTTTGTTCGGAGGTAGTGTACCTTAACTTACCTTACTTTTACCGTTTTAGCACAAAAATGATGTAAATCATTTAAAAGTTAATTGATAGAATTCAAATATTACGGTATCGCACGATTTTTGATTGATTGTTTGGATTAATTGATTTTCTTCGACTTCAATAGTAGTTTGTGTCGTGTCTTCTTTTTTCATTTCTAAGTTCTCTCTTCTACTTCTCATTTCTAAAATAAAATATTTTTATTTTAGTATGTGTGAATATATATCATTTAGTAGATAAAGAAAATCAATGATGACAAATTGAAAATCGATTTAGATTTAAATATTTTTTTTAGCTTCACGCTTTATCCCGCGCACATAACAGGGCAGGCAGAGGAAACCACAGGAGCAGGTGTTGAGTGGCGGAACTTAACGCAACGCAAAAAGATCCATATTTATCGAGTAGGAATTGAAACCACAAACCACAAACGCGTCTGCGCCACGACGTTTAATAACTTTTGAAGTCAGTAATATTATTGGCCTATTATATATCCCTTTTATAATAATAGTTATATTAATTAATAAGTAAAAAATATTTTACTTACATGAATTTCGATAATCTCTGCATGAGTATGAAAATAGTGCTTGCAATCTCTAAAGCATCTGTGAAGACTCCTCGTGAGGAATAACATCTTTATCAATCTGGAAAATAGATGAAAGTTTCTGTTTTCTTTTGTTTATAATAAAAGGAGCACTTCATTTATGGTTATCAAACCTTTTTTTAAGTTCTTTTGAAATTCAATTTTTTGTAAAGTTCGTTTGAAATATCTTTTGTTTTTTTGTAAAGTTCATTTAGAAATTTGTGTTTCTTGGAATAAATTGATTTAAAATATAAATAAAATTTTTGCTTACTTACCTTAAATTGATAGTCAATTCTAACACTTCTAAAGAAACTTGTCCTAGCTGGTATTAGTGGAATAATTTTCTGGAAAAAAAATATATCTAGTCAGTTTAATTTGTAAATATTTTGAATCCTTCTCGTCTTTTACAATTATATTTTGGATTAGCATTTTGAATAGTAGCTGTTGGTAATTTATATAAAATGAGTACTTCAGCAAAGTGAAATTCGAAAATTAATGTAATATATTTTAAATATACAAGTATATTTAAAAAAAAACTTAATCTCATATATTTTTATTTTTTGGAACTGCAGGGACCGTGGGAACCTAGTGTTAAGACACTCCGTTGCTTAGTCCCTACTTTCTCCGCCTGTTTCGAAGCGTTGCGTGTTAAGTGGCGGAACTCATCGCCGCGCTTTGCCTCGTTTCCAGAGTTAATGGAAAAAATCCATCTTCCCCGAGTGGGAATCGAACCCGCAAACCGTCCCGTTTACAGGTAGACGAAAAGGTACAATATATATTTTCATAAAGTTTAATTTTAATATTTTTTTTAATATAATAGAAATTTTAAGTTTAAGTTAAAACAGTTTTGAAGTTAACAAATAAATGGCTATTATAATGAAATAACTGTAAATAAAAGATATTACCTTAAATTAAAACTGTTGCTCTTCAATCGATTACAATGCTCTTTTAAAGCATTAAATAATCCGATTGGTCCGATTGCAGAAAGTGTTGCGCTGAAAGATTACACATGATGCTTAAAAATTATGTCTTAATACAAAATGTTTGTACATACTCGTCAATAATTAATATTTTTAAAATTTATTATGAAGGATTTATTTTATAAATCCTATAATATATTTATTATCTGAATTAACACACACATATAAACACACACACACACACACACACACACACACACAAATACACACATGCATAGACATAGAGATTACGCAGAGATTTCTGATCAGATTTACGTGTCTTTTCGGTTTGGCCCAGTAGAAACTTTAATAATATGCGATTTTTTGTTAATTTGAATTAGTACGTCAATTTATACGTTAGTTATTTATAATTACTTGTAATGGTCCCATAAAATTTAATTGAAATTCAGTAGTTTTCATTAATCTAACTTGAAAAATTTCAATTCACTTACTTTAATTTTTAGTAATCCGTCTTAGTGTATGATGAGCAACAGTAGTTTAACCCCCTAATCTAGCTAGAAAAATTCTGCTATTATTTCAGACACACAAAAGTTGAAATAAATAAACCTTTAAATATATTGAGAAAAACCAACCACTTCAATTACCGGAAAGCAAAAATATATAAATAAAATACTATAATAAATATTTCCTAATCTACGGATTAACTTTTAAATCAGCACTTAAGCCCTGAATAACTTCAGAACTGTCCTTAAATTCCAACATCTTACCTCGACGTATAATTACGCATAAAATATTAAATTTTATGTTGTCTTGAGTTATTTGTAGTTAGATTTTTAAATTACACGATTTAAAAAATATATATCGTTATTTTATATTTTAATTTTCTATATGTCGTTATATACTTAAATTCACAATATTTCAATTCAATATTAGTCCAACGCTACATTTCAGTTTTTTAATTAGTATGGATTTAACATTTTGAATAAAAATATTATCCGCAAAGTCCCATAATTTTCGCAACAAAGAATCAATTCTTATGTATTCTACGCATTGCGGCAATGAAAGCGTTTAATGACAATATAAAAGCAAAATTCAATAGCATTAACAAATAATATCATTAAAATTGGCATCGACAAAAGCAACTTACCGCTCACGGTGGCTTTTTGGTGATCAGCTTGAAGAAATTGACCAGTGGATAGTCTTGTCCGTATTGGCATACTATAAAATTTAAAAAAAATCTAAAATAAAACGTTTCTTGTAATTATTGTGTTATCATTGTCACAATTATTTCTTTGGGCTTTTAATCTCAATTAATCAATTATAAATCAATTTTAAACTTTTAAATTACTTTTATAAGTTTACGTTTAGACTCGTTTCTGAGATCGTTCTATTAAAACTTATCTTTTATTAAAATTTTCCCTTTGCCGTAATAGTTCATGAAATCGCTCAAATTTAAGTAAAAGGTTTTATTGTAATTCCATTGAAATCGGAGCGTTGTACTCACACCGATGAAATTGTATATAGACTTATTAATTTATGAAAGTATCTATCTTTCATAGTTGGTTTGTAATAGAAAAGAAAATGTTTCTATTTTTTTTATTTACAGAGCTTAGAGGGTTATTAATTATTTGTTTTACATTAATTTGTGTAAAAAATGAGCATTGCCAATTTAATCGCAACCGCATCCGCTAAAATATTAAAAGTAATACTTTCGCAGAAAAGATCCAACAATACGTATCCTTACATTGGTTTAGTGTATTGAAATCAGTTCATGGCACTTATTGAGCCGGCGGGTTATAATATGAAATTATAACCCGCCGAACACGACACGCGTCCGAAGCTCTTGGTGGCTGATGAGAGAAAGGCCGAAGCTTGCCAGATGACTCGGTTTTGTTAGAGACCGTTTCTTCATATAGTATTTGTATGTATTTACAGTTCTCTTTCATGAAAGCAGCTTTATACTAAAACTGATAAAAGTTATTCGCTTATCATTGCTTTTTGATGGCCCTCTAAACTGTCCTCTGACCATTAAGTAATTATTGCAAAAATTGTTACTTGCGATACAATCATTATGGGATTGTATACGTATTGAAATCACAATAATATTACAATGTTCACATGATTAGACTGGGACGCGGAAAGAATCGACATAAACGTTCTACCTGGAACTTTAATCAATATTGTAAATAATTATAGGTATCCAAAATTAAAAAAAAAAACCTTAAACATATCCAAAGTAAAAGAATTAAGTGCTTATTTCACGAAACTGGCAATAAAAATAGAAAAGAAGAATTTCTGTTATTTTTAAACTTTACGTATTTCGTTCTAGGAATGTTATAAAAGTGTTCTGCGAAGAGTACAACGCGAGCATATCTATAATACTTGGCTATATATTTCTGTTTACTATTCAGACTCTTTACTACAGAAAATAGAAGTGATTATTATTGACATTTAAAGTTGAATCAATATTATAATATTGATTTAACTTTATACGCATGTGCAGATGTGTCCAATCCGCGTGCAGTCGTTTATCTGCAATATGTAAAACACATGCGCTCTACGTTCCTTACTTTTTGACATATATGATGATATGTTTGGATATCGTCAGATGCAAGTGCACCAATGAAAATACTGCGATTCATCTGCATAGCAGTACTTCGCATGCGCTGTAGATTCTATCTGCATGAAAGTTTCACCTGATGCGACTGCAACCAATGACGTTTAAGCAGTTTATCTGCAACCATGTAAATCGCATGCGCTTACTGTCCACACCAAGCTGGAAATTATTACGCTTATAGCATTATCGATCGTGTTAGATGCAACCAATCAGTGCTACCGTCGCATATCGTCATATACTATGGTATGTACGAAAATCATTCGATTCTGCCGAAGCCAATCAAACTGCAAGTATTTGCCGCAGTGCATCACATGCGCATTAAGCTCTGCCTTATATGCATCTGGATAAGATTTATTTTATACAAATATATTAATTTGTCTGCATACAAGCATTTCACATGCGCTTTAACTACCTCCTGTATTACGCTAAAAGGCAAGGACGACCTAACCACTTTCTGTTGGTTATGCTTTTAATCGATATGTTAGGACATGCGCACTAGATTTTAAATTCATTGAACGAATATTGTTTCATTATTTTAAGTGATTTCTCGTAGACATGTCGTATTCTTCCGAATATAAAAACCTGGCGGCAGTATGTCTGCCTTTCGACGTCCGTGTGCCTCCAAAGGAGTCGCGCTCTCGTCCTGTGTTTTCTTTCTTTAATTGGTTTACAATATCTTTAGATTATTTTGCCGATCCGTCGGGAAAAGTTGTTTTTTCATTAGTGTAAACTATTTGTTTTGCTTTCTTTTTTAAATTTACTCTCATCCTTTGTTATATTTTACGTACTTCACTCTATTGGAAAGTGAATGTTGCGAAGATTGGAAAGGATAAGGTAAGCATTAATATAATATTTTAAATTAAATAAAATTTTAGTTAATCTAAGTACTATGACTGAATCTAAGATACTGCAACTCAATTAGGGCTAGGAGGAAGACTCAAGATGATGTAAGAAGTACTGCTAAGGAACGAATAATATATAAATCACAGCATGTAAAGAAAACTCATCACTGTGAAACATTTGAAAATACTAATAAGCAGTTTGAGAAGAATTCGCACGCAAAAATGATAAGTAGGCCGCAAGATCACGCACGCAAAAATGATAAGTAGGCCGGCCATGAACAATTGTCGAACTCGTAACGTAGACGTATCGGAGTAGACCATATTCGCAACCATATCGAGTACTCGATATGATTACGTTATTTACGTCACGCTAACATAAGCAAAGATATAACCGAATGAACGAAGAACGTTCAAATTCGATACTGAATGTATTTTTAATACTTGTTAAATATACTTATGAGGACCGTCGTGGCGCTGAGGCGCCAGTAAACACGACGGTTTGTGGGTTCGATTCTCGCTCGAAGAAAATGGATTTTTTCATTTCCATTTTCTACGCTCTGGCAACTAAGCAAAGCGTGGCGTTAACTCGTAATCAACTCGAAATGCCTCGAAAGAGGCAGAAAGCGAGGAGCTTAAGGATTGTCTTAACACTAGGTTCCCAGTGTTTCTGCGGTTTCCTCTGCCCACCTTGCCATGAGCTTTATCTCGCTCCGTGTGAAGTCAAAACAATAATTATTTATCGAAAATAAAATTGCTGAATGCGTTTTTTTTATGGGAAGGACAAGGCAAACGAGCGGTCGGGTCTGTGTAACAGCAGAGGTATTACAAGAGCGTTGCCGGCGCTTTAAAGTGGAGGCGTATGAAATTATGGAAAACTATGCGAGGTTCTTATAATGAACTGCGGCATATTATGTGTGGTTAAAGAGTTTATTTTTAGTTTCTCAAAAAGAAATTTACATTTCACTTGCTGAGAATACACATTATTTTACATGAGCTATTGTGAGCGTTGTTATCGAGCAAACATTTTACACAAAAATTATCACAAAATTATACACACAAAAAACATGGTTTAATTATATAAATAAAATAATAAGAAAAAAAAAGATTACCATAAACATTTTAATGTTGTACGATGTAAACGTTTTGGTTTCTTAGCAAATCCATTTGACGTTGATGGTGAAAAATCAAGTCCAATTTGTTTATGTTTTAAACGGTTTTATATATTACAACACGAAATAGATTTTTATAAAATATTATAAACGCTTCTGTGAATAGTAAATATGACAACCAGTTACTCACATTACTTGAGAGTGGTGGAATTTATTTATAAAATTATAAGCAGTAATGTTTAATGCTATTCGTTTTTTACCAGCTTTTATTTAACTTGAGCTTGTATGTAAGCGAAGGTGAAATTTTGCTACTTAAATTTGACTCACTTTCGAGTGAATGATTGAACTAAAATTTTACGAAAGAAAAAAATGAAAGAGTATCTTTATGATAAGCATGACCTGATGCTGCTACCAGAATTGACTCCAAATGAGTCAACTCCTCAACGGTTCACAGTAGAAACATGAAATTTTGAAATTCTAATGGACAATGGATGTTAATGAGTACACTGTAAAATTACGTCTGCCTCCAGCTTTAGCTCCAAACCAGAGAACTGCTAAAATGTCAACGTGTGGGGTATGGATAACAGTAGTGAGGTCATTATCAAGTTTAAAAATATGATTCTTAAAATTCTTAACATTATGATCAAAAAAACCATTCGATTAATTAACATGCTTTTGCAATAATATTTATTTTATTTAAGGCGAACCCTGTTTATGAGGATATAAAACTAAAATTTATGCTCACAATTAGCAGATCTGCTTAATTAAACACTTACAATTCTTAAATCATAATTCTATTAAACACTTACGATTTTTTTTCTATTTTAATCAATACTATATCGATTAATATAGGATCGTCTTGCAGAAAGCCGTTCCACAGATTATGTGAAAAACGGACACAGATAAGCTAAATTTGGATCATTTTGTTTTTCCCTAGTGAGATAGCCAGAGAGTCCTCATGTTTTTTACGTGACCTTCCTCCAGTATCTAGGATTCTGTGTTTTCGAAAGTCAACCGAGGTCTCCTCTTACCTCTCTTATCACTTACTTTTGGTACAATTATATACATGCAATAAACTTGTACACACATATGCTTATTAACTTCTTGTAATAAGGATATTACTGTTACAGATAAACCCTCTGATTTTATTTGTATATATAGAATATATTGTAAGGAGATATGATGTAATTTAAAAAAATATAAATAAAAATGCTATTAGCTATGCGAATGTAAAAGTTCCCGTCCTTCCTATGACCGTTTATGGGTAAATTCTTTTTAATATAGTTATGTTGTAAGTACATGTAGTGAATTGTGAAAATATCTATATTTATTAAACATTAAAAAGCGAATTATTTATTATAGCTTATAATAATCAAATAATTTTACTATGGTAAGGCTTTTTGCTACTGGTATTATTATAATTAAAAACGCCACTGCGAATTCTTATAAAAAAGAAGAAAACTCTTCTTCTCTTTGTATATGGCGTTTCGAACGTGCCAGTTGAGCACAATTCACCTCGCCAATGTCACGTTGAAAGGGGAACAAACAAAGGAAATGTGCGGCAATAGAAGAACGTTTAAGAAAAGTATAACTGAAAATCTAAATCAAATGAACGCTGTTCAAAGCTTTAAAATTTGTTGGGACCTATCATTGTTTTTGTATGTTTTAATTTCTAGAACATATAAGAACATTTTTGTATGTTCTGTCGTATAGTTAATCGTAACTATTATTTTCATCCAGGATATATTCGTCTTCTCTAAAAGCATAACACATGCAATACTACCTGTATTACTTAAACTATTGTTGCCTAAACCTTATAGAAGGTTGAAATTCCATTAACCTATTTTTAGTTGTTGATTTGTTATTTGTTTAGTTCAATTTATGATGATTAAATTAAAAAAAATAAAATAACATTAAATGTTTAATAGTTTATTTTTTCTCGACAATCTCGAAAATAGATGATATTAGAAAAACTCATAGAACCCAAATTCCAACTCCGCGCCTTGAGAATTCAAAAAGTCGAAATTTAGAAACACGATGAGTGTTTCTAATTTTTCGATTAATTCTGATCGAAAAATTCGAATTCAAATCGAAAAATCTTAAGTATTCTTTGGAGACTTATTCTAGTTTTCAATACTAGAGCCTAAGGGCAGAACAGCTTTGTTTATCACGTACAAGGTTATGTAAATCAAAAAGCTGTAATATTTATTCAAATACTTTGCTAAATGAAGGTAGCACACACACTGGTCGAAAATTGTTACGATCTTTTATACAATCGGATTTAATATGGGTATGTCTTTGCCAAGTTTCAATAGCTCAGGAAACAGCAGGAAACAGTACTTTTTTCGGTTGGGTATATCGTCAAGGGGAGGGAGGAAATATCATAATAGTAATACATGTTTTAGTTCGCTCACGTAATAATGATTTGGCGTCGGTTATGGAAGAATTTCTGATCATATAGTTTTAATTTTATTAATAGAGCTTTTAGTTTTATTCATATTTATTCATGTAAATCATTTGTGAGTTAAGTCTTGACACAGTTATAAAAGGTTCTTTTTCGGTCTTACGTTTTAACTATGGGGTTTACATATATATACATACATATTTTTATGCACTGTTATGGATCACTAAAATTACTTTGTCAATATGTATTTTGTTTTGTTTCTCATATAATAAGAGTATAATAGTTTGTTATAAAATAGGGAAAGGCTTTTGTGTGAATTTTTAAATGCTTTTTAATTTTAGTAGCTTTCTTTTATACTTTTTGTCATGATTTTCTGGTTAAGATTAACTATGGTCTTGTTACTGAAATACCAACCGCTTCTTTCTATTTTAAGTACTTTGTCATATCGCTTCGGGTATCGCTACAATCATACCAGCCAAGATTTTTCATAAAGTTTACACCATTTTACCAAATTACTTATATCTGGAAGAGTCTTCTGAAATACATAAATACATTAATAATAACAATACTCATTATCAACTGTGATACAATATTTTGACAATCCTATTATTCATCTATTTTAAATAGTTTATGGGATGAAGTCATAAGTCATAAGTCGAGCTCTCAGTAACTTCTAGTTTTTGGAAATGACAAATTACAATATTACCATCTGATTTTGTCTTGTACATGTTTTTGAGAATTCCTAGGTATTTATAAAGCTCTAATGGTTTCTTAAATAGAAATCCAACATTTTTTACCTCCAAACATTGTTGAAAGTTTCAGTCAGATTGTCGATGTTTTTATAATACTTGCATCTTAGCAAATAGAGATATTTATTTATTAAAAAATCTATTTTAAGGAAATAATAATTAGGTATAATATTAGGAAATCCATTCGTTTTTTGACATTACTCATAGATGAAGAGCTAATCCTTTTAAGATCGTTTTAAAATTTCAATCGATCAATCGTTAAATTATATTCTAGTAATTGTAATATTATAATTGTAATATTAAGGATTTGGCAATATTGCGGTGACAGATATAACATCCAAAGCTTACATTATTAAATAGTTTTATGTTCTTTAATAATTAAGAGGGCTATTTTGTAGCAATTTTTTGTATCAATGTAAATTTGTAAGACTGTTTGTTCTTTAGTAAATTAAATTAAACTAAAATTGGAAGATTAAGCGCAGATTTAGTTGTTAGTTATCTTAGAAATAAATTTATGTAGTATCGAATCTAGAAGTAAAATTGTGATAAAAATATTTTCCTTAAAATAGAGCATATAGAGATAGATATGATATAGAGATAGATAGTTTGGTTTGAAAAGATTAAATATTTGAATTTGTATTATTATTACTAGTATTTGTATAAATAATTTTAGTATTTGATTGAAAATGTAACTAACTTAATTTTTTTTGTATTAAGCCATGGCACGTAAGGAAACTTTTATACATTTTAAACAGCCAACGTCCTTGTGATGACGTTAAATAATATGATTGTTTGAATTTATTTTAATTTAAATGCGCGATGCCGTCCGCAACAGCCTCAGTAGAAGTCTACTAGTGCCTCTTGCCCCTTTTGAAAATTATTTGGATGTGATAGTTGTGGTTGATGAATTTTTAATTAACGTAGATATACATCCTATATTGATCCTGTATTTACGACTGATGATGACGATACCGCCCCGGTAGACTCTGAGAAATCGCTGAATCGAGTCGTGCCTCTTGCCTCCCTTGAATTTTTTTTGAATGTGATCATTGTGGCTGATGAATTGTTAGCTGAAGCAGAAATCTTACTTCATAACATTTCCGGTTACATAAATATTCCTTGAAAATATTATTCTCGTTTTTTTTTATGCAAATCACTTCTCGTGTGTCAAATCATGAAATTGAGATCGTTGATTTTCATTTAAGTTTTTATGCTTTTTTCATCGAATATTTGAGTTGAGGGATATAGAAAATAGTAGCTGTTCAGTGTTTGAAAAATGCGCGCGCAGCTTGCACATTCTCGCCCCCACCACTTATGCAACTGAATATTGATGGCTTTTTTGCAATGTGCATCTTGCACATGCGCCTTTTCTGATCGACACCGCCCCAGTAGACTGTGATAAACCACTGAATCGAGTCGTGCCTCTTGCCTCCTTTGAACATTTTTGAAATATGTTTGTTGTGACTGGTGAATTTTTAACTGTACGCAGAAATATTTCTTCATAACATTTCCGGTAACTTACGTATTCCTTTCAAATATTATTCTTTTTTTTTGTGAGTCAAATCACTTTTTGTGTTTCAAATCATAAATTTGAGGTCGTTGTTTTTTCATTTAAGTTTTTAATGCTTTTTTCATTGAATATTTGAGTTGAGGAATACAAGACTTAGTGAATTCAGTGTTATTTTCTTTGAAGCATAATTTATAAGTTTTTTTAAAGCCAACGCCCTTTTTAATACGTTTGAAAAATGCGCGCGCTGCTTGTATTATACATTCTCGCTCCCCACTACGTATGCAACTGAATATTGATGGCTTTTTTGCAATGTGCATCTTGCACATGCGCCGTTTCTGGTAGACACCGCCCCAGTAGAGTATGATAAACCGCTGAATCGAGTCGTGCCTCTTGCCTCCTTTGAACATTTTTGGAATGTGATTGATGTCACTGGTGAATTTTTAATTGTACGCAGAAATATTTCTTCCTAACATTTCCGGTAACTTACATATTCCTTTCAAATATTATTCTTTTTTTTTTGTGAGTCAAATCACTTTTTGTTTTTCAAATTATAATTTTGAGGTCGGTGTGTTTGTATTTGAGTTTTTATGCTATTTTGGTTTAAGATATTATTTATAAAGTTAAATTGGCCAACGCCCTTTTTAATACGCTTGAAAAATGCGTGCGCTGCTCGCACATTCTCGCCCCCCACCGGTTTTGCAACTGAATATTGATGGCATTTTTGCGACGTGCATCTTGCACATGCGCCGTTTCTGGTCGACACCGCCCCAGTAGACTGTGATAAACCGCTGAATCGAGTCGTGCCTCTTGCCTCCTTTGAACATTTTTGGAATGTGGTTGATTTCACTGGTGAATTTTTAACTGTACGCAGAAACTTTTCTTTATAACATTTCTATCAACTTAAATATTCCTTGCAAATAATATTCTTATTTTTTGTGTATTTTTTTGACACACAAATATGGCTATGTAATTGAAATATTGAAAGACAGTTTCTACCTTGTCTTTGGGGTATTGTTTTATCATCAAACCACTTTTTGTGTGTCAAATCATAAATATGAGATCGTTGTTTTTTTATTTAAGTTTACATATTTTTCTACGTCGAATATTTGATTTGAGAGATAAAAAATTAGTAGCTGTTCAGTGTTATTTGGTTAAAGCTGTTATTTATAATTTTAAACCAGCCAACGCCCTTTTTAATACGTTTGAAAAATGCGCGCGCATCTTGCACATTCTCGCCCCCACCACTTATGCAACTGAATATTGATGGCTTTTTTGCAATGTGCATCTTGCACATGCGCCTTTTCTGATCGACACCGCCCCAGTAGACTGTGATAAACCGCTGAATCGAGTCGTGCCTCTTGCCTCCTTTGAACATTTTTGGAATGTGATTGATGTCACCGGTGAATTTTTAACTGTACGCAGAAATTTTTCTTTATAACATTTCCGTCAATTTAAATATTACTTGCAAACATTATTCACGTTTTTTTTGACGCAAATAAGTTCTTGTGTGTCAATCATAAATTTGATATCGTTGTTTTTTCATTTAAGTTTTAATGCTTTTTTCATCGAATATTTGAGTTGAGGGATACAAAAAATAGTAGCTTTTCAGTGTTATTTGGTTAAAGCTGTTATTTATAAATTTAAACCAGCCCATTCTCGCCCCTACTACATATGCAACTGAATATTAATAACTTTTTTGCAATGTGCATCTTGCACATGCGCCTTTTCTAGTTGATTCCGCCCCAGTTGACTGTGATAAACCGCTGAATCGAGTCGTGCCTCTTGCCTCCTTTGAACATTTTTCTAATGTGATTGATGTCACTGGTGAATTTTTAACTGTACGTAGAAATATTTCTTCATAACATTTCCGGTAACTTAAATATTCCTTTCAAATATTATTTTTTTTTGTGAGACAAATCACTTTTTGTATTTAAAATCATAAATTTGAGATCGGTGTTTTTGTATTTGAGTTTTTATGCTATTTTGGTTTAAGATATTATTTATAAAGTTAAATTGGCAAACGCCCTTTTTAATACGTTTGATAAATGCTTGGCTGCTTGCACATTCTCGCCCCCCACCGGTTATGCAACTGAATATTGATGGCTTTTTTCAATGTGCATCTTGCACATGCGCCGTTTCTGGTTGACACCGCCCCAGTAGACTGTGATAAACCGCTGAATTGGGTCGTGCCATTGAACTTCTTTGAACATGTTTTGAATATGATAAACAGACTGTACGTTGGCTGTATTTAAATTTACGTAATGTTCTATGGCAATAAATATATCTCTACTGGTATAATAATTTCTGACTTTTGAGTATAGTCTGAGTAAATCACGTTCTATTGGATAATTTGAAAATATAGGTTATAATCATATGAATTAGGAAGTTTAATATTAAAAAATCATCATAATTGCACTTATAAGGGAAATTATTGTTTAATTTGTAAAATTGCATCGTGTAGGTATATATATTTTTATATTCTGATACTCATTCGGGATCTCTTTGTTTCAGATTTGTTGAAAGTTTTGTGAACGAAGTGGCGGCTTGGACGAACAACGCTTATGGTGCTTTGAAAATACCGACCAACCGAGTCGTGTACGTCCATGGGTCAGTGGATCCGTGGCACGCCTTAGGGATGATTAACACCGAGGATTTGGACTCCCCAGCGATTTTTATAAAAGGTAAGAAATTCTTCGATTAATACAAAAATTTCTATATTTTACAAATAAATAATATTCACAGATTATAATTCAAATTATATATTATAATTTAAAACGTTATCTACATAAACTTTAATGAAGAGAAACTACTTAGCATTCCCTATATTCTACCTTTAAGTGCTGGGCCCATGGCGTTGTTGACAGAGGTGCTCAGAGCAGAATTTACACGTGATTTTAGAAACTTGTCGTGAATCCAATCTTTTTTGACCTAACTAATAATCTTTATTATTGAACTCAAACTATTTTTTTTACGTGGGTATTATATATTGTAGGAGATAAAGAGTAACCCTGAAAATGACTTATGTTACAATATTAAAGTTTTGAATAGCCGTCTTTTGGGGTTATAATATTTTTTTAATTTCTATTTTGTAACGCGCACCGAGGTGAGGAGATTAGAACAAACAACATCAGATCATTCACTAAATTCTAACACACGCCGCTTTATCGTCTTTCAAGCTTTCGGTTAACAAACTGTCGTGGTCCAGGAATCTAGTAATCCCGAGTAAAAGCTCTCTCTTGTGATTTAACCGAAAGTATCTATTGCTAATTATGAAATGGGTCATTTCATTTTGACCCTTATGATTACTAGTCCTTTCTTTATGGAAATTAGGATTGCATTTTCGAAGGACGTAGGTGTGAACCTGATTTAGAATATTTCATTTTTAATTTATATCCTCCAAAGTTGGGTAGCTTTGAAAATCTATATGAAAAATCTCAGGTGTCGTATATTTGGCTTTCCATATCAGGCGTCTCGTATGTTGCAGTCATTGTACCAGGCTGTTCTCTCGTAATTTTTCCCGCAAGGACAACATTTAAAGTCAGTAATCGAGCGTTAAGTCTATTATTTATAAGTATTATTAAACTTAATAACTCAAATTAGGCCAATTGGGTAGTTATAATATCATTGAAATATTCATTGTTTTAAATTTGTTTTTATAACTTAAAAGAAATATGCATTATTTTAAATTCAAAATTTTTATTTATTATTGCAGGAACGGCGCATTGCGCAAATATGTATCCCGCCGATGATTCTGACAACCCCAACTTGGTGGCGGCGCGCTTAGAGATCAAACAGTACCTGGACGCCTGGATCAGTCTCCCCTGACCCACCTCCTCTATGATATTCTGAGTCGAGGGTCTCGGGATGTGGAAAAAACGGAGAATTAAATAAAAGCTACTCTCAAAAGATTTTCTTCGCGACTTGGTTCAGCGGTTTACGGTCTCCTCTTTTTAGTTTATTTTAGTTCTTTATAATTACTTATACTAATTAGTTTAAAAGTACTTTAAATTTAAAAAAAATATTGTTGTTGTTTGTAGGTGCGCATTTATTATTACGTTCTGGCACGCGTTGATGCGAGGGTATTTCGGGCTCGTGATGGACTCCGGCGCGGAACTTTTGCTCAGTTAGGGAAAAAGTTAATTTGTATTTTGTTATTTTACTCCTGTTTTTTGTCGCGAAGAAATTTGTCTGGTGGAAATAACGAAATTCAAGAACTATGGGAGAGTTTTGGCCATGAAGTGAAGATGCTAGCCCAGTTGATGTAGAAAGAGATACAATAAAAAAATCATCATCTATAGTAATGGGAATAATGCTAAGTTTAGATAGAAAATTAATTAACAATCTATAGTAGTACAGAGCCCATAGTTTCACGGGATCTTATAGTTTCGCGCCTGACTTCAGCACATAATTCATTTATACTAATCACAAATTTGGATTTTTAACGTTGATTTTTAAAATATCTTATTTTAAATTATCCGCTTGTTGATTTTTGAATAATTTTGTAAAAGCCCTTATAATGCGTATGTGAAGAAAGACAAAAATATGAGCAAGGTAACATGGGTGAACTAAATGCGCACTTACGACGTTAGTGCTAAGTAGTGTCGTTGTCTGGGCGTGTATTGTAATTGGTGACATGGTTGGAATATTATCTATTATGGGTGATTGTGCAAGAACTTGTAAAGACAACGATATTTTATGTATAATCAAGTAGGTAGTCGCTTTAGCTTCCACACACGAAGGCATCGTAAGAAAGTCAGGACAAAATTTAAAAGATCCTTATTTATATCTTTATCTACTGCTATAAAGACTCAAAACGAACCGGCAAAATTAACTCAAAGTCGATTTCTAAGCAATAGTCTAAAAGTCTTTCTACGATGTGTTTGTTCTGTGTAGGTGTTTCTTGCCAAATTTATTAAGGAAAGACAGTCTTCGAAAAGGATTTCTCGTTGAACAGATTGATAAGGAAAAGGGTTTATTCTTATTGAGAAGGGACTTACTTTGCTATTACGAACTGTACAAATATCTGTCGGATATTATTCTTATCTTTACAAGGGATAACACGCTCGGCGACACCCAGAAATCTGGAAAAATTGCGTCAACCTATACTTTATATTTATAATTTTAACTTGGACGTGAACTTTGGCTCAATGCTGCAACTCCCGGACTTAAACAAAATATAGACAGAGAGAGAACCTACCTACCGATTCCGTAACATTACCAATTGTGACTTAGATGTAAGTGTAACGAATCCACCGAACAATCCCCTCGTTTTCCTGCAAGAGTATAGTATGCTAATGCACAGAAAACTTGGACTTTTAGACACTACAATATAAACGACCACAATTTTCGCGAACATTTTTATATATCTCTTTATATTTGTGTGTTTGTGGATATGTATATTTTTGGATGTTTGTTCGTGGACCACGGCAGCCGCGACGATTTGAAATAGTTTATGGACAAACGCATTACAAATTTATATATAAGCGTTTACTAGACGTATATACAAGACATTTGAGGAGGTACTGCAGTGGAAGGTACAAGCGCTTGCGCGGTGGCGCACTGCCGACCCCTGGCGGCCGGCGTGCCATCGCCCTGGATGTTGCATTCCCCTATGATATCATCTCAAGCGCTTCGACGGAATACTAAACTTACCAAAGCGAGATAACTCGTGACCTCTTTAAAGCAATAATATTTTGGTGTATTTAGTTTATCATTTAAAGAGTTTTGTGTCATCTCAACCACGGAAACCTACCTCATGGTGCTACCCTCGGCGTCCGAAGGCTACCTCAGCCGGCTGACGAACACCCTTGCTCACCTCTGACGAAAGGTTGGCGCGAGGCTGTCTTTGGACTCCGACGTACTTAAAAGTAATTTTCATAGCGTATAATCAGTACTGCGGTGTAGACGCAACTCGCTCAGAGCGTATCGAGGGCAAGAACAGTTGTGTGATAAATCTGAACCAAAGCAATAATTCCGCAATTTTCTACGTAACCTCTTCCATGCGACGCCGGTCCCGCGTGTAGCTTGACACCAACGCTCGCCCTCCACCTAACCGCACAGCTGCACAGCGACGTCTCGGTCGCTTCCGTGCCGGCGTCGGCGCGCGCATACTTGCCATGTGACTGTGCCTTACCTGATTTAGACGTAAGAGAAACAATATCGCCGACATGACATGGATAGATCTTGCCGGTGTGCAAACGCTTGTGACAACGACACTTCAGATGAACTTTTTGTTTTCATAATGCTAGAAGTAGTGTTCTTTTTCGTTTCGGATGACGTTATTCATCTGCATGGGCGTTTGGACTCGGAGACGCGAGATTATTAGTTATACACATATGATAGAACAAAATGAAAATTGTGGTCGTTAAAGTGGATCAGTTGTCCAAACGAAATGGACATAGGACGTGACGACAACCCGGACTTGACGTTATTTATTGTTTCCTCTGTCAGTGAAGTTCAGTAGAGACGCTTCTTTACCACCTTATGATGTAGGAACGATCCGAGCTTCTAAATAACACGAGGGACATCAACTTACACAGTTGCAACCATCTTACGCATAACCGTGTTATGATGGAGATCCGATCCAAGAACTAAAAACACTTGTTGGATACAAAAGAAGTGCTTCAGATATCGTCAAAAGATCATCCTAGAGGCAAGTTAAGTTAACAAATCGACTAATCTCGCGGAGTACAACATACTGTAGTCTAAGAACCTCGCAACCCAAAAGTTTATCGATTAGTTAACATAATGTTGTAGCTTGTTTACATGACATCACATTTCGAGTGAAATCTGATTGGGAATGATATTTATTTTTGTATTTTCTTCTTCTGGGGCAAAATTAATTCGGATATCGTTTTATGCTTTGAAATTTATTTAAAACTGATCTTGAAAACTCTCTGTACTTGCTGTGTTAACATCTACGGCCGAAGGGGAAGCGGTCAGTTTCAAATACTCCAGGATCAGTTCGTTTTGCAAGTTCAGACTATGCGATGGCGCCCCTATCTGTTGACGCAGTTTTACAAACATTGATAGACAAATAAGCTGTTATCGTGGGTTTCACTTTATTTTAAAGGAAGCTAACGTAAAAAGGCAGACAATATAAAAAAAATGTAAATTTAGTTTAAGATTGTGGCAAAGTATGAATAAAGTCCGACAGAAATTATTACGGTTTACCTCGAAATTAAATGAATGTAAGATTTGTTTGTCCACATTTTGTAGTTCGGGTACAACTTGGTTTATTTTGTGAGTGACACTGGAATATCAAGCAATAACACGTGTAACTTCTCTGCTTCTCCAACTCTTCGCCGACGATATTGTCAGATATTCCATTGTTGCGTTAAAAGGACTGGAACAAGAGAGAATGTTCGAACTATGCTATGTAGACCTATTATTGGATACCGGATGCTAACTGCATGCATATTTAATACATTTAAGACTTCGCATTGGTGTTATGTCTCGCGGGCCCTAACTGGGAGTTTGATTTTCGCAAGGACTTTTTCTCAGGGCATCAGCTCTTTATACGTGAGATCAACTGAACTGTCTCCAAGATTAAATGAGTACCTAATATCAATAACTCTGTAGCAGGGATTAGTGCACGGGCTTCGTAAATAAATGTAAATCATGTTTCATGCAACTTGGGTGACGCGGCGACATCTAATATGAAACGATCCAAATATATAAGGTGTAGGAACTTTGAGAACGGGCAACGGTTAAACGGTTAATGATTGTTAAAACGCGCGAATAAGAGTAGAGAGTGCCAGCACAACATCCGACATAACCCATCGCGAGCTCAATCCTTCTCATAATATGAACACATTCTACACACATATTTAATATTTAGTATAACTAGATATAACTACCTTGTCAAATCTGAACCGTACTATGGGATATTTACTAACTAATTCAATATAGTTATCGAATCCTCTCGTACCCTTGATCTGTCAGTGTACCTCTATTACTTAGTTCTTTAGTTGACCAGTTATTTAAATTGTTAACAAAATAGGTTGACATATGTTTTTTAAATATTAATTTGTGATTAACGTTAATTCGTTAGTTAATCTGAAAAGAAAATTGTTTCTCTAACACAATTGTCAATTTTGTTTCTCTTTCCAATTTTCATTGTATTTTTATAACATTATATTAGCTTTCAACCTTAAATCATCATATTTAATCAGCTCTTGTAAAGTAGGCATATACTCATATCTAACAATACATATTAAAATAAATTAGGAACGAACTTTTTAATAGCTGAAATCATCTTAAGATCTCTTTACCCAGAAAAAAATGAGTAAATGCCTGCTACTGTGCTTTTAAAAATAATTCAAATATAGCGGATTAAAAAACAATTACTAGTTTTATTTCAAACCCATTAAAAACCAACACATCTTAAAAGAATTATGTTGTTATAAATGATTTGGTTTACCCTAACTGAGACCTACTTGAGTTGTTAAGGAAAGTTACCTACTCTACAGTTTTGACGCTTTTGCGATTAAGTCACCCTGGTAAGTTTTGAAAAATGATTTAAAAGTAAACGAAAAGTATTTTATGTCAAATTCACGTCTGAAATCGTCGTTCCCATTTTTTTAGCTATTAAATATAAAACTTAATAATATCGACATTTTAAACAAAACTTCACACTTATAGTAGTGAACTTAGTATAAAGTCTATCTAAAAATATTGGTGGTTGTGTTATCGAAAAATATTTTGAAGAAGCGTTTGGCTTTAGTATCGTTTAGAAAGAATATTACTGCAAATTATTTTAATGAGTTACAAGAACAAATTCGAAAAGCCACAAGGAAAGAAGTAGAGCTAGTAACGTGCAGTTCTGTAGATTTTGTTCATCAGTTACCGAGGGTACTTCCGCGACGCTGATCACATTGGCGAAGAAATCTTTTTTGATAAAATAATATATAGATTTATGTTTAATGAAAGTTTACATTATAACCTGCCTCGTGATCACGTCACGTCATTTACGGCTTGTTTCTTAACAGGACCAACGCCGATTTTTGTAGACGACTCTGTCTACGTCGTGGACAATTTTTGCTTTACTTTCACATATTCACTTTCAGTATGATTTTTGACGAACTAAGATAAATTACCCATATCTAGGCCGTTTGTGATCTTTTCGGATAATACTTGTCCCATAATGCTGTGAGTCTACAAACATTGCGCTCTCAATTTCTGATACGGAGGCCTTCCAGAAACGACCTCGAGCTGACTTGGACATCGATCTGGACCTTCCGCTGACGAAAGATGATATTTCCGCCAAATCCAATTGTTCTACAGCTATTTGCACTTGCTTCAGTGTCACTTTACTCAGGCTGCTAACAGGCAAACCCTCCTGTATTGCACCCTTCTTAGAAACTCCAAGTGCATTGCATTCCTTAGGCGTCACAACTATGTCCTCTTCAGGCTTAATTCGATCTGGCTGCGTGCCGTAGCACGGAGGGATTCTCCAGCCTTCTCCTCTTTTGGTAATGTTATTTTAAGAGATATTATCATATGTTTATTTGGCTGTTCCACAGCTGGGCTTTTTAACCAGGGTGGGTTCTCCTATGCCGTGAGTATAACGGTACACTAAAGCTACACCCACGCCTGGCTGGTTTTGGTCCGCATCAGGAATAAATAAATTCAATTAAGTTAAGAGATGGATATGGCGTTATCATAACTTTGATTTTCAGACGCTTTATGGAGCATTGGTAAATTTTGCGCCAATATAGGCAAAATGGTTGTTGATTTTATTAATAGAAATCATGATTAAAATCGGCAAAAAGTGAAGGGAGTTTAGCTAACGTTTATTTTTTTAATGAAACAGATGAAAATTCTGCTATTTGAGATTGTTTTTAGTTTCATTTTTTGCAAGAAAACATTTCGAATTTCGATAAACGAATTTTTTTGGGATCTTTGGAGGTTCTTCACTTTTGTCTCTAAAGTTTGAATATAAGGTAGGTAAGACTACTTTTATGACTCTAATTTAATTATCTTTTCTTAATTTCCTCATACTGCATAGAAATAAAAGTTATCGAATTAAGGTAAACAAACTAAAATTATAAAATTGACGAAAAGTTCTGTTTTTTAATTTATCCAACTTTCTGGGTTTTTCCTTAATTGTATTTTAAGTTCTAATTTATGAGCCAAAATATAAAAAAATGAGCATTGTCTTAGAAGTAATATCCTGTGCTACAAGAAGCTGGTATGTTGGATAATTCGATATTAATTTCACCTTGATTCCCTCACATGATTTCGAGAAAATGCTCTAGACATACGGAGAGAAACACACAGATCACTTTTTTGTCCATGCCTTATCGTATAAAATATCTACTTGTTTTTTTCTTTTGGGTATACAATTCTAAAAGATACAAAATATCCCAAATGAAAATGTCAAGGCCATAAGTAGTAAACGAATGCAATAATTGGTGCGAGACATTTTTTTATAGTTGTATTAGAATACGCTTTTGTTTTTCACGTCATCTAATATAAAGTGTAGATGAAGACGAAGGTGGGTATACCACCTGTCCAAAACAAACTTGTTCTCTCTCTTCTACTTACTTTCTACTCTTTTTAACTCTTACTCACTCTACTCCACACTTAGTCCTGAAACAGTTGTTACTTTATTTTATTGACAGTTTCAGGAATGACTCGTTACGCAATCATGAAGTCGGCTGAAACTTCCGGATGGTACACATTGAAGACGTCACGCTTCAAAGCCATATTTTATTTTATATTTTGGAAACAAACAGTGCTATTAATAATTATAAATGTTGTACATAATTAATCCTTAAACTAAAACAGTTTCCTATGATAATTAATACATAAATAACTTTCAGAGTGTAGAAAGCATATTAAATATTACTATTATAAATTAAACATTATCATTATAGATATTAAAATTAAAACTTTAAATTAAAAATTATTACAATATATAGTTATGTTAAATATCATTTAGATTCATTCAATAAATATTTTACAGCAGATTTGAATTGACGGAGAGAGAGATGAAACATATCCAATTTAGAGAACATCTTGTTATGTTTGTTAGCACTTCTAATAATGAAACCATTTCCTGCAAATTTAGTGCGGGTATACGTATATATATAGGTATATAGTTTTATGTAAACACTTGTTCCGACCTCACCTGACAAACCTCCGAAAACACATTATGAGTGAAGAATCTCAGGATATGGAAGAAATGAAGAGAAATAAAGGCAATTCTCATCAGCAGTCTGCGACCTAATCTTTTTAGATTTTTTTTAGCTTCACGCTTTATCCCGCACATGGCAGGGTAGCCAGAGGGAACTACAGGAACCATATAAATCTAGTGTTAAGACACTCCGTTGCTTAGTCCTTGCTTTCTCCGTCCCAGCTTTTCTTTTTCGTTCTTGTTTTTAATAATTGATTACATGTTAGTTTTTAATGTGAACTAAAAATTTGTAAATACGCAAATATAATGTTATGTTTTATTTTAAAAAGGTGAATAATTTTGATAAGGGTCAAGGATTATTGAGAATTAAACATTTTGGTGAAGGTACTATGGTATTGTTCCCATCGTCTTTGATGAATAGAATAAAATTTATATATAATATTGCCGTTTACTTCGAAATTAAGTTTGGTAAGATTTGTTTTACATTCAGTCTGTTGTGACAAAACTTAATTTCGTTTCTTAAGGTTTAAATATAACTTGATTTATTGCGTAAGTGACACTGGAATGTCAAGCAATGAACCGTGAAACTTCTCTGCTTCTCCAACGTCTCTCTTCTCTTTCCCGACGATATTGTCAGGTATTATATTATTGCATTAAAAGGGTTGGAACATGAAAAAGTTAAAAGAATTGGAGAATGATCTGAACTTTGCTATAAATACCTATTATTGGATATTGGATGTTAACTGCATGAGGACCGTCGTGGCACAGAGGCGTAGCGTTCTACCTTTAAACGCGACGGTTTGTGAGTTCGATTCCCATGAGGGGAAGATGGATTTTTCTATTTCCATTTTCTTCGCACTAGGCAAAGCGCGGCGTTGAGTTCCGCCACTCAACACGCAATGCCTCGAAAAAGGCGGAAAGCATTGACAGAGAAAGCAGGGACTAAGCAACGGAGTGTCTTTACACTAGGTTCGTATGGTTCCTGCAGTTCCCTCTGCCTACCCTGCCGTGTACACTTTAATAACAGGCAAACAGAATGAGCGAATAGGAGTAGACTTTCTTAAAATATGATTTAAAATCTGATAATATGCTTCATTGATTTGATCTCACGAGCGCCAAGTTGATTTTCACAAAAACTTTCTCAAACAATCTGTAGTATTTAGTGTCTTAAATTGTTTTATAATCTCATGTATAAATCATCAAGAACTTAAAAAACGGGTTATACTGAGATGACACGTAATATTAAAATTTTTAGATGTAGCTAATGTATTTCCAGGATTGGCTTTCACTATAAGAATGTAGCAAGGCAAGCAAGTAAGATTTAAACTAACCTAACCTAACTGTGTTCCATTAATAAGGTATATATATATTTTTTTTTTTAGCTTCACGCTTTATCCCGCACAAGGCAGGGTAGGCAGAGGGAACTGCAGGGACCGTGGGAACCTAGTGTTAAGACACTCCGTTGCTCAGTCACTGCTTTCTCCGTCCCCGCTTTCCGCCGTTTTCGAGGCATTGCGTGTTGAGTGGCGGAACTCAACGCCGCGCTTTGCCTAGTTTACCAGAGCGAAGAAGATGGAAATAGAAAAATCCATCTTCTCCGACTGGGGATCGAACCCAGTAACCGTCGCGTTACAGGCACACGTTGCGCCACTGCGCCACGACGGTCCTCAAAGGTAAGGTATATTAATTCATATTATTTTTACACACATGTACCTATACTTGTACACAAACTTTCTGTCATGCCCATAGTTTGGCTAACTTCAACTTGCTAACAGTATTTCCAGACTTATATCCATTTATACAAATTCACATAGTTTTGTTCAAAATAAGAATAATATATGATTAATTTTTTGAACAACAAAAAAATTACCACCAGTTCACTAAAGTTAATGCCTCAGACCTGAGAAGAACCGGCGCAAGAAACTCAGCGGGACTTTTCTTTTTTTTTTAAGTAGTCAATATTTTTACATTAATTCATTTTGATAATGACACATTTGAAACAGACTGGAGCGAGCATCTCATTCCCAAGGTGTGTTGTCATTTAAAAAATCATTAATCAGGTTATAAATTTTAAAACACAAACGTCTTTTCACAATTCTTTTAAATTGTGATATAGAGCGTTGTTGGACGTTTTCTGGGATCCTATTGTAAAAGAGTACATACGGCCCCATGAAAGAATTGCTTACTCGTTGCAACCTAGTTATAGGCGCTGTAAGTCAACAGGATCAACGGCTTCACCATTTAAGAGTACATTGGTTTACAATTTTCGTGCAAGGTGTTGTTGCTAAAAATAACAAATCTGATTTTCTTACTATTCAATAATCCGACCGTCGTGGCTCAGAGGCGCAACGTGTGCCTGTAACGCGACGGTTCGATCCCCAGTCGGGGAAGATGAATTTTATATTTCCATTTTCTTAGCTCTGATAAACTAGGCAAAGTCCGGCGTTGAGTTCCGCCACTCAATACGCAATGCCTTGAAAAAGGCGGAAAGCGGGGACGGAGAAAGCAGGGCCTAAGCAACGGAGTGTCTTAACACTAGGTTCCCACGGTCCCAGTTCCCTCTGCCTACCCTGCCTTGTGCGGGATAAAGCGTGGAGCCAAAAAAAAAGTTGTTACCACTAAGCCAGTGTACTACTTTCGGGATGGCATTGTTTACATCGTCAAATACATTTAGTTGTCTTTTCATATTAAAAATTAATGAAGTATCATCAGAAAACTTTCAACTAAATATAGTAAGTCATTTGTATATATTAAAAACAGGAAAGGACCAAGAATAGACCCTTGTGGAACACCCATACTTACTCTTGCCATTCACATCAACCCTCTGAAACTTGCTAGACAAATAAGACTTCAGAATATCGAGAGCTCGTCCTCTTATGCCGTAATGATAGCGTAATGATAGCTTCATGACCAATGTAGAATGCTGAACGCAATCAAACGCCTTTGAACGGATCACACAAAACACCAAGAGCTATAACTACTCCCGGGTCTTATATTTATTATGAAAGCAATTCCAGCATCTGCTGTAGAGCGACCCTTAGTAAAGCCATACTGTTTATCGTGCAGAAGATTATATAAATTAGTTTAACAGAAATGCCCCATTAATCTTATGCTTTTTTTTGTACCAATGGACTTAAAGACCTTAATAATTTCTTTGGAATCGACCATTTTAAATTTCAAATTTACATTGCATTCCTCTATGTTCCCCTTAAGCAATGTTTCTGGGATGGTTGTGGATGATATAAGCGCCTTGGTTGTAGAGACTGGAATATCAGCAAAGAACTTCTCAAAAGTACATGCAACTTCTTGTTCCGAAGTGGTATAACCAATATCAACTTTCAATTTAAATTTGTTGTTGCGCTTCTTAGTTTTTCCTGTCTCACAATTGATTGTTTTTTTTTTATATCTTCGCGCTTTATCCTGCACATGGCAATGTAGGCAGAGGGAATCGCAGAAACTATATGAACCTAGTGTTAAGACACTCCGTTGCTTAGTCCCTGCTTTCTCCGTCCCCGCTTTCCGCCGTTTTCGAGACATTGCGTGTTGAGTGGCGGAGCTCAACGCCGCGCTTTGCCTAGTTGCCAGACCGTAGAAAATGGAAAAATCCATCTTCCCCTCATGAGAATCGAATCCACAAATCGTCGTGTTTACAGATAGACGCTACGCCACTGTTTATATATTATGTTCCATGTGATTCTAACTTTATCTGCAGAATTTTATTTTTGATATGTATAGATTTTGCCATAGAACATACCTTTTTTAAATAATTTTGAATAGGTCCTAACATAGTCATTAAATAATTTACTATGGTTAGTCATTAAATAATTTTATATGGTTTTTTCACCATAAAGTTCATATAACCTTTGCCTACTCTTATGTATTCCCACAGTTCCCCAGTCATTAAATGACAAGATACCTCATAAAAAGTTCCCAAATGGCAGGTTAGCTATTAATATTTTTTAAGTATTTAATTTGTGCTATGATATTACTTCTAAACTTAACGGTATGCACACATTTTGCTGTTATCAATTTAACTTTTACTAAAATAAAATGAAGCCAAGTGTCCACAATGATCTGAACTTAACACAATAATTATAGATTTATCTTTGAGTACAGCGTTCGTAAAAATATTATCAATACATGTAGCTGTATAAGTAATACGTGTTGGCTTCAGAAATAAATTGTCTAAAGTATTGGACTTTAATAAAGATCTGAATGTAATATAAACTAAATTAATTTAAGATCCAGATAATATTACAAGTACTTGTTCCAAAAAAGTTTCAACAGAGAGGCTCAAAATATCCATAAATTATTTAAATTTACAAGTTTTTTCTAAAATAATTAAACAGCCGCCTCGAATGGCTTTTCTTTGTTGAACATACTAACTACTTGGTCTACTACTATTGTCTGTCATATAAAATATATGAATATAATTATTCTTTATAAATAACTTAATTTCAAATGTTTACCAAGCATACAACAAGCATTCCGCTACTCAACACGGAATGCCTCAAAAAAAGGCGGAAAGCAGGCACGGAGAAAGCAGAGACTAAGCAACGGAGTGTCTTAACACTAGGTTCCCACGGTCCCTGCAGTTCCCTCTGCCTACCCTGCCTTGTGCGGGATAAAGCGTGAAGCTATAAAAAAATCTAGTTAAGTTAAATCTTCACATATATTATCGATATAGTTAAAAAATCTTTTAACTTTGATCTATCAATAAATTTTCAGTGTGCTAAAATAATAATTAAATTTAATTAAATTTTTTAATTTGGATAGTTTTTAAATTTTATTCCCTTGATTGTATATTTTAGCAAAACATCCATTATTCATAACTTTAAGTTTTTATTGAAATAAAAATAATATTTCATAACATGATCTCATTTTATTTTAACCTCCATTTAAAACTTGGCTTAGCAGTTAAAAATATTAATATAATCTGTATATATGATAAGGTTCCATTGAATTTCATTTGAATTTCTTCATACAACTAGACTGACTGACATAAATACATTTATATATATATATATATATATATATATATATATATATATATATATATATATATATATATATATATATATATATATATATATATATATATATATATATATATATATATATATATATATATATATATATATATATAATAAAAATTTTACATTTAGCACCAACTTTAACAAATAAGAAGTAAACTGTATTAATAAATAAATATTTCGATGACACTTGGTATCCATTTCTTACTATATACATTACTGGGAACTCCCGGAACTACTTATATTGTCCTGGATCTGCTCAGGCTCTAGTCTTCTCCCTTTTAACATGACTTCCATTGCCCTAAAATAAAAAAATACAAAAATATTATAATATATATTAAAAAATATATTATATTAAAAATATTATATATTATGCCCTCATATTATAGTAGAGTAGGCAGAGAGAGAGAGAGAGAGAGAGAGAGAGAGTTCTAGGGTAAAAATATTCTGTTCTTTGCTTTTCACTTAAAATCATCTATATATAATATATCATTACAACTGAGTGAGTTGAGTGTATAGTAAAATTTAGTTAGTCTGGTGGGAATTGAACCTACAACTACTTGATAAACTTATTTATTATTCTACAACTTATAACATTACCTACGTAAATTTAATGTAAAATATATGTTTTTGGTTCATTTGCTGATATAGTTTCAAATATAAAGATCTAAATATTAAGGCTGATGTTTTTATTTGGTAGATATCATTACCTACCACTTTACTAAATGAAACATTATCCATTACTAACAAATTGAGAAACCACAAGTCAAAAAATAAAAAAAAAATTAAGTCAACAAAATTTGACAATATCTTGCTATATTTAGTATAGTTTTATATAGTTTAGTATATATACAAGAAACAATTCTATGTTTTGTTTATGAAAAAAATTAAATTGTAGTTTATTATTAAATATATATGTATTTACTTACGAGTTTACGTATTTTTAAATTAAACAAGTCCAAACCACCTATCCTTTAAGAACACTCCTATACCTAGAGGTTGTATGACACCGCTTAGCCTGTTATACTTTTTTTACGATGCCTTCGTTTTCGAATAAAATATATGCTATAGTTATAATAATTATTTTCATATTAATACTTACATAGTAAGAACAAACACTATAGCTTGTGTCGACATAGTGAGGTAGAATATAGCATTTATATATGGAGTGTCGAGCGTTGCTTTGTAAAGCTGTGAATATATCACAGAAGCGAACATGGCTACTGCATTCTCCATTACCGAGAGGAAAGCGAACGCCACGCCTGAAATTTTAATAAAATACAGATTATATAAATTGCATAGTTTTCGTTATAATTGGGTTTTTGCATAGAATAAATATAGAAAATCAAATTACTTTTTTTTTAAATAAGTTTAATAAAAAAAATATGAATTTTAGAAGAACAAAGATATATGTAATTTGATAACGAAATTTAAAATGTAAATAAATTTTAAGTCATTAATAATGTATTTATAATTGGACTCTTTATATGGACAGATCGGATTATGGCTTCACGCAGTTTGCCCCATATAGGTAAAAAAAATAGTAATCGAGTCGAAATATATCTTTTGCTTCACACTTTATCCCGCATATATCCCTTACCAGAGCAATGGAAGTAAAAATAAATGTCTTGATCCAAACAATACGACAGGTTATCATTAACGGTTCTCTTGAATAAAAAAACCACACAAGCACAAAATTACACAGCTTCACCTCTCTCAACAAGTTGTCATTCAATTATTTAAATTAAGAACAACTTTCATTTTATTTAAATAAAAAAGAAATTAACCGTTTCCTTAAAAACACACACACACACACACACAAAATTTAAGAAAAACCTTCCACAGCCTTACCTCCCTCAACAGCTTCTGATTTAACCCTTCCCTTAAAAACACACACACACACACACACACACACACACACACAAAACTAAAAATAACCTTCCAAAGCCTCACTCCTCAACAGCTCCTCATTAAACCGTTCCCTTAAAAAAAAAACACAAAATTAAAAAAAAAAACAACCACAGCCTCACCTCTCGTTCCCTTAATAATAAAAAAAAGAAACAAAAGACGCACAAAATTAAAAAAAAAAGGCCCCTTCACCTCTCTCCGCAGGCGCCAGCAGCTTGGACGTCATGGACCGTATAAGGGGCGCCACACACGGACCGAGCGCGGCCGCCGTGGCGCCCACGTACATTGTCACCGCCGACGTTGCGTGCGCGTAGATAAAATGGCCGGCCATATGCGCCGAGGCACCCGCCATTACTATTACCTAATGAAGATAATACAACATTATGACACATACAGAGGATATATATATGAAATTATTTATTAAAATTACAATTTAACTTGTAATTAGAATGACCAATCCTTGTTTCGTGTTAGAAACAAAACAAAAGAAAAGAGACCACGTTTTAAATATTACATTGCTACATAGCAGAGAGAGCCGCAGGAAATATAGAAACCTAGTGTTTAGACACTCCATTTCCCGCTTTGCGCCTTCTCGAGGCACTGCGTGTTGAGTGGCGAAACTCAACGCCGCCGTATACCTAATAACCAGAGCAAAGAAAATGAGAATAGAAAAATCCCCTCATAGGAATCGAACACACAAACCGTTGGGTATACAGACAGACGTTACGCCACGACGATCTTCAATTGTTACAAAATCAACACAAGCTATGCGAAGTTCAAACCGAAGAAAGGCTTTTGAAAAACCCTAAAAGAAATCGTCATATGAATAGAAACAATAAATATTAAACGGTTTGAAGATCACAATAAAGGAGAAAATAAAATAAACTGCTTGAAACTATCTACCAGGTGTAATTCACTAAAAAAAGGTATTGAAGAAACTCCCAACATAAATCCAGATGCTTATATATTTTACAACTCTATTATATTATTAGAAAAATATCAAACTCAAATAATGTCAAATTCAAACAATTTTTCTTCAAAATAACAATACATGATTAGTTCTTTTGAAAGTCAACAACATCACCATCGGTTCACTAAAGTTAATGCCTCAGACCTGAGAAAAACCGGCGCAAGAAACTTAGCTGGACATTTTTTTTTAAATGGTCATGGCAGCTTGTTGGGCGAAGAATTGCGGAATTTATAATATACTGAAGTGTTGAAAATATAAGCTTTAAAAAAAATAAAATATAAAATATACGCGATTAATCTTAAGGACCGTCGTGGCGCAGAGGCGCAACGTGTGCCTGTAACGCGACGGTTTCTGGGTTCGATCCCCAGTCGGAGAAGATGGATTTTTCTATTTCCATTTTTTTCGCTCTGGCAAACTAGGCAAAGCGCGGTGTTGAGTTCCGCCACTCAACACGCAATGTCTGCGGTTCCCTCTGACTACCCTGCCATGTGCGGGATAAAGCGTGAAGCTAAAAAAAAATGTAATTAAGGATTACTTGTGACTTTTCTAACAAGTTCCGCTACTTAACTGGTAATGTCTTGTAAAATTAGGTGTGAATTGTACGATGTAGTTTATTAGTAGTAGGTTCCTCTTTTAACCTTACTATACACAGAAAAAGTGTTAACAGCGAGAAGACAATGTTCCAATATAATATTTCATAATAGGGATAAAGATGCATCTTATCTCTAATATTTTTTTTATATCAAATATCCAAAAAAGTTATACAAGCGTTTCTATCACAATAGGAGCAATTGTTTGTCTGTCAGTTTAAAAATAAACTATCTACCTATCTACAGTTTGTCAGATCAGATCAGTTCTGGAATAAAACTATTTTTATTAAATAAAGTTAAATTGTTTCTGATAAAGTAGACATATATATATATATATATATATATATATATATATATATATATATATATATATATATATATATATATATATATATATATATATATATATATATATATATATATATATATATATATATATATATATATATATATATATATATATATATATATATATATATATATATATATATATATATATATATATATATATATATATATATATATATATATATATATATATAGATATATATATATATATATATATATATATATATATATATATATATATATATATATATATATATATATATATATATATATATATATATATATATATATATATATATATATATATATATATATATATATATATATATATATATATATATATACTCATGAAAATATAAAACAATACTTACAGTGTCTCTCCAATTAAGCACTCTAGTCATCAGAGGAATACCAAAAAGCATCACAACAACATAAGCTGTACTCAAATATGTTCTAAAGTTACTAAAATCTGTGACATCCCATTTAAACACTTTGGAAGCATAAAGATACAACACTGGTCTTTCATCTGAAAATATTAATGAATTCATCATTACTTATGTATGTATTATTATATTTATTTATAGAAAAGTTATTAAAAATATGATCAATGGGCAATCTAATATGAAATAAATGTTTATAACATATTTATATGATTTCAAAAGTGGAATCTACTATTTATCCAATATATGGATGCAAAAATAATAGAATAGTTGAGTAGAGTACAGGTTCAATTCCCGCTGTATTAAATTTTTTAACGTTCTCTTTAAATAAATTATTATTTATATCACTTCGTAGATTTGACTTAATAATGTAAACAATTGAACTATTTGCATCATGACTTTCTCTATATGTTGATTACATAATTTTCCCCCATTTGTTATAAAAAAATTGTAAAACCTTTAGTTTATTTAAAATTTAATCTTATTTCTCAAGTACAATATGTAAGTTTGAATGTTTATTTAAAAGGTGGCAGATTATCATTCCACTGTAAAGTACTTATCTAAACAAATACTGAATTCAATGTATCTTAGTACAAATATATGACACTAGACGAAATATTTTAATATATAAAATATTAAGTAGAATTATGTCTTAATTTACTTTAGCCATATGTATATGTATATGTATATGTATATGTATATGTATATGTATATGTATATGTATATGTATATGTATATGTATATGTATATGTATATGTATATGTATATGTATATGTATATGTATATGTATATGTATATGTATATGTATATGTACATTATCAAAATAATACTGCACTCACCTCTCTGGAATGTATAAAACGCCATAGAAATCAACAAAAACCATAAAAATAGCCTTCGTTTCTCACTTCTCCTTTTGGTCAACGTTTTTATTGTTTGCCTTATGTTTTGCAAATCAAAGAAATCTTTTATAGGGTTCGTGATTCCCGCTTGCCGTAAGGACATTTGTTCCGGCCTCGTCTGCCATTTAAGGACGAGAAGACAGTATAAGGTGGATACGACCATTAAACAAGTGTTTATTGCGAACATTGCTGTGAACGATTTGTTCACAACTTTATTGTACAGCAGATTACCTGGAATTTAGAACATTAGAAACTTGTTATATATGATTTATACAAGATTTCTGTATACTATGCAATTAAAGCACTTCGATGACGATACAGCGTGATAAAGAACGCATGGCGTAGAGGTTAGAGCGCTTCGACAGTTTCCAAGAGGAGCGGGTTCATATTCCGCTAGATTTAAAATTTTTAATGTTTTCTTTAAGTATTTTTTATTTAAAAGATTCATACACTTCTTAGGGTTCCGCATTGGAAAATAAAATGTAGAATAGTTGTAAGATTTCTTAGTAAATGAGTACTCAGGTATATAGTGGATTTTGGATGGATTACATCAAATGTTCTACAGTGAAGGCAAAAAATAATTAATTATGTCCAAATTGGAATCGAACCCTCGACCGCTACGTTTACAGTAAGACGCTTTGCCACTGCACCACTACTGTGTGTTTGAGTAGCAAAAATGTATGAGTATAGAAATATCAAATGTATCACATTCTGCTATATATGCATTGGTGTTACGTTATGCAATTTATATTGACGTCGCTAAACTATGAAATACGATCATAAATTTTAACACGATATCTTTCGATGTGCACTTTTATTTATTAAGACCGTAATCTATTTCTTTAATTTCTAAATTTTTTAAACAGCTATAATTGAAAGCTGTAAAAAGTAAATGTGTAGCTACGTTCAATTTTTAGCATTTGCAATTAATGTGTAGATAAATATATTAATAAATTAAAATATTAAAATAGACATTCAGTTAACGTAAATAATAATTGATAATAATGTACATACGTATAATTTAAAAAAAATTATTATTAATCGTTTGCACCTATTTTTTTTTATTTTAGACGCTTTGTCCCGCATATGCAGGGTAGCCAGAGGGAACTGCAGGAACCATATGAACCTAGTGTCAAGACACTCCGTTGCTTAGTTCCTGCTTTCTCCGTCCATCTAATAAAATAACTTAACAAAAATTTACGAGATGCTTTAAAACTGTAGGTCTTCATGTAAAATTAATACTAGTCATATATGTATGAGGTCGTACAAGCATTTTATTTCGTTAATGGGTCGCTCGCAAAACTTTGACAAACAGATTTTTCGGCCATTTTCAACTTTTTCCCGCTTTTTAAAATTATTAATTTATTAAATTGTAACAATTTAGTTTAGTAAATTGCAATTAAGAGTCTAATAATATTTTAGAGCTGGAAAAAAACCGATATCATAATCGATTTTAGGCTGAGTTTAGGCATAATCGATTTTAGACTTATTTATAAATAAAAAGTAATCGACTTTTTTATGTAGAGCTATGTTTAAATCAGTTTTAATACGAAAGCTTATTTTTTATTGATAAATATTTCAGAACTAATGGTTGGAAGAAGAATCGATTTTATTGCACAATTTTCTTGTATACGACACAATTAATAATGTGGATAAGTACGTAATTCAAGCCATTAGGGACCTAATAGAAAATGCGAATACTACGCAATAATAGGTCCTGAGCTATAATGATAGAGACGAAGATGATTTAAATTAGATTTTGTCATTGTCAGTACTCTTAAGTCACGTTTTTGGCTAATTGCTTCAAACAATCTCTTGCAAACTAGTAGTGTTTAATGCGTAATTTTATGGTATCGGTATGTATAGGCTAAGACTTTTAACCTTTGATAACAATCTGTATATTTCAATAGGTCATTTAATTATTTGTACTAAACTTATTTGTTCCCTACTAGATCTTTCCTAAGATTTTGTCTGTTTTACTTCAGATTACGTTTATTACATATTTATTTATTTATTTATTAAAAAAAAATTAAAAATCGCAAAATACGCAAATCTGACTCGCGCTTGACCGATTTTTTTCGTTTTTTTTTTGCGTTTACGTATGCACAAAATATTACACACGACTTTATTATGTTCAATCTAAAGAATGATAAATATTATCGATCATACTAGTTGGTGTCTAAATATATATTTATATTGATTTTTATATATTATATGTAAAATGGTAATTTGGAAAATGTACATCTACGCAAATACTGCTATAGCCAAGTTCACATTAGCTCGTTCGTACTCGCGTATCAAGACAAAGCAAATGCCAAGCGGCGTTGAGTTCCGCCACACACAGCGCATTATCCCGAAAAGCGTAGCATTTAATACTATATTTCTTATATATATCTATGATATGATACAATGTGACACAAAGGAAATATAATAATAAGACAAATATACACAGAGGCGTTGATATTCTAATATTATATCATCATAAATTTATCTCAACATTTCCATACAATGTTGCGTACAATCGTGACTATTGAGAAGACTAGAGCAATGTTCAAATTTGACGATAAGCGATAAGAACATCATGATTATAAAAAGAAACGCTGTGGTAATGTATGAAAACTTTAATTTCACAATAAAATATTTCTGTTATATATTACGTCTATTTAAAATAATTCAACATAAAATATAAGAAAATATTATAAATTATATTATATTTTTACTATTATATTTTCTACTTGTTAAAAGTTTACTAACTCGAACACAAACGGGATTTGAACCCTGAAACCGTCCAGGTTCTAGTGGTTAACCATAGTGGTCATGCAAATTGTCGTTTTATAAATATATTTAAATATATGTATATAAAAATAGCATTGAGGATCGTGGCGCAGTAGCAAAGCGTCTGCCTGTAAACGTGACGGTTGGTGGGATCGATTCCGTCTCGATGAAGATGGATTTTTCTAATTCCATTTTCTTCACTCTGGTAACTAGACAAAACGCGGTGTTGAGTTCCGCCACTCAACACGCAATGCCTTGAAAATAGGCGGAAAGCGGGGACGGAGAAAGGAGGGACGGGGTGTCTTAACACTAGGTTCTTATGGTTCCTGCAGTTCCCTCTGCCTACCCTGCCATGTGCGGGATAAAACGTGAAGCTATAAAAAAAAAATAACACGAAATCTTGAACATAAACCTAAAAAAAGAAAAGAGAGAGAGAAAAGAGCATAAAAAGAGAGAAATAAAACTCACCAATTGCCACACCGGTGGGCATTGTACTTAAGTACACAACGTCCAAAATGCCAACTCTTAAGGTCCTAGATTTAATAGAAGACACATCGGCTATATAGGCGAAGCAACCAGCGAATATTGCAAGGTCGGACCCTGTTAAGGCACTTGGAAACGCTGCGGTATATATTATGTATTCGAGAGGCCAGGCTAAAAATGTTTTTAAAGGTTTCTTTTTAAGTAAGCAAACAATTATCATGTTTAAAAATAAGGTTTAAGGTTACACAAAGAGGTTGAGTTTCACCTTACAAAACGTAGTCTCGAGTTAGAGAAATGAATGCCTTGATTGTAAGAATGTGTACGCGATACAAGGTGAAAATTAAAAAAATATAATTAAAAAAGTTCAGACTACAATAAATAAGTTACTACTAAAAATGCTATTTATTAGTTGTTAATTATCATACATACAATCCAGAATGAAATCATTATTTTACGAGACTAAAGCTAAACCAAAATTTAAAAATAAATACAATATATTATATCAACAAAAACAAAAGTCAGAGAAATATAAATAACTCACCCATCATAGTATTAATTGTAATTACAAAAGAAAAATAAAGCTTTCCCAATAGACCACCAAGAAGTAAAACTTTACGGCCTCGTTTATCGCTGTATGCACCTAAGAAAAACGCTAGTAGGAGCGGAACAACATGGCTCGCTATTCCGTTCCATTGGTGAAAAGTTGATACTGTCACCTAAAAACGAACAAATTGACGACTTTATTTAAGTGTCTTAACTCTCTGCTATATGCAATAGATATATATACAGTTGCATCTGTGAACGCGGCCTTTGTTAGGTAAAAATATTTATAAAAAATATTTTACCTTATAGGTAGTTATCAATACTGCACATTATTATAGGTACTGTGTAACGCGTGAGGCAGTCGTAATGAAATGCAAATAACGTAAATATCTCGTACTAAAAGGACCGGATATATATATGTGTATATGTATATATATATATATATATATATATATATATATATATATATATATATATATATATATATATATATATATATATATATATATATATATATATATATATATATATATATATATATATATATATATATATATATATATATATATATATATATATATATATATATATATATATATATATATATATATATATATATATATATATATATATATATATATATATATATATATATATATATATATATATATATATATATATATATATATATATATATATATATATATATATATATATATATATACACACAAATATATACACAAATATATACACAAATACATACACACACATACACACAATTTGAGAGTAGAACTGAGTATTTCTTGTATACATTCATTATATATTAAATGTACACTTACAACAGGATATTTCTTACGATAGTCGCTAATTTCATTTTAATGTATTTGATAAACAACGAACGACTTCTTTAAATCTCCTTCACAGTGTTGACAAAATTTCCTAAAACTGAAGGTCGGAGTTTTTAATATATTTTTTTTTAGCTTCGTGCTTTATCCCGCAAATAGCAGGGTAGGCAAAAGGAACCGCAGGAACCGTGGGATTCTAGTGTTTAAAAACTCGGTTCCCTGCTTCCGCCTTTTCGAAGCATTGCGTGTTGAGTGGTGGAGTTCAACGCCGCGCTACGCCTCGTTGTCAGAGAGAAGAAAATGGAAATGGAAATATCCATTTTTCCCGAGTGGGAATTGAACTCACAAACCGGCAAAGGCAGACTCCGCCACAGCGGTACTCTAAATAAAACTTATGTTTGTGCGGAACACTAAAAATGTGTGACCATAAAAAATATGCACTACCAAAAAGACACAACACAAAGATTTACCGAAAAAAAAATAAAAAAAAAAGGTTTAAACCTCTTTATTACTGTGATTTTATTCATATGTATCTCTCCATGTCGACTCTGTTCTACACTTTTAATTATTTTTTTCCTCAAATGCCTATTAATTACGTTTGTGTAATGCTTTTCAGTGAACACAGTTTATGATTCGGGGATTATGTGTATGTTTCAAGGGATTTGTAGCTTTATTTAAATTGTCCGTAAAATTGATTACAGCTTGAAGTAATAAAAGTCGGATGTATAATAAAATGATATGTTTAAGTATGAACAAGTTCGATTCCTGCGTCATGCTAACATTTGGGGAAGATTTGATGTGTCAAATAGATTGAATATCAATTTGTCTACTTAAGAACGGAACTTAATCCGCCATTGCTTGTTGAGTTGTGGAACTCAACGCCACGCTTGCCTGTTGCTAGAGCGAAGAAAATTGAGTTAAAAATTTCCAGACTCCCCTAGTGGGAATTGAACCTACAAACTGTCACGCCAACAGGCATATGCGTGCCTTTGCACCACGATAGTCCCCAATATTATTAACCAATAATTATTACTTAATCGAAGGCACGAAACACTTCGCTTTCACATCGTCTACCAAAGTGGGAAAATGACAATAATTTATTCACCCAATTGGGAACCGAACCCACAACTACTGTATTTTGAATAACTGAACTGTGTCCCACTAAGCCTTGTATATGTTAGAACATATATATTTTACGAAAACATATATATGATTTACTAATTACAATCACATAATTGCAATTAGAAAAACTGCTTTATACTATATAAAACAGTGTACGATATGAAAAAATACTACTTGTTATTTCAAATATAACTTGGTAGTAAAAGAATTAGCATTGCATTATGATTGCATCATGACTATATTAACATAAGCCATTACTCGCGAATGTTTCCTTAGTTGCTATCTATATGATATGTTAAGTATATGTTAGTGATATACATTGAAAATAGCTAAAATTTGGAAAAGGTTAACATGATATACATATAAATATGTATATCAGTGTATCCCACCTGGGGGACGTTTTAAATTTATAGGGGGACAGTATGTAGATTTGAAAACTCAAGGCTATATCCTCACAATGATTGTTAGTACTAAAAAGTACTCAAAAAGTGTTATAGAGACAAAAACTATTTCAATGTTTTCATATTCAAAAGCTTCATATGCAATTGATTTAGCCAGCCAAAATAAATGTTTAATATATTGTAATTTTAGGCTACTCTCTAGGCCTAGAATTTATTTCTAAACAAAATTTATAAAGCCAATAGCTATATTCAACCTGAAAAGTGGGACATGAAATCCAAAAATGTTGGGAAACACTGGTCTATACATTCTTCCTTGATAAAATAACTGTGTATAGTCCACAAAATAATATTTTTCTATAGGAACCAGAATTTCTGTTAATTATGTTTAATCACTTGCTTGTAACTACATACTTTTAAAATATAATTATCTCATTTTTGTAATATATTCAATTATAAAGTCATGAACTTACAGTAATAAAATAAAAAGCAAAAAATTCTTTAGTAAAAATTTTCCTCAGTTCAACCATTAATTCAACTATTTATCTTGTTAAACACTCAAATAAAACTAAAAACAAATATCGCGTTATAATAAAAATAGTACCATTTATGATAATCAAATGCCAAATCATTTTTACTTTTAAAAATGTATACGAAACTATTTTTTCATTACTCAGTACAAACTCATATTTCCACTTATAATGATGACAAAAGGAAATAAAATAAGTATGTAAAAAAGCATCATGTGAATAATGAACACACACACACACATACAACATATATATATATATATATATATATATATATATATATATATATATATATATATATATATATATATAATATATATATATATATATATATATATATATATATATATATATATATATATATATATATATATATATATATATATATATATATATATATATATATATATATATATATATATATATATATATATATATATATATATATATATATATATATATATATATATATATATATATATATATATATATATATATATATATATATATATATATATATATATATATATATATATATATATATATATATATATATATATATATATATATATATATATATATATATATATATATATATATATATATATATATATATATATATATATATATATATATATATATATATATATATATATATATATATATATATATATATATATATATATATATATATATATATATATATATATATATATATATATATATATATATATATATATATATATATATATATATATATATATATATATATATATATATATATATATATATATATATATATATATATATATATATATATATATATATATATATATATATATATATATATATAATTTGTTCAACATAGCACCAAGTATGTACTTTACTGTTCAAAGTAAGAGCCCCTTACTAGAGATATCATTTTTAAATTATATATAACTTTTGTAACTTAATTGATATGTATCTCATAACTTGGCAAACACTTATACAAAAATCACCAATAGAAAATGGCTTTTCATAAGATCCAAGATAGCATTTTGTTTACTTTGTTACAGATGTAGGTTTTAAAATATATATCTTTAAAATATGCTTTCCCCTTATGTGCAATGATATCTCCTCTTTACCATACATTTTTCTTTGTGCATTCTCCGTTCAACATATCATTGGTGAAGTGAATTGTGTTCAACTAGAATACTTGGAACTCCATAAATGAAGACAAAAAGAAGAACAATATAATATAGAAAAAATGTGGTTTTGAAGGCAACACTCAAAGAAGACTTACACCATTACCAAATAATAAAAAAATTTCAGTGCTCTACCTAAATATAACAAGTTAATAAACTATGAATAAAATGAAATACAATTATTAAGAAAATTGATGAAATAAGACACAACAAGATCAAAGAAGAGATCAAAATTACTGATACTCTTACATATGCTCTTAAATGCCCATTCGAAGTGGGCTGTGTTCTTGTCTCCCTGATAAAAAGGCCATCTAAATGTTCACAAGGTCTAGCTGGTAAGAGAGAAATATGCAGACTTAGCATGAGTGGCTCAAGCGGCAGGCAAAAACTAGCTAACACTGCCAAAGACAGAAGTTGTAAGATTTCAAGGAGATCTTTACTCAAAGAAGGATGCAAGTAGAGGATACTATACCAAGGATAACTAACACTAATATAGAACAAACACATTAGTTGTAAAAACAAATTTATAGATTTTATTGGGAATGAAAAGCTTATTATAATTATTTTTATTACAAATAAATAATAGTTACTAAAGGTTGTCTTTGCAAGATAAATGCTACCTGTTGACTTTTTTGTATTTTCTTAAAATTGGATTGGTTGGATTTTTTAACATGCTTTTAAAAATAATATTCCTCAATATAGTATACTTTATGTTTATTTAATTATAACTTGTGATTTCTTAAGATAAAAGTTTATGTCAGTTAATGTCATTAAAAGTATTATATAAAAGTTTATAATTCATTACAGATAAAAACTATTGTAGTAAAAGCTTTTTTCTGTATCTTTTTTGTTATATTCCTACTTCAGTCTACACATACAAATCAAATCAACTATATGTATCAATGTAAATGTAATCAACTATATGTATACCTCAAATATTTAGATTTTAAATTATAAATTAAAACAAAAATATTAATTATTCAGTACAAATAAAATTATTTAAACCATACCTGAACTTCCTTATTAATATCATCATATTTGTTAATATCATAGCAAATATCAGCACTATAACCATGATTTACTGTACATGCTTGAAAAACATAGAAAGTTTGTTCGACCACATTTGTTATCATGTATGCCATCATGTAAAAGAACATGACAGGCTCCACTGTTATGTATTTGTACCATTGTTTTCTTTCGTGTTCCTAAAACACATGACATTTCATAGGACCATTACTTAAAAGAAGAAGTATACATGACATTTGATATTATTAATAAATAGTTAACTATTAATTGCATTAAATAAAAATGAGCTTAATTATTTATTTAAACTAATTGTTTAAGTAATCGCTAATTAAAACTCAGTAAAATTTGCCGCAAATGTGAAATTAATTACTATACAATTGTTAATGTTTGTACATAAAATCAAAACCTTTGAATTATTATATAAATAACAAAATTTAGCCAATTTTCTTTTGTAAGCAACAATATGGTTTGGTTTTCATTTTTTGTTTTTTTTTATTGCATAAAATATTTTATATTAGGTAATTTCAATTGCATCATAATTTGCGTGCTAGTAATACGTAATAAATATTTAACAAATTATTTAAATAATAAAAAAGATTAAATGATAATCATTAATTACTTAATATAGGAAATATATGGAAGGTTATCTAAATGTTTGGTTTATAACAAAAAAAGTTGAACACTAACCAAGTAACATGTTTCTTCAGAATTTTTCACATTCATTTATAAATTTAATATAATATTTAGCAAATTATATTTTTATAACTATAAATAGTGCGTTTCGATAAAAAATAATTAATACCCTACGAAACACACAACCACACTGTGTCGAAACATTTAAAAAACAACATTGTAAACTTTTGGTACGATACTACTAATTGCCGCCACTTAGTGACAAATGTAGATTATATAATGTTAGCGCATGACACAGATAAAAAAATAGTTCTCTTTGACAGATTAGCCAATATATATATTATTTAGTAAGGATTACTTATTGTATTTAGTCGTTATCATGTTGTAATTGGTTGAATATATCACATTTTTATGATATGTATATTATTAATAATATTGATGTGGAAATATTTTATGTATTTATATATTGTAATTATATTTGCATATTGTCCAGTGTGCTCTGCATCTAATTCTATCGCAACAACTTCATTGTGGACATATTGGCGGGAAATAAAAGTTGCTTGTTTACATAACTTTGAATAAAGCCTTTGTAGCCGTTGAACTACAGCTTCCTGGTGCAATATATTATTCATGAAAAGTAAACTTTTCGGCAGCTTTTATTGCTAATCTTGTACTATATTTTGAATATATACATATATAAATTATACTTTGCACTTGTTTTAAGTGTATCTTAAAATTATTATCACAGACAATATTAAATATTATTCTGACATTTGTCAATCAAAAATGCTCATCAAATATGACTGTTGAAAAAATAATATGCATCCATGTAAATTATTATTTATTACTAACTCACAATCTATACACACGTGTAAATATTGTAAATATTGTAAATATATTTTTTATCTTGTTATAGGTGAAGGTGAAGCTGGATCTCTTTTAAATACGCATTTTATTATTGTGTAACAATTTTTTTCGTGCATTAAATTTTGTGTGTTCTCCATCCAACGTGACATTGGCGAAGTGAGTTACACTTAAGTAGAATGCACTCCATTAATAAAAAAAAGATGAAAAAGGATAATATACCACCTGATCAAAAGAAATTTGCTTTGAAAAATAAGCCGGTTTGTTATTATTATTATTATTATTAGTCAACTCTTTCTTTGATTTTTTAATTAGTAATTTTTTTAGATGAAGATAAGAAATTTCCTTTAGAGATTTTTAAAATCTTTAATGAGAGTTTTCTGTGGTAATAATGCAAAATTTAAAAAAAAAGGTTTAGGTATTCTTATAGCAACCATTTACTGGTTGAAGTGAGGTTTACTTTTGATTTGAAAGTTATTATTTAGTTTTGCTTTAGTTTGAAAAGTACATGATAGATGTACTTTTGGTATCTTTATATTATGAAAGGGTAAATTTTATTATAAATCTTTGAATAATAATACTTATATAAATAAATATTAGATCATGCCATGCTCATATACTGTAAATCGGTAGTCGTCTTCCAAGGAGTTATGTATCTATATATACGTATTTATTTACAAATATTTAAGGAAGAAGAAGCACCTACGTTAAGCAAAAACATGGTCGTTAAAAGTATAAGAACTTTGGATAAGTCATTTTGTAAATCCCTTAGTCCTCATCTTATTCCTATAATTCCATCTATAATTTTAAAGAGTTTGTTAACAAAATTTCGAACGAAATGGATAATGAACTCAAACACACGCTAACGAATTCAAACGACGCTAGGCCAAAAATGCATCTTTTACTCTATTAAGTATTTGATTTTTATTTCAATTTGGACTGACACTTTTAATAAGCCATAATACATTCAGCTGCCATATATCAGGGAAAGATAATCTTATGTGAGTTTCCATTCTCAGCTCACCTATGAATTATGACATGAAAACTATATGAGTTGATTCAGAAATTAACCCCGCGCTTTGTCTGACAGTAAAGTAACAACCGTTCCTAATATTTTGGCTCTCAATTATCTGCTGTATAACATTCTGTATTAATGACCTTGAATTGTTTGTTAAGAATTTTTATACCAAATATTGTAGCACAAGTACCGTAACCTAGTGTTAAGTCATTCTGTTCCCCGCTTTCCGCCTTCTCCACATTACGTTGAGCAGCGGAACTCAACGCCGCGTGTTGCCTAGTTGCTAGAGCGAAGAAAATTAAAATGGACAAATCCATCTTCCCCGAGTGGGAATCGAACTCAACTGTCGCGTTTACAATTACGAATAATACTACAGTACAAATACACATTTTATTACTAATCACAACTCATAACTGACTTAACGTATTCTAAACTCTTCCAGAACAGTATTGGCGCCCGTATTTTCAACAGATTCTGTCCCGCAACACAAACGTGCTGCTTCTGCATCTTGCCTAGAACTGCTACTATAATCATATCTTTGTGGGGATTGATGCAAAGTTTATTGTATATATTTTTTTATTTCGCTTGCGAAGAATTTTTACTCAACATCGGCATTAGTCTGGTGTCAGCTGAGATAGTACTTCACATATACGTTGTTATTGGCATTTTATTATTTTGTGCGTACATTATTTTACTTGTAGCTGCGATAATTCACGATGAATCGTTAATATTGTTGTACCAGTGCTCTATTATTTTATTATCTGTTGTTGATTTGATTGTAATTTTTTATGTTACCATGCTACTTATTTTTACGAGTGAATCCAAATTGGGTTTTATTTTGTTTTTTTTAAGCGTTTTTTATTGGATATTTTTTTATTTATTCATTTTCCCTGTAATAAATGGTTTTAGGAGAAGTATTCATACTATTCTTATTGTTCTAGCGTAAATGCTCGTGTTTTTTTTTTAATTTTAAGTATTAGATATGTTTATATGTAAACTTTTTTGTAATTAGCACTGGCTCTGTTATACACTTACAAATATATATCAAGATATATAATTTTTTTTAGCTTCACGCTTTATCCCGCATGTGGCAGGGTAGGCAGAGGGAACTACACGAACCGTATGAACCTAATGTTAAGACACTCCGTCGCCTAGTCCCCGCTTTCTCCGTCCCCGCATTCAGCCATTTTCTTGGCATTGCGTGTTGGGTGGCGGAACTCAACGCCGCGCTTTGCACAGTTGCCAGAGCGAAGAAAATGGAAATAAAAAAATCCATCTTCTCTGAGTGGGAATCGAACCCAGAAACCTTCGCGTTTACACGATGGTCCTCATATATAATTATTTAAAGAATATTATTAATGTGTATTTTTTGCACTTACATTACAATAAAGTTCGATATCTGAAATATTACAAAATAAAAAATACACTTATTATACACTTATTTATATGAATATATATAAAATTATGATTTATCATTATAGCTATTAATAAGCCATCATACATCTCGATCACATCTCGTTGAAAAATGCCAGCATTTCCCCGCTAATTTCTAAACACTACACCAATCTTAATATCTCTATTTGTTTATAAAAGTGGAGATTCGTTAATTGCATAGCAAATGTCTAAGAAACTTTAATAAGGATTAATATTTACAATCTTCTGAGATCGAGAGGGAGACCGAGACCGAATGAGGAAGAGGGATAAGAGCTAGGAGTATGTCTGGAGGGAGAGACAAATATATAAATCGCTCCATTTCCCAAATTATGCCGTAAGTGTTTTTGTAGAACTTTGTTTACAACAAAACCGTTTAAAGACTATAAAAAAAAAAAAATAATAAAACGTACATTTATTTACATTTATCGATATAAAAAGACAACAAAGACAGAGAGACTATTTGATTTGCCAAATTAATGCCGGTAAGCAATTTATTTATTTATATTTATACCTATATATTACTCAAATTCCGACAGGAACGGAATAAAACGAGTTTGTCATTCGATTATTATGTAATTGTTTGTGTGTATGGAAATTGTTAATTAATTTTGATAATTAAGTATTTGCTAATTATATAGCATAATATCAGGTTTCCAGCAATCAATTAAACAACTTCACTATAATATGACACCTATACTGTAGGTATGTGACACACTAGCTACCCTTCATGACTTTCGCTTTGGGTTTTTTTTTACATTTAACAGTTGTTCTTCATTGTAAGCAAAATAAAATTAAGTCAATATTATTTTTCCATGACCAATAGAGGAGAGGAGTTTCACGCGTTTTCATTAAAAATCATATTATAAAACTCTTCGTTGGTCTGTAGCTCAGCCGTCTCCTGCAAACCATACGCTATTGCGAGTTATGCTTAGTCCTTAATAGGTCCGTCCCTCTCGCGGTGGAATTGCAAGAGCAAGTACCTACTTTTTCATATATCATCTTCTATTTCTTTTTGTAGCTTCTCTCTTTGTCCCGTACATAGATGTGGAAAGTTAGTGTTAAGACACTCCGTTCCACGATTTCTATTTTTTGAAATATTACTTGGTGGGTGGCGGAACTCTACGCATTTTCATTTCATTGGCTAGGTTTACCAATATGGAAAATAAATTATCAGCTCTCCCTAAGTGAGAATCGAATGCACAACCCATTGCGACAGATCTATAATATATTCTTTATTGCACATAAAAATGACGAAAAAGAAATATAAAATAAACATCGTAGACGATGGTGGACTTATTTCTTAAAGAAATCTCTTCCAGGATAAATTTCATTGTTATGTAAATAATAGGCAAAAACTTTTGAAGCACAGATTTATTTTATTTACATTTTTTTTACTATAACTTAGCGACTTATCTTAAAAAGATCTTATACATTAAATAATTGAAAATGACAGTTGGTAATGACTAGACGTTATTTATTACGCTATTTACTTAATTATTCCAAGTCTTTTTTAACTTATTTTTTATACAGATTCAATAAATAGTAACATTTTGTTGTAGAAGTTTCAGAGGATTACCAAAATAATGTCTTTTGTTTGAAATTTACATCATTAGGTAAATTTACATTTATATTTTTAAAAATTCTTCACCATCATTTCCTGACTTTGAAATGTTTTAAGCTAAATAATAACTATACTAATGTATGACTATACTATGTAAAGATATGTACAATTCCATTATAATATATTTTAATTTAAAATTCAGTAATAAAAACTTGAGCTTCCAATACTTAAAAACATAAAAATTCGAACGCAGCAGGATATGAACCCGTGCCTGTCAAACGGTTTCCGAGAGGCGGTTGCATTCGAAACGTTATATGTTTTCTTCAAGTATTTCTTCACAGTAAAATTATGCTACAGTGTAAGCTAGTATCCTACAAAGTATCCCATTAATATCTTCTGTGGAAGAGGTGGAAAACAGAAGGTGTTCCAAGAGGTCAGTGTAGGCGAAACAACAGACGCTGGGTAGAATCAGCATTAGTTTTGCAAACCTTAGTTCTTTGCCGGAACAGTGTCTTTGTAACTGCACCAATATCTTCTCTTGAGTCATTTCCATTTGTGTACTTGAAATGTCTAGACAATCTGTAGAGATGAATCATTTTATATATATATATATATATATATATATATATATATATATATATATATATATATATATATATATATATATATATATATATATATATATATATATATATATATATATATATATATATATATATATATATATATATATATATATATATATATATATATATATATATATATATATATATATATATATTTATATATATATATATATATATATATATATATATATATATATATATATATATATATATATATATATATATATATATATATATATATATACATATATATACATAAGTATATATTTAGTACGTAAAAAATATACAAGCGTTAAAACGTTATGGCGACAAAAAGAAGCTTTTAATACAACGTTTAAATATATTGACAGATTTTTAATTCTTTCATAAATCGAATTCTGTGAGAGGTCAATGAGAGCAAAGATAATAGATTAATCCTTCCAAAGCTTTTAATATTTTTAAAATGCTACGTCACACTAAAACGTCCTTTGAGAGATTACTCTCAGAGCGATTTTGATTAGGTAAATTGATAAAAAAAAACATGGGAAAAATGGAGTGAAACATATTTTATACAGGATTTTCGTTTCGTTTTTAAACATTACTTTCATTTATCTATAAGGAATTACCTGTCCGAAACAATAGTGACGTTTTCAAGCATTCATATTCGGTTTTATCTAATCTGCACTGTCCGATCCTCTTAAGAAGAGCTGTCAATTTTCTTAGTTCCTCTTTGATATTGGGCCGCTTTGATGACATAACCGATGATATATATTCTGAAAATGTTACGAAATGTACATTAAATATCATACATTACAATACATTAAAGGGGCCCCTTTAAACCTACACTTGGGTCGCAAGTCCCAAGCGCTGCTCGGAGCTCCTCTGCCTACAACGCGATGGGCCCGGCACCCGCACGGTGAATCCATGGAACGCTAAGTTGTTTCTTCTATAGTTACTAGGTACATAATATGTTCAGTTTAAATGGTACAATTAAATTTCAGTATCATATTTTTTTCATATAGACGGTAGACATTCCAAAGATGATTTTTTAATAGTTTAATAAATATTTCTCAACAAAACAAAAGCCACAAAAGTACATATGCCTAAAAGTCAACTTAAAATCAGTTGACGTAATCTTGCAAAAATGTGAAATGTTAAAAAAATTATTTGTATAGGCTTTTTAAAATATTATTGTAAAGTATTAAAGAAAATAGTATGCTTTTGTAGAAACTATATCTTTCACAATTCAAAAATTTTGTACGCTAATTTAATTTATTTGAAATCCTGCCGATTTCATGTAAACGGGAAATACGAAATACAAAATTTGACAACCTCAAATTTGCGGACGTATACTCTCACTTTGTCAATGTGACTGTACATTTGGTTAAATTAACTACAAATATAAGCTAATGATGTTTTTGTCTGTATAACTTTGAAATTTTAGGACTTTGCCTTTATTTCTAATATATATACTTACTTCTAATATTTCATATCTCAACGCTATCTTTAGAAATATGATCTTGTTAGATAATCAAACAAAAAAGTGCTTTCATGGTTACAATGCTTCAAATCCTAAAAATATATAAGTAACATTCCATAAAAAATAGTTACAAAAACAATATAAACACATTATAACCGGTTAATTACCTAATAACCGGGTAATTACCTAATAACCGGGTAATTCCACAATTTTGCTTACCTTCATCGAAATAAAACGAATATTGGGCTGCGTTCAATATAAACAGTTCCTTCCAGTGACTGCGTAGTAGACTTGTTTGTTCACTTTGGGTGATCTGTTCAAACGAAGCCACGCTGTGTAACCACTTTACTGTCGCTACCAACAGTTTCGCCGCCGGATCGTACATCTCTATGTCAGTTAGCGATGGATTATGAAACTTTATTTTGCATCCTGTACTCTCGGCAGTACTCAATGTAGTGGTTTCCGGTAGGGAAAATTTTCTAGAATTATCTGTGATGGCGATCTCGTTATTTTCTATGTTGGAACAAAAATTTTGTTTCTCCAAGTTTCTGGCTACGTAGTTGACAGGTTTAAAATTACTTGAGCGTTGAACGTTTTCTGTGGAACAGGTGTCTTGTTAATACTTTCAATGCTAACTGTCATATTTTTTGATTAGGGAAATAATCATGGCCCTAAAATAGATTTGAAACTGCACATATCGTGCTTAGGCATATATGCTCAACTTTGTCACGATGATACATATATATACATATACATATACATTTACATATACATGTATATGTAAATGTATATGTATATGTATATATATGTGTAAATGTATATATATATATATGTATATGTATATGTATAAAAAATTAAATCCTATGGAAACATTGCCACTAAACTGCCAACGGGTGAAATACAGATTATTGAAAGTGAGAGTGATTGATTACCACCAGACTGTGCAGTATACAATTATTATGACGTGCATTATATGCGCTTAATGTAGTGGAATCAGAACAATAGACGTTAAATTAAGCTATCAAATCATGGAATTCATCAAATATCGCGCTGCACAAATTGCGGGACAGTTCATTCGCGCTGACTGCTGAAAATCGCTTTTGCCCAAAACATTATTTAGCTTAGCATATAATAAAAAACGTATAATACTCACTCACTAGTAACTGTTCTGTATGTAAAGAAAGCCCCACTAACTTAAGTTTTTTTTTAATAACTTACCATATAAATGTTCCAGTGGTACTACAAATATACATACCACTTTCAACGATGCAATTAGTTTTGTAAGCCTCCTCGGAACTGGTCACTTCGTCTTCTTTTATTTTGTCGGAAAATTGAGAATCTGGTTTTTCCGGTATATCATTATTAAAGGCGCCATGGTATTTGTTTGTACCCAAATTAGTAGAAAATGCACCTAAAATATGAAAAATACAATAATTTGAAATAAATTGGCCTTTAAAACGAAACTAGGGTTTATTTTACTTAAAGAAAAATTCAGGTGGTATTACATATATAAAAAATTAATATGAAATTAACTTTATTTTGCATTACAGTACACATTGCGTTATATAAAACAACTAAAAGAATATTTACTTTGATTGTCCACGTGCAAAGCTGAATTGTTTTCCGGCGATATTATGGGCGGGTAGAAGATATTCGTGCTTATATATCTCGAATGTGGCACAGAATAATGCATCGGAGCTGGAAATAGAGGAATCTTGAACGGATTTAAGGGATTTAAAGGGTTTGAACTATTGAAGAGAGGTCCCAAGTTAGAAATGTCCATTGACATAGGGTCAGGAGGTCGCGGAAATGTTTGAAATGCGGGATTTTCTAAAAAATTATGAGTGCGTTCTGACAATGATCCATATTGGTAATGTGGGAAATTAGGAAGTCCTACGGGAGAAGGGCTGGGAAAGAACGAAGGCTGTCGAGCTAAGCTGTAGCTTAGCTTTTGTAGAGCAAGCTGGTGCTGGCTTGTTATCTGCCTGGGAGCTCGTTCGTGTTGAACAGCTGGAAAGAATGATACACATGTGTGGATTAGCACTTCAAAAATTTCAAAAATATGATACATATATACAAGTTTTATAATTAGTGTAACGTAATTTGAAGTTTTCTTTTTAATTTTTCTCTATCTCCGTTTTATATGATATAAGAAAACAACCTATACTATTTTATCAAACAAAGTAAAAATTTCAATAAATATTTTAATAAAACACTTTCATTAAATTATTATGTCAGTGAATCCCGCGGATAGAGTTACAAATTGTACAACACAAACAAGGGAAACGAAGATGGGAAAATAGATGTTGACATTACGCGATTATGAGCGAAAGTAAATATTTCGTTGACGCTTCTGTACATGACGGTTTCTTTGCTAGTGCAAATGACGTTTTGAGAGCTTCCTCGTGGTAACTTAAAAGTTTGGGTAAATAAGTTATTTCGTGTTTTTTAATTTTAAGGTTGAGCGATATTCGAAGTTGAACGATTTCAAGATTCCATTCCGGTAGTACATATAAACAAACTAAAAATTATATATATATATATATATATATATATATATATATATATATATATATATATATATATATATATATATATATATATATATATATATATATATATATATATATATATATATATATATATATATTTATATATATATATATATATATATATATATATATATATATATATATATATATAATATCTTCATAAGCATAGAGATTAAATGGCTTGACGCAGCTGCACTTGTCAAAATATCAATATAATATTTAATGTTGACCATATAATAGTTACAAAGTGACGTGATGTCACTACACTTCCAATTATCTAAGCTCGCGGGCTACTGTCGACGGCTGCCAATCGTCAAGTCAGAGAGTGCATTGTTGTCAAGATCTCTATATAACCTCACATATATATGTACTACTGTAACTAATACTTATAACAAAAGAAGAAAATATGTGCCCCTACCAAGCTATTAATTTAAACAATTTGCACTGTCATGGCTATGAAATTACATTACAAAGACCCTGTAATGCAGAGGTGGAGCTGCAACATGATACGATGACATCTTCACAAAACCCATTGCATATATTTAATAATATATACGTACATATAATAAAATTTGATATACGCTGTATAGACAACGAATCTCGTGAGAAATCGCGGCTTGCGGTGTAATTCAAACATCCACTTGCCTTCCCTTCCCTTCCCTCAGAATTTTTTCCTACTCGAACACTTCTATTCCCGCAAATACTTGAAGAGTGTCTCCTAATGGAAAATACATGCTACAGAAGGAGCCCTGAATAAATACTTTATTTGATATAGATAAGTGTCTATTTGTAGGTGAATTTTTGCGATGATTTATATTATAAGTGTTTGGATGTTTAGTTAAGTGCTTAATGGACGCTTCGCAGACTTTTGCTGTTGATTGAATTATTTCGTTATTTTTAGTAAATGCGAGTCGTAAATAACAACGTGTTTATTAACTTGGATGTACATACTTGTTAATTTTATTTTACTGAGATATATTACATATATATATATATATATATATATATATATATATATATATATATATATATATATATATATATATATATATATATACATATATTATATATCTATCTATTTATATATATATATATATATATATATATATATATATATATATATATATATATATATATATATATATATATATATATATATATATATATATATATATATATATATATATATATATATATATATATATATATATATATATATATATATCTATATATATATAGAGAGAGTGAAATTTTAAGTTTTTAGATATTGTCCTTTCGTTTGTATGTACTATAAGTTGTAGGTTGTTTATAACTCTAGCTCAACAGAGTTGCCTGTAGGTTTAGATTACGCGGAGATTTTCATACAAAATGCTCAGATCATATGATTGCGTTAACTTTGAGGTTTAATTTTTACTAACTGTGAGTCAAGAGATAATTCGTTGCGTTTGCAGGCAGATGCCTCTGCGTCACGATGGTCTTGTCTTTTTTTTGGTTCTAATATAGATATGAATATATATAGAGGACAGTCGTGTAGCCTCTGCCTGTAAACGCAACGGTATGTGAGTTCGATTCCCAATCAGAGAAGATGGATTTTTGTATTCCCGTTTTCTTTGCTATGGCAATTAGGCAAGCGCGACGTTGTGTTCCGCCATTTAATACGCAATGCCTCGATTAGGCGGAAAGTGGGGAATGGAGGGTCTTAACACTAAGTTCACACGGTTCCTACGGTTCCCACTTCCTACCCTGTTATGTGCGGGATAAAGAGTAAAGCAAAAAAAACTGTTATATATTTTTCTGGATATCTGCATGGTATTCTCAATAGTTATCAGATTAGAATAATTTAATATATATTATTCAATTGAATTCTAAAATGGCTGGACATGTATCTCATTACAAATATAATAGATGGTCAGCTGCAACCACAGAATGGAAAGGGTCTGCAGGAAAAAGAAGAGCAGGGAGACCAAAATGGGGGCAGACGAGTTAGAAGATGCTGCAGGAAAGAAGTGGCAGCGGGTAGCAAGGGATAGGGACAAATGGAAGGAACTGGAGGAGGCCTTCACCCGGAGAGGGGCTCACATCCCAAAAGACTAATAATATTAACGTGGAAGGTAAGCGAAATAACTAATAATACTAACCAAATAATATAGATAAATAATTAAGCAAATATATATAAAATAAAATGTAAAGTTGTATTTATGCAAGGGAGTTGTTAAATAAAAGCTTTTTTATTTTATTTATTCAATTGACATTAAATTAATAATAATTTGTATAAAAGGCGACTGTGGCGCAATAATACACGGCTGTAAATTAAGCATGACGGTTGCGAGTTCGATTTCCTTGAAGGGAAAATGAAATTACACTCACCGTCCTTCTTCATGTTGACACGCAGACATTTGGAGAAGCGACACGCCTGACATTGATTCCGACGACTGACATCGACCACGCATCTGCCATTCTCTTTGCACACGTAGTCCAAGTTTCTGAGAATAATATAAAGCTATATTGAAATATGATGATAATGAGAGAACAAAATAAAAAAAAACTTCACTCTCAGATCTATCTTTCCACCCTTTTATGGCTCATATTCAAACGGATGAGTTGAGAGAAGGCATTCGTTACAGATTATTACATGTTCAGACAGTAGGAAACAGCATAAAAATATTTAACAACGACAACAAATCTGAATTTTAATTTAGTAAAGAAATTGTTATATTAAGTATTATATTAAATAATTTACTAATCTAATTGATTTACAATACATATATTACTTTTTTGGAGTTGGGTCCTATTTTTAGTATTCCGTAGCCAAATGGTAAATACGGAACCCTTAAAATCCATCAACTCGTTGGTCTGTCTGTCCGTCTATATGTCATAGTCATTTTTCCGAAACTATTAAAATTGTGATTTTAAAATTTGGTAATTCAAACAAAAATTAAAAAAATAGCATATGTTCCACTTAGAACTGAGATACAATATTTGTTTTTATCAAACCCATAAATACGTACGAGGTCTCAACCGATAGGTTTTTAAAATAAATTTATGATTTTTAATATTCTTTTGTGTTTATATTTGTGTGGTAAAAATACCTCACACCCCCTTTAACTTCTAAAATAAGAAAAATATTATGATGTATTATACGATGCAAGCTTCCACTGGAAATTGTTAATAATCGTAAACTAAAACTTACCTCTCATTTGAATAACTGAAATAAAAATTAAACAAAACATTTCTTTTCATAAACATTAACTCTTAACCATAATTTCCTAATTTTTTGTTAGCTTCACGCTTTATCCCGCACATGGCATGGTAGGCAGAGGGAACTGCAGGGACCGTGGGAACCTATACTCCATTGCTTAGTCCCTGCTTTCTCCGTCCCCGCTTTCCGCCTTTTTCAAGGCATTGCGTGTTGAGTGGCGGAACTCAACGCCGCGCCTTATAATAAATCTACAACAGGCGCCTGAGTAAATAATAATTATAACTACTTGCTGTTGCTTGCACGGTAGCGACAACAAAACTTTTTAAAGACTTCAATAAAAAATATTGAAAGAAAGTGAATGCTTTTTTTAATGAAACTGTATGTTTTAAAACAAATTCATGCAAGACGTTACTATCCCTTACCTTGCACAACGCGAGAAGGCCAAACCCAAATTAGTAACATTTTTAGTAAACTTTCTTGTGTAAGCAAGAATATATATTAATTTGCGTAGTTATACCAAGCCTAGGTATATTGATTTTAATATATTTTTTTAGCTTCACGCTTTATCCCGCACATGGCATGGTAGGCAGAGGGAACTGCAGGGACCGTGGGAACCTATACTCCATTGCTTAGTCCCTGCTTTCTCCGTCCCCGCTTTCCGCCTTTTTCAAGGCATTGCGTGTTGAGTGGCGGAACTCAACGCCGCGCCTTATAATAAATCTACAACAGGCGCCTGAGTAAATAATAATTATAACTACTTGCTGTTGCTTGCACGGTAGCGACAACAAAACTTTTTAAAGACTTCAATAAAAAATATTGAAAGAAAGTGAATGCTTTTTTTAATGAAACTGTATGTTTTAAAACAAATTCATGCAAGACGTTACTATCCCTTACCTTGCACAACGCGAGAAGGCCAAACCCAAATTAGTAACATTTTTAGTAAACTTTCTTGTGTAAGCAAGAATATATATTAATTTGCGTAGTTATACCAAGCCTAGGTATATTGATTTTAATATATTTTTTTAGCTTCACGCTTTATCCCGCATATTGCAGGGTAGAACTGCAGGAATTATATGAACCTAGTGTTAAGACACTCTTTTGCTTAGGCGTGCCCTGCTTTCTCCGTCCCCGCTTTCCGCCTTGTTCGAGGCATTGCGTGGTGAGTGGCGGAACTCAACGCCACGCTTTGCCTATTTTCCAGAGCGAAGAAAATGGAAATAGAAAAATCCACCTTCCCCGAATGGGAATCGAACCATCAAACCGTCGCGTTTTCAGGCAGGAGATTACGCCTCTGCGATACGACGGTCCTCACTATTGAATTCTAGTTCTTGTAATCGTAAACCAAGATGGAGCTGGATCTTGATAGTAAATTGTTTGGAATTCACCTAAAATAGACTGGACTAAGATATTTGAAACGTCGGGAGTCAAACTTAGCCACATTCATAAAGTAATATGATATATTAATAAATAAATTATTACATCAGAAATAACGTTTTAAACTTGTTTTATATATTTTTTAATGTTATTTTTTTAATTTATGTCAATTAAAAATATTCTTATTAAACTAAGTTGATCTCATTCGTTTCTGATTCGAGAAACTCTAGAAGTGGTTTGAAATGAAATTGGTACACTATTAGATAGTGAGAGAGTTGTGTCATAACACTCTGAAGATGAATCTTTCTACTAAAATTTGAGATATTCTAGACTTACTAGTAGTTACATTTAGTATCGTAACGTCCTATTCCCATAAGATTACTTTCAGTGAGACTTATATCTAAATTAATAAATAGTAATTAATGATTAAATAATAATAGCCCTTTATAAAAAAATCGTGCAAAAGAAAACTAAAATTAACTAATCAAAATTTTCATATTATTTTAATTAAATTTATTGTATTTTTTTGGACGTCGGATGACTACTAAGTATGAATCAATTTACATAACTTGGTCATGTTAAATCACATGTATCAGTAAAATGTTAAATTCACGTAAAATGGAAAAATATGGCGTTTCTCATCGTTGCCGCGTTATGCGAAAGATGTTTGAGGGTAAACACGCATTGACGGATTACATGATATAGTAAACGTATTTCATTTTTACGTTGCCTTTACGTTGCTGACAGGCGTTTCACTATAGTATTTTAAAATTTTAATCATAATGATAATTTTTGTTCAAACAAAAAAGAAATTATTAACAATTATAGGTACCTATAGTTATTTTTATATAATGTTGTAATTTGTAGTTGAACAGTTGTAGTTAGTTTGGTTTAACTCAAAATTTTGTTAAAATGGTGTGCTCCTAAACCCGGTACGTTATATAACATTTACGTATTCCTGTGCCAAACTCTAAGTTTCAAAAATAGGTTTCTAATCGCAGGGTATGGACATGACTCGGGCTGGCTGTCATTACAGAAGCGAAGTTGATGCGACTTTTACGAGATAAAACTCTACGCCTAAAGTTTAGTGGCTGGTCACTCCGCGTCTCCAAGAGAGCAGGACATAAAGCAGTGACACATAATACATTACGTATACGTCTTATTTAAAAAGTATACAGCATTGGGACCTTGCTGCTGGCAGTTGAATTTTTTTATAGCTTCACGCTTTATGCAGAGGGAACTGCAGGAACATATCATTGGAACTTAGTTTTAAGACACTCCGCTTTTCTCGTTTCGAGAAGAACACACCGCCCTTGTTTAGTTGCCAGAGTGAAGAAAATAAAAATATAATAATTCATCTCCCGATGGGGAAATGAACCCATAAACCTTTTACAGACAGATGCTATGCCACGACGGTCCGACGTTTAAATATCTAATACATTTATTTACGTTTCAAAAATAGTGGTAGAAAAACTTCTTCTCGATATGATAATTGACGCTTAGCATTTTATAAAATCACTTTCAATATTGCGAAATCAGTACAAAATATTTTGACCCAATTAGTCACTTATTTGATATAATTTTGATAAAATTTGCATAATGGTGATTTATTTCGTTAATTCTGTCGTTTCACAATCCTTAATTCGTGTTCAATCACAATGGCATTCAATAATTATTCTAATTAATATGTTACCTAATTTGGGAATTACATGCTTTGTTATTTTAGTGAATAGAGTTAGTATACACACACACATATATATATATATATATATATATATATATATATATATATATATATATATATATATATATATATATATATATATATATATATATATATATATATATATATATATATATATATATATATATATATATATATATATATAAAGTTAACTTTAGTTAAAAATAATATAGCTGTGAATATCTATATCTCTAATTAATAATTAATGCAATGTAGTTAAATATTCTTATTACGTTATTTTTTTACGTAATTCATTCATATTTGTTAGTAATTATTTGTATTATAATATAGAGAATATGGATTTTTCTATATAAACATAGATTTTTTTCTATAAATATGATATATAAAAATAATATTTGTAATAAAAATTACTATTATTTTTGGGTATATATGGCTTTGATATAAATCACAAGGAGGATAAGAAATTTCAATACGTAAGTACCAATTGGCAGTAGGTATATTCGATCTAGAAAAAAAAATTGAATAAAAATAATAATAATATAATATATAATAAATAATATAATATATATATATATATATATATATATATATATATATATATATATATATATATATATATATATATATATATATATATATATATATATATATATATATATATATATATATATATATATATATATATATATATATATATATATATATATATATATATATATATATATATGTATATATATATATATATATATAAATATATATATATATATATATATATATATATATATATATATATATATATATATATATATATATATATATATATATATATATATATATATATATATATATATATATATATATATATATATATATATATATATATATATATATATATATATATATATATATATATATATATATATATATATATATATATATATAAATAAATCATACAAAAATGACACAATAACAATTCAACGTACACCACAATTAACTAAAAAAACATGCTTAAACCCTAAACAGAACTTAAATATCTATCGAAATAGCATTAAGAAGTGCAAAATCTAAATAAAAATCACATCAAAAACCTATACAAAGATAAAATAACATATAACAGTCTGTATACGGCACTTGAACACACTACCGTCGGATGCTGCGTTTGAAAAATCCCCTACACCCGTCGCACGACGGCACTCCGTAGTGTTTGCCGGACGCCTTGTCCCCGCACACTCGACACAGCGCCTCTGGTTTGACTTCCATTTCCTGTAAATATACAAATGAGAGAGATTATTTAGAACTTTTTTATTTATTTTTTAATATGTTATAAGGCTTGAAATTGATTTTATTTTGTTGTTTATTTTTAAAAGAAATCCATAGGCGATATGCTAAGTCGTTACTTTCAAGTTAAAATGGATAATTAAAAATATGATAAATTAGAATTTTTTTTAATTTTCTTAACCTAAATAATTTTTAGTATGGTTTAATAAATTGCAATGAGAGCCATGACGCGTATTAAGTGTGTTACGTTAGTACTGTAATGTAGAGCCAAGTTAAAAACAAAATTTTGTTGTGTTAAAAGTATTAATGAGAAAATGTTTTAAATTTGATACGTTCATGACTAGTTTTACCTAACCTATGTGCGGGATAAAACATAAAGGTAATACGCTAATAGCTCTACAATATTAGAAACGATCATATTGTAGTAATTAAAAATAAGAATACAACGTTCCATAAAAGCCAAATATGCTTTAAGCAGTTATCATTATATGATGAAAAGCACGTGCCAACTGCAATGACTCGCTAATGCATTTCTATGCATCTAATATTAAAAATAAGCAAATTCAATTCACATTAAAATATTACGAAACACCTGTCCCGAGAACAAAGTAGAAAATTCAAAAATATGTGCATACAAGATATGTCTTTACAATAGGCCAATAAATATCTCGTCAGAGGACCACGGATTCTGCAAGTTTGAAAGAAACTTGTCGCGTCATCAGTTACGCTGCATTAATAATATATTGGCAGAGCGGAAGGGATCCGGTGACATACGGCTTACGACGTTATAATACACATTTTATGTAAAATAGATTATTGATACGCGTATTACGCTTATTTTTGAATATTTTTTAACGGTTTATCCAGCACATGGCAGGGTAGGCAAAGGGAACCGCAAGAACTGTAGAAACATAGTGTTGAGACACTCCGTTCCCCGCTTTTCGTCGTTTTGAGGCATTGCGTGTTGAGTTGTGAAACTCTACGCTGCGCCATTTGCTGGAGCGAAGAAAATGGAAATTTAAAAAACCGTCTTTCCCGAGTAGGGATCGAATTCATAAACTATTGCGTTTACAGGGTATCGGTATACCTCTGCGCCATAACGGTTAACGGTGAATTTAATTATTGAACGGTGAAAAATATAGAATATCAGAGTTCAAGATCTCGATTTTCAATTTTCATAAACAAGCTATTAATTTCTACGGTATTTTATCTAAAAATAGAATTAACAATAAGTCAGTATACAAAAATAATAAAAAAAGTAAAAAAAAAAAACAAAAATAGAAAAAAACATTTGCTACAAAAACCCCATCATATTGAAGCTGAAACGTTGATTTATGAATAATTTCATGAAAAATAATTACATCGTTAAGCCTTCACTTGTGTTTCTGTATTTAGTATCGCTCAATCAAACAGCCAATGGTCATCGATATCTTGTTGATAACTTTTCACAGTGTCCTATATAATTTCCTATAGCTCCATACACTATCATTACTCACATTTGAAACGAGTTTGAACTCTATTCACTTGGGAATAAGGCTTTCGCTGTACCATCTGGCTGATTTCCCACACTGGGGCGTTTGACATACGAAGAGCTATTACTCTACCTTCCCTTACTTTACCTTTAGGGAAATTATTATGACAGTAAGACTGAAACATGGCGGTTATGTGATAATTTAAATATACTCAAAGAGTTGCTATATATTACTTTTGCTAGATATCTATTTACCGCCCTTTTTACACGGGAAAACTAAAGAAACCTCTATATAAATAAAAATAATATGTTATTACTATTTTAAAAAATTGTGTAGACCTTTTTTTACATATATTATACAAAAAATACAATTTAAAAAGAAACAAATCACCGAGAATGAATATCCAACGTAGCCTAATTCTTAACAAAATAGAGCCAAAATTCTTATAACAATCGATTGATTCTAACAAATAGTCCCCTAAAGCCAAATAACCTCAAAATACAAAGCATAATGAGGGTCACGTGTTCAAATTCCCAACCCTCTGATATATCTGATACGCGCCTATAAGTCAAACGCAAAACGCCGACATGTTTTGATAATTGTGGCGCAACCTTGTGACTTACAATTATACCATATGTTTCATATTACGCACCCTCAATGGAAATTATCTACTTATTAATAATTAATATAAACCCTAATTGATATTTAATTGCATTTAAAATTACAAATGTATGGAGATTTAATAAATCTGGATTTGAACCTGCGTCACCAGTTAAGAAAACAAAACAAATGAGCTATGTAAAAAACATATATGTAATTACAAGATATATAGAGAATAGCTTATATTTTTTCTGTATATATAGCTTACAGCTTCTACGAATTAACTATTCAGCACGACAATTTCAATTCCAAGCCAATAGTTCCTGAGATTAGTGCGTCCAGTCAAAAAAAAATTGTACAAAAACAAATACTTATAACCTGTTTACAAATTCTAAGTTTATAATTAATATTTTCTTAATATTTGCCAATGATTTTTTAACATTCTCAATAGTGTTTGTGTCTAAAATGGTAATTTAATCGAAAATGCGTTATGAGGAAATCAAGCTAGGATTCGGGAAATGGCGAGCGCGTTGCGAATAATGACGTCATATCGCTTACATGATGCATTTGCATTATTTGTACTATCAAAGTAAACATTTCGCAGTATTTGTAATAAATAATAGGTAAGTAGATGATTTATTTTTAGGACATTTAGAACTAAGATTGTAGTTGAAATCGATATTTTTATGATTTTTAAGTGTTAATCAACACTAAGGATTGAAAAAAATATTTAAAATTTGCACAGTAAGCAAGAGAAAGGGGTTCGAATCCCGCTGCGTTAAACTTTTTATGTTTTCTTTAAGTATTTTAAAAACTCTCAATAACATTATGCTCTTCTCTTATGAATTAATTGTATTCAAAATTTTTTGCTAAACGAAGTTCAGAAAAAGCACTCACAACAAGTGTATTTGTGCGCTTTTGAACATATTTTTTACAGCTTTTATTTAGTGAAAAGCTCTAGAAATGAAATGTCACTATAATCGTAAGCTACAAGCGAAGACACTGACATGTGACAAACTTCACAAGTTACTTGAATATTGACATGAGAACTTACAATGGGGTTCTTGCAGAAAATAAAAATAGAATATGACTTAATATTTATATTTATAGGCAACTATATTTTTACTTTTATTGTCTCTGCAGTGAAATATCCATACGTTTCTCAATATAGACGATGAAATCAATTTCTTATTTCAGTTATTAATAATTAGAATTTTATATACTTTTTTTAGATTTCACATACTATTAATAATACGTCGCAAACACAAATGTAGGTATATTTAATACTAACAAATGTAAACTGTATCTATATTATTTTATTATAACAATTATGAAAGAAGTAAAAGAAATTTAGTCGACAGGTTTGTTTTTTTTAAATAAAAACAACATCAATAAAGCCTGAAACTATAATTTTTAGAATTTTATCTGTTTATATGTCCTTTGACCAATAGTAATTAACATAGGAATTAGTGAACGTGGTGCGATGCAATGACTGTATGGACAAAGTTTAGTTTCGTCAAAACGATTTGAGATGACTTTTCCTAGGATATATTTACAGTCTACAGATAACGTAGGAGCAGGTAGACTATAGACTATAATTATCATCATTGTGATAAGAGCAAAAATTTAGTAAAACAAGGTAATTTTTATAACCATATTTTTAACGTTTTATTTAAAACTTTAAATATAGTAGGCATGAGAAAGCGCAAGTATCATAGGAACCTATTGTATATGTTGCTACACATTATATATATATATATATATATATATATATATATATATATATATATATATATATATATATATATATATATATATATATATATATATATATATATATATATATATATATATATATATATATATATATATATATATATATATATATATATATATATATATATATATATATATATATATATATATATATATATATATATATATATATATATATATATATATATATATATATATATATATATATATATATATATATATATATATATATATATATATATATATATATATATATATGTATGTGTAGCAAAACAAAAAGATAACACGTAAGACAAAAAAAAATTAGGCGTTAGCAATAGTATATAATTAAGAGCTATTACACCATTTGCTGTAAGCGGTAAGCGGCGACCGGCGAGCGCTGACATTTGCCCCCTAACCCCATAACGATTTACCGTGAAGCACGAAATACAAACATATTGAAATAATTATTTGATAATACACAAACATTTATGAAATATTAAGTGATTTTGGGGGAAATGTGGAGAGAAACTTAGTCTTCTAAATATATTTATATATATATTTTTAAATGGGCGAACTTTAAGACAAATTATTTTATTCTTCAAAGCTCCTTATTACGCATTTTTTGTTTAATTTGTTAAATTTGAAACTGTAAATACGACATAAAAATATTTCGAACGAATTCTTGACGACCTCTTATATAATGACATCGATGTTTCTAACGAAAAAAAAAACAGCTTTCATAAAAAAATACACTTTTAGCTTCACGCTTTACGCTTTATCCTGCACATGGCAGGGTAGGCAGAGGGAACTGCAGGAACCGTACGAACCTAGTGTAAAGACACTCCGTTACTTAGTCCCTGCTTTCTTTGCCCCGCTTTCCGCCGGTTTCGAGGCATTGCGTGTTGAGTGGCGGAACTCAACGCCGCGCTTTGCCTGAAATGCCAGAGCGAAGAAAATGGAAATAGAAAAATCCATCTTCCCCGACTGGTGATCGAACCCAGTAACCGTCGCGTTACAGGCAGACGTTGCGCCTCTGCGCCACGACGGTCCTCAACACTTTTAGTACCAATAAAATTTTATTTTAAATTTCAGTGATTATATTTTAGCTGCTTCTATTGTTAACTTCTGTTATTTATAATAATAAAACGTAACCTAGATATTAAAATGACTATGGAAGGAAATTAAGTTATTAAAAGTCGCTATAGTATAATAATATGTAGATATAATTATAGATACTTATAAATGAAGGTATACAACCTCTAAGTGAGTCATTTTACAATAAGCATTATAATGCGGTTGTTTAATGCACTTATACGATATTCAACTATAAATTATGAAAACTTTATTACTTGCAGTTTTTCTTATTTTTTTTTCTCTTCAAAATGATACAGTTGTGGGTTCGATTCTTATTCGAGTAGAAAATGAAAAAAGAAAAAAAGAAAAAAAATGAAAAAAGATCACTTTTTCATTTTCCTCGCTCTCGTAAAAAGGTAAAGCGCCACTCGACACGCAATACCTCAAAAGGCGGAAATTTAATAAAGTAATATGTTTTTATTAAAGTATTTTCTTTACTGAGTTGTAAAATAATAAAGTTAATAACTTTATAATTAAATACACGCCAAAATGACACAAACCTCTGACAGACATAATATTTGTATTTCTTTTGTTTTTTTTTTTAATTTAGAATAATTATTTTAGCCTATTTATATCGATTGAAATATATGTGCATATATATTTGTGGTTGAATTCGTCGAATTGTAATTCGAATTACATATTCGCAAAGTAAAAATTACATTTAATTTTTCATGAAAAAGTTCTAAAATAATAAAAGTAAATAAAATAAAATATAAACAAATATATAAATCCAACGTAACTATTAAAAAACATTAATATCAACATATCCAATAGCTATTAAACGCTTCAATTGACCTATTTGTTGTGTAAATTTAAAAACAATTTTGTATAAAAGTAAGAATACAAAAAAATAAATAGTTCAAAATCGTTGCAACGAGTAGCTGAATTTATTATTTTAGACATTTGTAACCAATTAAAGGATGATATAGAAAGATACGCATCCACAGGTAACTTAAAAACACTTCGTTGACATAATAAATGTCTCTTAGCACACAAATAATTATGACATTTAAAAAAAAATAAAACGTCAACAACATAAATCGGACTGTGATACGAATGCTTCGCTTTTGCCCTATTTAAGTTCAATAAGCCACCCCCATGTATGAAACGGATAACAAATTTATTTAATAATTTATGGAATCTGCTTGTTTTGTTAAAAAAACTTTTTGAAATTGACTAAAAACGTTCGCAAATGTACAGGCAGAATTGGTTGGCCAATTGGTTGTCGTGTAGAATTTGTTTAAACAATTATCTCTTTAAATGTTCAATTGTCGACGTTGGTTATATTTTTGGTACCAAAAATAAATTACTGGGTTAAATCTCGCCTCTCTAAGTGTGCTAATAGTAGCTAATATATAAATCGAATAAGTCATAGTTATAGTCAAATTTTGCTTCATTATCTGGATTATGAATTGGATTTTGTGTGTGGAACAATTTTCCCACTTTACTTTGACTTAGTATAGCAGACCATTGTTAAATTTTATAAATATTCTATTTTTACACCATTTGATATCGATTTTCTATAAAATTATACAATAAGTATACATATAGGCATTTATTTAAAAACGATAAGTATGAACGGAAGTCAAAAAAAGTCAAAAAGGATCAAGAAAAATAAATTCAAATATAAGTAAAAATTGATTATTTCTAAGGCAAGACAGTAATACTAGTTTTAAGACATCCTGATGAAAAACAGTTTTAAAATGTTGGCAAAGCAAAAGCGTGGCGTTGAGTTCCGCGACTCAACAAGCAATGTCTCGAAAAAGGCGAAAAGCGAGGACAGAGAAAGCAGGGACTAAGCAACAGAGTGTCTTAACACTTAGGTTCCTATGATTCCTGCAGTTCCGTCTGCCTACCCTGCCATGTGCGAGATAAAGCGTGAAGACATAAAAAAACCAAAAAAATATTTGCAAGGGATTAATAAAATTCTTCTTCATTCTTCTCCTTTTGGGCCTACGACCGTCGCGCTTATATCCACATACACGAATTAATCAACTGTTATACTTAATGAATACTGATATTATTTACTCGTTCAAGTAATACATTGGTATCACGACGTCATTAAAATACCCAATACATATTATTTATATTACATGTAATATTTGTAATATTTAATAGCTTGGTTAAGCTAATAAATGTTTTAAATATTCTATTTTAACTAACTATATATTTTTAGCTTCACGCTTTTTATCCTGCACATGGTAGGGTAGGCAGAGGGAACCATACGAACCTAGTGTTAAGACACTCCGTTACTTAGTCCCTGCTTACTTCAATGCAATTTGTGTGATTCCATATTGATTTATAGAAAAATGACTTGGATTTTTTAAGTACGTTTAAATAATTATTTTAGTTAATTACATATATAATGCTATGTTATAACTTAGAATATTATGATACACGAACTCTATAACTACGGATAATAATAATGTAAATTACTCATAGAGACGATTAGATCAAAAATAGTGTAATAAACAAATGCCACTAGTGTACAAAAATCAGCTTTCATCAAGAAATTTACTAAAAAAAACGCAAGCCATTTTCAAGTGATAAAAGATTTTTTTATGACTAAAAATGAAATAAATATATACAGTGAAATAATAATAATAAATTATATAAATAACTATAATAAATAAAAAAAAACTTAATTTTTCTAAACTCAATAAATAAAAAAAATGAGTGCTATTTCAAATTTCACTTTTCCCGCTATTTATGAGTTATAAATTTTTTAATACATTTTTATCATATCACTTGACTACCATTAGCTTAACTTATCTGTAATCTTTTTCACCACATGCAAGCTTACTCTAAAAACACACTTATAATTATATACTAAAAAAAATTAATCTAATTTTATCAATAAATTGAACGCAGCCAAAACAATACCAACATTTCTTAAGCACGCCATATTTAAAAAAAAATAAAATACCTATAATATAAAAAAATACAGGTAAACGTCACTTACCCTGGCTTTAAAAGGCCCTGTCTCTATGCTTTATTCACCGCAAGTGAGTTCTATGGGCGTTTCGTCTAAGGCGGGGCGACACTTAGCCCCTTTAAGAACTTCTATTGGACGGCCGCAATAGGGCGGTCGCTATAACGTGAAATGTTGTTATAAAATATGTAATAGAAACGATTCTCAGTAAGTTCTCTCAGTGAGATTACATATGTCACCGAAATATATCTTAAATATTGCATTTGTTAAGTAAAATGATTATTAATACTGAAGTTCTGTGTAGTAAAGCTTGAAGTGTTATTGTTAAATTGTTTTCGGAGCTTTAAGTATACCGATCGGTAAAGTATTAAAAATATAAGGTATTTCTTATATTATGAGAATAATAAATATTTAACAATAACAATGTTTGATGGAAATTATATTAAAATCTTCCTTACTTGTGTAATTTATAAAAAGATTTGTGATTTTGGCAGATCAAATGTCAATCTAGACTTATGATACGTTACATGTACTTTAGTGTCGTGTTAAATGTGACAGTAATGGTTAATAGTTTAAAAAGCTGTAAAAATGCAAATCTGAGGCGATCGTTTCGCACTAAAATGTCTGACCTTAGGCAAGATAACCGTCTAGTCGATCAATTCATCGATTGCTTCAATTCAAGCAATGAATAATTTCACTTTGTATGGTCCATTTAAATAAAATGGAGGATGGAGAGTATAGCTTCCTTCAGCTGTTTCGGCAGTGGAAAGTTAAAGTTATATACCAACAATATGTGTTTAATTTTTTACATTTATTTATTTATTTATTTAATTTTTTATATTTACGAGTAGTAGGCAAGTTAACTGATTCATAGCTCTTTTCTCCGCTTTCTATAGACAAATTTATGATATCCAATATAAGTGCGGATACAAAAGTCATTTGACAAGGAACATCGCATTAAGCAAGTAAAATTATTAATATATAACGTGAAACAATTACAATGATCACAATACAAAAAAATCATAAAGGCTAGACTAGACTCAGTGCGCGATTAGACATTCCCAGCATCAATGTCTATTAGAAATGTGTGTGGAGTGTAGTCAAACAAAAAACTTGAATAATTAAATTATAACACTAATTATAAACACAAAATGAAAAAGTAATGTCAAAAATTTACTTTTATAATCCTCTTTGAACTAATAGCATTTCCCTAACAAATACAACCAAGTGCTAACTAAACTTGTACAGTAAAATACACTACTAAGTACCTATACTTGCACTTGCATTGTGTAACTCGATAAGGTTTAAATGTATCCAACCGACCGTGTAAATACCAACTGCATAACGTTTGTGTAAACTTCGAATTGGAAACATCATGCACCGCTGGGCACCTTTGAGATATATCATTTCGTTAAGTGTTCATCAAAATCGGTTGAGTAGTCTAAATTACAGACTCGTCTTTTGCGGTGAATGTTATAATTAAATTAATCATTTTGTTATAAAAGATGATGATGATGATGATTGTGGTGATGGTGTTCTTATATGGTGATAAAGAAATATTAAATATAGCCTGTAAACGCGACAGTTTGTGGGTTCGATTCCCATGAGCGGGAAATGGTTTTTTATATTTCTGTTTAGCTCTGGCACTTAGGCACAGAGCGGTGTTGAGTTCCGCCACTTAACACGCAATGCTTCGACAAGACGTGAAGCGGGCAACGGAGTATATTAACACTAAGTTGCCACAGTTCTTGCGGTTAACTCTGCTTACCCTGCCATGTGCGGGATAAAGCGTGAAGCTAAAAAAAATGAACGCATACAAAAGTGTTTTACACCTCGAAGTCGAGTGGAGAGACGAGATTATTAATACTATGTTCTCAATTAACTTTTATATGTTATTCCATATAATAATACAAAATACATATAAATTATATTATAAATTGTATTAATTATATTATGAATTTAAAGTGTAATAGAGGGATGCTTTATAAACGTTTTCTTAGAAACCGAACATATGGGTAGTTTTTCCAAAATTGAAATAAAAAGTTTACCATAGATAACCTGCATATAATGTAAACATTTTATTTTCTTTTCAAAAAAAAAATTATAGAAATTTGCTAAATTCAAAGTCAAAGTCAAAGTCGAATTATTAAACAAACCCGAGCTGGGTTAATATTTATTAGTAAATAACAAGATTGGTTACAAGTAGTAGTTGAATATGTTAGGAGGGTATTAGTATGATATGTATGTATGTATATATATATATATATATATATATATATATATATATATATATATATATATATATATATATATATATATATATATATATATATATATATATATATATATATATATATATATATATATATATATATATATATATATATATATATATATATATATATATATATATATATATATATATATATATGTATGTTGGTCTGCTTTGTAGAGATCAAATGGGGTGAAGGATTAAACTCTCAGTTGTGATATCGCTTTGAGAACATTTTTAAAGACAAGAAATTCGTATCAGACGACATATTTAGAAAATTAAATTAAAAAATATATATATTTAAAAATAACTTTTAGATTATTTTAATCGTTTATCATTTAAACTACTATTATTACATAAAGTATTAAATTGTTCTATTGCATCGAAGTATGAAGTCAAAAAGTAAATAAAATATTAAAAAGCCCGAATATGTTTGTAACACACATAAATAGAATTAAATTATTTATTCAATTAATTTATTTCTGTGAAAAACAAAAAAAAAATTAAAATCGTCACATTTATATTTATTTATTACAATTTATTGTGACTCACTTATTGATGAACAGAATTTTAGAAGTTTTAATATATAAATTCAAATTAATTTTAATCAAACACATATTAAATATTTCATAAAAAGATCTCATACCACTAAGTAAGATGCTTGAAACATTCCGAGCGCATTGAGTTAAACATAAATTACTCTGCCAATAACGTAAACTACTACAGCAAACCATACAAAAGTAAATCGCCGTAAAGTTTTTTAACACCAAATTTAAGAAGTGGGTAAGGTAGAAGAGTAAAAGTATAGAAAAATATCGCACTACTAAAAAAATTAGTTTCGGCGCGACGCCACGAAATTGTGTGACTTAATTATTTTTATATATTTTGTTTTGAATGACGGTAGAGTTGTTTTTATATTTCCAGGCTTTATCTCACACATGGCAGGGTTAGATAGCGAGAACTCCCCTCTGTAGACAGAGGGAACTGCAGGAACCATAGCAACATAGTGTTACGACACTCCGTTGCTTAGTCCCTGCTTTCTCTAATCCGCGTTTGCCGCCTTTTTCGACTGCCTGCGTGTTGAGTGGCGAAACTCAACGGTGCGCTTTGCCTAGTTGCCAGAGTGAAGAAAAATGAAATAGAAAAATCGCACGTTTGTGGACACTACACCTCTGCGCCGAGACCGGCCTCAAAGGTAGAGTTAATTATATTTATTAATTTATTATTTATTTATACTTTAAAAATTTGTAATAATGATTTGTTAGTTTTGTTGGTTTTGTTTAGAATTATGAGTTGGATAAATTAACACTACAAATGATGTAAGAATCTTAATCTTCTTAGATAACCTACTTAGATATGCATCTGAAACAAATTGTTTTAAGTATTATACATATATAGCTTATATCCATTTCGACCTATCTCTAATATCAGAACGTGCGGCTTAATTGGCCAAAGCGGTTATACGCCCATAGAGTATATCACATATAGCAGGGCAGGCTGAAAGAAGTGTTAAGACACTCAGTTCCCCACTTTCCGATTTCGTGGCATTTTTGTTGAGTAGCAGAACTTAACGCCGCGCTTTTGCTTTGTTGTTAAAGCGAAGAAAATAAAAATAATTAATTCTCCATGTGTGGGAATCGAAGCCACAAACCGTCGCGTTTACAGACCGACACTGTGTCTCTGTGTCACGACAGTTAATTTTCTTTTCAAGTCTCTCTTCTAAAGTCTTCTAATAATCTTAAGTTGGTTGGTTGCTTACTTTTAATAATTTCTAATGAAAAACCCTTAAATTTTTTTATGAATTGAATGAAAAGTGACAAAAGCGTTAATAAAAGAAACGATAATGTTTCATTTTTGTACAATATGTGTGTGTGTGTGTGTGTGTGTGTGTGTGTGTGTGGACGTGTGTGTGTGAGTATGTATTTGTGTGTGTATGTGTGTGCAATACATAATGTCTTAACCATGAGTAGAAGGTAAAGAACAGAGTATTTTGACACTAGGTTCTCTCTGCCTATTGCATGCCTGTCACATGCGCAATCCAAAGTGAAAGTAAAAACAAATGTATACGTTCAGAGTACCTTTTAACTTTTTAACTTTAGTATAGAAGAATATTATTTTGGTAACTGTGTGAAAATAGTGAATAAAATAAAATAGTGAATGTGACTGACCATTTTTCCAAATAACATGAAATCTTTTCAAATAGTTCTGTAAAAATGAAGTGGGTTTCTGTTTAGGTAATTTTAAAAAATGTCAGGTCCTAGTCTTGCTTCCTTTTTTTTATTTTTAGCTTCACGCTTTATCCCGCACGTGGCAGGGTAGGCAGAGGGAACTGCAGGGACCGTGGGAACCTAGTGTTAAGACACTCCGTTGCTTAGTCCCTGCTTGTTTTTACCAAATTAAATTATGTACAATAAATTAAATCATTGAAATTTGAACCTACTGTAGGAAATGTCACTTGTCACGGGGCAACGTTATAATATATCTACACTATTTTGTTGTAGTAATATTTAGTATAAAAGTAGTGTTTGTTTATTTGATCTCTTTTATCTCATTAACTACTTGTTTGAATTTGTAAAAACAATTTTATATGTAAGTTAATTTATCGAGAAACAATGTTTAAAGTGCTAATTCACACTAATATTAGAAAAAATACTTAAAGAAATATATGAAGGAATGAACGGAGCGGGATTTGAACGTGTCCTCTTGCAAACCGTTCAAACACTCTGACCACTAAGCCATGCGTTCAAAGTTAGATGCTTATATCATGTTATTGTTTCGATGGCAGTAACCCACCTCACCCGAAACACTTAAGATACTTAGGGTGATTTCCTATGTGCTTTTACTTATTTTTATTACTAGAGAGCAAAGCCGCAGATGGAAGCGGGAAATAAAATAAAATAATGTTTTTATTTCTTATAATTGAAGTAAATTGAAAGAATAATATCGTTGGTATGTGTAGGCTGATGGTAGCCTTTTAATTGAACTTTTAGAATCCAGAACCACTGCACTTACGTCATGTTTTCAATAGGATATATATATATATATATATATATATATATATATATATATATATATATATATATATATATATATATATATATATATATATATATATATATATATATATATATATATATATATATATATATATATATATATATATATATATATATATATATATATATATAATAGAAAAGCCTATCGAACCCTCAAACCGTTGCGTTTACAGGCAGACGCTTACGCCTCTGCGCCACGACATTGGTGGCAGTATATTATAAATAGAGAATTGAAGAGTTAAACTCGATAATCTCAAGAGTCAAGAGTTTCTTATTTTAAACTACTAATTGTTGTAGACCTGCATTACAGACGACAACAACAGACGATTCAAAGGAGGTGGATGGCAACTGAGTTACACGAGTTTCCTAAGACCGGGGTAGTCGGCGCTAAGCCCGCTGTTAACCAGCAAATAAAAGTAAACTAAAGTATATAAAAATAAATTACATATGATATTCTTTTAAGCCAGAAGTAGAAATCGTTTCAAAAGCTTATATATATGAAGAAGAAAGTGTAAATGACTCGCTCATTCCACAAAACATTTAAATTATTGTTTAACCAACAGTTATGTTTCTATACATTTTAAACTACAAAGCGGACAGATATTAACAACGTACGTATAAAGTTCCTCGCAATATAAATAACATATTTTTAATATTGAAATAACGCTCTGGCTCTGTAACTGACGTTGATAGGACATGGCACTCGAAGAGTAAACTATTTTCATCTACTCACGTATGTCTCGAATTGAGAAAGGGAAGCGAATATTAGAAGAAATACAGTTATTTTTATGATTTTTAAAGTGTAAATCCATACAAAAGATAGAAAATATTTAAAGAAAACATATGAGAGTTTGTACGCAGCGGGATTTAAACCCGTGTTTGTGTAAAAATCTCCTGATAGAGATGTTAAGAATGCAATAAGTCATATTAAGCTCGTAAGAATTTCGACGCAGAGTGATGTCAAACCTATGGCTTATGGTTTCTAAGAAGCGTGGGTTCGACTCCCGCTGCATTCAAATTTTTATCTTTTTTTAAGTATTATAACTAATACAGCTAATTTGTAAGTTAAAAGTAAGTTGAAATTTTATTATAAACCTAATTTTATTAAAATGAAGTATAATATGTGAACATTTTTACTGGTAAAATGATAGTCGTAACCAGATTTCCAGTCAGATTTCCAAAGTTAAATGTGGCGCTATCGACTGTCTATAAATATTTTAATAAAAAAGTTGTTCCAAACGCAACTCAATTAATTACCGCCGCTCTTTCAATTTGACGTCGACTTCTATTTTATCTATATAGATGGTATTTCTACATACAAGCACTAAGTTATCAAGCGCATTATATTCGCTTAATACAGGCAGAATATCTAGGTATTAGTCGAAATCTACCTACTTATCTGTGAAATCTACTACTGTACTGTATTTTTATGATTTTTAAAGTGTTAATTATTGCACAGTTTGTAATAGGCGGAGGTTCAAATCCCAATGCGTTTAAATTTTTATTTTTTCTTTAAGTATTTAAGTACCCCTTACCAATAATCATTTGCTATACTCGTATAAGGGAAAAATATAAATTTTACATATTTTTGTGCTTTTTATTATTTATAGTATTAATTTACTTCAAACAGTTTTTCATTTCATTACTTTAAATTTTTAAATGACGAATATTTAAAAAAACAATCAATAGAATTTCTTTTAAGTGACACTTGTACTGACACTTTGTTGTGTAAAAGTATAAGTGACCATAATTACTTTAGTGAATAAATATATTGAGTCTTAGACAGTAAAATTACGTTATTTATTATTCCAGATATGTCATCGGACGATATGACTGGGAAAATGGGGCTACGCCGTCACATAACTACCTGTAACAGCTATATCGCTCTACATTAAATGGTTCATATCTTGGTACATTGTTTGTGTAGGGTGACTAAAAATTTACTAAATCAATATTTTTTTTAATATATGGGGACCGTCGTGGTTTCAGGACTGTAAACACGACAGTCTAAAGGTTAAATTCCCATTTGGGGACAATGCATTATTTAATTTCCATTTTCTTCGCTCTGGTCATTGGGCAAGTGCTCTTTACCTCTACCTTACCTCTTCCTCTACCCTATGAGTAGTAAAATTAAATTAACATATTAGTAATTTTTATTTCTTCATTTTTTAAAGCCAGGGGGAAAATCAGGATTCCTGGGAACCTAGTGTTAAGACGCTCTGTTCCCCGCGCACCGTCTTTTCAAGGTATTGGGTGAAATATAGTATAAAACATGTACTGTTTTATATTATATAATATTTATTTTAACACACATTTCGATTTTTTTTAGGAAAAAAAAATCCTGATAATTTCAATATATTGCATTAGAATTTTGTTTAAAGGTTTTTTTTCGCGAAAGAATGAAATGCGGATGGGTTGATTATTTGCTTTTTACATATCTATCCTCATGTCAAAGGATTCTTTGCGGAAACCGTGCATGAGAGAAACAAATCCCTTTTAATATATTCTATGACATATTGATACAGCTGAATGGGACCTACATTATTTTTTATTATGACAGTTTTGTTCTCGTGTTTCACTTTTAATGATGATACAAAAGTTAGAATTAAATGTTTGAACTTTTACAAGCATTTCTCAATTTCAACCAGTAGTTAAGTAATTAGACTATGCATTATTCTAAAAGACCTATTAGTAGTAGACAGTTTAAGACATATAATTTTAAGATCAAATAAAAAAAACAATTCGCACATTTATCACGAGTCTTTATAACAAGTTGGTGATGATTTCTTAACAGAGATTGTTTTTTTTAAATAATTTTTCTCAAGTGCTTTAACAGATTTAAAGCAGAAGACGGCAAAATGTAAATATTAAAAAACATTTTAAATTTTACGTTCAAATATTTTCAATTATTTTAATATAATATAAGAAACAATAGTTATAATTAATTAATTTTTCTTTTTTTTAGCTTCACGCTTTATCCCGCACATGGCAGGGTAGGCAGAGGTAACTGCAGGGACCGTGGGAACCTAGTGTTAAGACACTCCGTTGCTTAGTCCCTGCTTTCTCCGTCCCCGCTTTCCGCCTTTTTCGAGGCATTGCGTGTTGAGTGGCGGAACTCAAAGCCGCGCTTTGCCTAGTTTCCAGAGTGAAGAAAATGGAAAAAGAAAAATCCATCTTCCCCGACTGGGGATCGAAACCAGAAACCGTTACAGGCAGACATTGCGCCTCTGCTCCACGACGGTCTTCAAGTTATTAATTAATAGTTTATAATAAATAATATAAAAATCATAACAAAATTTGCAGCGGAGTACCTGTCTGTCATTTCTGGTAGGTACTAAATAATCAAAGCGACAGCAGAAATACGCTTCGTACTGAGAGTACGTATTGAACATTTACTAGACTATTTGATGTGTTTATGTACGTATATGCCTTGAAGCAAATGTATCTAAAAGCCAAATGGAATTGGGACTGTGATCATTAAAGTGACGTAACTAACTCAAATGAATTTTGGAATTATTATTATTTTTTGAAAATAATATATTTATTATTATGTTACAATGCCAGGTAAAGTTTGTAAAGTTGACTGCCAAAAAATAAAATAAATATTACCTATATATCGATTCATTGTCTAGTGAGAATAACCTACCTGTACCTATTTTACGATAGCTTTGGAAATTTTAAAGAAATTGACATTATAAATCAAAAATTAATAAGTGTACGATCTTGTTAAGAAATATAGCAATCGTTTAGTTTCTTAAATGTAAAACAATTGAGTTTGTCATCGTGTTATCGATATGACACTATTCCTAACAGTTTCTTTGACTACGGTATAGTTACTACGTTTTTGTTGTTAATAAAATGATTTAGTTTAAATAAATATATATAGCAGCTTAGTGGTGCTTGGAGTATGTATTAAAATGTATTAGAGATCTATAATTTACCGACAGCATACTGGGCGACATTTCCATTTCTTTTGTCCATCACAAACATACGATCCACATGTTGAAATTTGTGCTCATTAGTGGGAATAACGCCAAGTTTGCCATAATTGAGAAAATTATGTAACTAACAGACACAAAAAAGAACAATTATAGCTTATTAAATGTTTATTATATTATCTATATTTTTATTATTGTCTTTTCGCTTTATCCGTATCCGTATTTAAAGTAGGCAGAGTGAAGTGCAAGAACTGTGAGAACTTAGTCTTAAGTGTCGAGTGGAGGAACTCAATCCATTCTTTCCGAATGAGATCAAACTCACAAACAGTCAAGTTTCTATAAACATGCTGACTCTCCAACTTTGTACCACCACTTTGCATTAAAAAAGAAAATAGCTAATATTATATACCGAGTACAAATTCACTAAGATCGAATAGAAAGCTAGAATACACCAATATACCTACATATATAGGTTGGCATCTTGTCATAGCTTTGAACGGATCAGTGGAAGGAGCTTTGACGTATTTTACGTCGGCCCCATACATATGTTTCTAAGAGCTATCACATATGTCTGTATCAAATGTAGTTAAATTAAGCTAAAATGTTAATATATATATATATATATATATATATATATATATATATATATATATATATATATATATATATATATATATATATATATATATATATATATATATATATATATATATATATATATATATATATATATATATATATATATATATATATATATATATATATATATATATATATATATATATATATACGTGTTAGAGATAAGCTCACGCTGTTCACGTCATAGCTTTGTTTGTATATTTTGCTCATTTACGTCACCAATTTCTAATATATACATGCCCACGGACGTAATCAAACGGATGCAAAATTATATCTAAAACTAATTTTCGAGGGTGGAAGCTACCTGACATCCTGTTTAAATAGACATACAAATATATATGTTACATATAGGTATATGTGTACCCTTTTTAACTTGTAGGTACTATATGTTCTTATCATAAATATAAAAATTATACTAACGTTAATACGTGGGGATTTATGTACAGACAGTAAAGTTTCTATATTTAGTAATATATAATCTTACAGTAACATTTAATCAATAACTTGTCTATATGATAAGCAAGCATGTTGTGTGCATAATGTGTTAACTTCAGACTTTGTCACTATTATTATGAAGCAATGTATGTAAAAGCTTAGTTTTTTTGTAGTCTAATGACTTTAGAGATTGGCTTTATATATTTTATTGACGACACGGATCTACGACGTAGACGTACGTATGACGTAGAACTTGGTTCTAGTTAAAAAAACTAAATAAAACTGTTTTCGTAAAACATAGAAATTTAAACTCAGACAGAAGTGTCATTGATTTAGCTTCTCTTTTAAGCTTTGCACTGTATACCGGACTTGACAAACAGTAGGGTAAGACGAGAGAATCGTCGGAACCTAATGTTCAGACACTCAGTTCCCCACCAGTTGATTCACATATAATTCACATCTAAAAAAGCTTCGGGCCGTCGTAGAGCTCAGGTACTGATTGGAAACGCAAAGCGAGAAAGTATCATCACTTAACGTGCAATCTCCAAAATAAGGCGGAAAACGCATGCATCTGTTTTAAATGTCATTAACCTATGCTAGGCTTATGAAATTCACTAATCGCTGTCCTTTTGTTTCAGTTTAGCTCTACTTTGCTTCCTTTTTTACACTATTGGTGGGAACATATTGAAAAATTGTTTATGTTTTTGGTGATACGATGGGAAAGTTTTCCAAAGAAAACTATTTCCATCGTCTGGGGAGTGTTACGGATGAATTTGCAATTTAAGAGGGTGAAATCCATTAAAACCTTGTTCAATCCAAGATTTGGGACTTATTTAATATTTTCCCTGCTGGAACATAAAAATAAAAGCTTTTGAAATTACGTAATATGAATATCGCTAAGTATTGAAACCAGTTGTCAGGGAAATATCAGTAGTAAATTTCTCACACAATAACTTTTCGCTTTATAAGTGTAACACAAAAGCGAAGCAGTCCTTCTGATTACATTTTCTTCAACATTTTTTTTAACTATATGCATAATTTTAATATATATATGTATACTGTCATAATACCCTTCCTATTTAAAAAATATGTAGGTACTTATTTACTTCAATATTTAAAATTTAAACTAATTTAAGTATAATTAGTAAAAATTATTGCCACAAAACGTTATTGTCATATTGAATTATTGTTTCATAATATATTTTTTAGGCAGAGGCAGCCGCGGGATTTGTTGGAACCTAGTGTTAAGACACTCCGTTCCTCACTTTCCACTTTTTTAACCATTGCATGTTAAGTGGTGGAACTCAACGTCGGGCTTTGCTTATTTGTCAGAGCGAAGAAACTGGAAATCAACACACCCACCTTCTCCGCTTTTTTCGCATACAATAAACAACTGGAAAGAAATGAAACAACATTATTTCAGAATCATTTTATTTCCGATTCAATATTTTATAAAACAGACTAACTTATTTACGTTTAGTGTTACGAGAGTGCATTACATGCGTTACGATGCAACCGTTGTTATACATACATACATACATATCATTCAATAACAGACCGCTATTAACTTTAGTAAATAAATTAATTTCGCTACCGACTTAAGATTACACAATACGACAAAAATAATTAATAATAACAGTGTATAAAAAATAATATATAAATAATAAATAATTTTAAATTAGATTTCAAAAATATATGCCATAACTTAGTTATTTTACACTAGAAACAGATTATGAACGGTGGCCAAAAGCTCTTAACGCTATCACGTACTATATTTTTATAGCTGGTTATATATAATGACAGCATGGTAGAGGCGTTCGTATACGAAGCGTGTGTGACGAAGACGATAGGATGTTTTGCTTAACGACTGTCCTAATTGGAACAGAATTGTGCCTTTGTCATTATTATAAAAAAGAAGTTTACTTCAAAATGTGGGATTTTACAATAATTCTAACGATTAGTTATTTCATTATGAATTAATAGTAGAGGAATGCGGTGTATGACAATGTTGGAGTTGGGAAGCCATGAAGTACGCCAGTTTTAATGGCTTTGATACAATTATTATATCGAAAGTTCCCTTGTTCGTTTCGAAAGCAATCTGAACAGATTACTAGCGTAAAAACATTTCCATAAAGAATCTTCGCCTAACGCTCGTTTTAACACATTACTGAGACAAAGTCGATATAATAGTATTGTACTTTAATTTTATTATAACAGTTAATTGCCAAGTTTCTAAACGTTTATAATTTGTACACCACATATACATACATTTTATTGGATAAACTCATCGGCGCCGTACTCAGAGAAGTGAGTTAATTATTAATTATAATTAATTTCGTTTATGATATAAACGGCGCCGCAATACACAACAAAAATTAACAAATTACCAAGAAATCGTGAATCTAGAACTGTCTATAAATACCGTGATTGTACCTTATCTATAGTATAGGATACCTAAGCTCAGTAAGATACTAGAGTGACATCTACTCAGTCGTGCGCCCGTCGCGCGTCTCTAACACTAAATCTACACGCTATAATTAATTACATAGAAACTCCATAGAAATGAGAAGTTTTTCTGACATTTGTGGCGTTATTCATAGCGATCTTATGGGGTATCTAATATTATAAATGTTAGTAAAAAATTTATGACAATACGGTTAATTTATTATAAACTACTAAAGGCATATTCATAAGAAAATTCTACTCATCTTGTCTTGAACAGTGTTTAAATAACAATCGATGGAGAACACCCCTGTAGCGCAGTGGTCAAAATTTCGAACTGACTTTACATATAGGTACGTCGTTTTTTGTTTACACCACGGTTGAAATTGACTATAACAATTATGACTACAAACATTATTGGCAGTTAACAATCTACTGTCTTAATACTATGAAAAAATGTGGCATTACTTTGTTCACACGTGAATTGAGTGTGCAAATTTAAATGGCATTATTTTTTAAGAATTATCAATCTTGAAGTTCATTATAGAAAAGTCCAAATTTCGATCTATGAGCTAGATAGGAGTTAAATTAGCCTTTGCAGTTTAAAAGATGTCTACTAAAGCGTCGAAGATATACAATCTGTCTTAATGATTAATTTTTTAATAGCTTTATTTCGCAAATAGCAGGGTAGGCAGAGGTTACTGCACGAACGTGTTAAGACACTCCGTTCCCTGCTTTTCATTAGCTATTTTAACAGTATTTTTTTAAATTTAATTGTAATTATTTCTATGAATAAATCTCTTTATTAATAATATTTTAAAAGATATCCTGCAAACATTTGTCTCCACAGTTCGTGCGCAAAAAGCTCTATATAGAATCAAATTGAAGTGAACTTCATTACCGACCAGACCGACCGAAAAGTTATTATAAACAGGCAAATTGCAACATTTCCTCGACCTGTACGCTAGATTTATAGGAAATTTGTCTTTGCAGTAAAAGTGTAAATGTAGTACCTAAGTTTGTTAATTTTATAACGTTAGATAGTTCTTTAAAAACACTTATTGTTTGTGATTAATCGATTAATTTTTTTTAGAAATATATAAAAAATCAAATATATATATATATATATATATATATATATATATATATATATATATATATATATATATATATATATATATATATATATATATATATTATATATATATATATATATATATATATATATATATATATATATATATATATATTTAAGTATATTTGTTTACGATTATTGTGGATAATACAGTTTAAAAATAATAAAAATAATCAATTCCTTCTAGTTCAAACGAAACGATCAAAATAAAATTAATACATCACTTATAGTTTTTAATTTAAATATGTTCTATACTTTTTTACATTTTAACGTCAAAAAAACGTAAAATGAAAGAGAAATTTTATTTGAGCATTAATCGTATTTTTTTAACATTATTCGACTTTTATTTTAATTGACAAGAGCTAAGACGATTTGGCATACGTTACAATTTACAATGACTAAGATCGGCTCTTGGTGTTTTTTTTTAGAATATAATTGACTTATATTTGTTTAATATAAAATCTAAAACACATAAGTATTCCAATATATGTCTTAGTTCGTTTTGTTTAAATTTTCAGTTTCAGAACCTGTCTTGCATTCAAAGTGCAGTGAAAGTATTAAACTATTGTGTATACGAACATATGTACATTTTGTACATTTTTATACGCTTATCGATGTCTTTTACTAATTATACGATTAATTTTGACACCTAAATACATGAAACCGGGAACATGAGGTAGATAAATTAAAAAAAAAACCTTTTAATAAGTAAATTTTTTTTCTAGCAGAAAAAAACGCGAAACGCTAAAACGCGCTACACATATATTCATATATACTGGTTTATATATATATATATATATATATATATATATATATATATATATATATATATATATATATATATATATATATATATATATATATATATATATATATATATATATATATATATATATATATATATATATATATATATATATATATATATATATATATATATATATATATATATATATATATATATATATATATATATATATATATATATATATATATATATATATATATAGTGCGTATACCATTTCTAATTGAAATGAAATATATGTTTATCTTACAATAAATTTAGATTGATTTGCTCATCATTCACATGACACGTTCAACAAAGCTGTACAACATTTATATGGTGTTTTTTTTTATAATTTTAATTGTACGCAGATATATGTTTTCTTCTAAAATTATTATAAATACAAAAATTTCAACTGAAAAGATCTAAAATTGGGTACGCAGGAAGTGGAGCTCGGTTACTTGGATCACTTTACCCGACTGCCCCTAGCTCTTTGCCCTGCAACGGGATGCGCATGGCACAGTGTATACTTCGAAAAGTCGCATTCTACTTTAAAGCTGTTAAGTAAATGAAATTTAATTGAATATATTACCGATGCTAATTCTTTATATACAAATTTTGTTTTACACCATAGTAAGAAATGTGATGATAAATAGAACATCAAATTCAAGTTACCAAATTACTTCACTAGCGGGGTAGTCAGAGAGAACGGAGCAACAAACGCTGCAGTCTTTGTATACCTCTTCCGCCTCGTCCACTGTCACTAAGATCTTCATACAAGCTCTCCGGGAAGTCCTCATGCTTTTTACGTGACATTCCGATTCGATAGTGTGCTTTGGAAAAACAACCGAGGTCTCCCCTTAGTTCCTACCACTCACTGGTTTGTATATATTTCGGTAAATTGAATAAGATGTAACAATAATCGTTGGAATTATATTAATTTACATGTTTCGTTATTTAAAAATTTAACAAACCTTCTGGAAAAAAGTATATTATTATAACATTTTTATTGCTCACAAAATATTGGATGCAGTCTAATTCATGATAAAACTATTAGATATTGAAATATATTCTACACTATACAGTTTACATGGAAAGCGAAAATGTCAAGAATATCCTTAATATCTCGTACTAAGCTTTATGCTATACTGGAGCCTAAAATCCCCTATACGTTAGGTACAATCACTTAATGCCGATTTAGCGTTTAAAGCCACAGTCATATCAAGAAATGTTGTATTGAAAGCTATTTTCGAGTATATATATATATATATATATATATATATATATATATATATATATATATATATATGTATATATATATATATATATATATATATATATATATATATATATATATATATATATATATATATATATATATATATATATATATATATATATATATATATATATATATATATATATATATATATATATATATATATATATATATATATATATATATATATATATATATATATATATATATATATATATATATATATATATATCTGCAATAGTACGTTATGGTTATTGTAAGTCAGGCCGATATCTAATATATACAATGACAGATCTATAAAAATATTAATCTGTTCTGTTCACTTCTTATATACATGAGATTTTTTGCTTTATATGTAAGGAAATTCGCTTATGGCTTGTTTATTTTGAAATGTTGTACGATGGCATTACAAATTATATTATTTTTTTTATGTCATCACGCTGTATCCCGTATACAGCAGGGTAGACAGAGGAAACTGCAGGTTCCCATAGGAACCTAGTATAAAGACACTCCGTTGCTTAGTTCCTGCTTACCGCCTTTTTCGAGGCATAATTATTGATTAATTAATTATAGATGATAATTATTTAAAATTGTACCATAGTATAGTCTAATAAAGCCCACGTGTAGTTGTGTAGTTTGTAGTATAGCCTACGCATAAGCTTTTTTACAACATTTTTTTATCATTAGTCAAATATTATTCCAAACTAAGTTAAGAAACATATTTACAAAAAGCAAAATTAAACGAGTCAGAATTACATATTTCGATGCTATTCAAACGCGGTTCGAGTAAGTTAATAAAAAAAATATCGTTTATGCTTATTTATTATTTATTAAATTAGACCACTACAGTTTCAATTAATTATGATACATAGTTATTATATATATATATATATATATATATATATATATATATATATATATATATATATATATATATATATATATATATATATATATATATATATATATATATATATATATATATATATATATATATGTCGTGAACAAGTCATAAGCGTTTCCACACTATACCCTATCAGTACTATTGCAGCTTTCGGAACATAACTAACTCCTATATGAAAAATAACCGTGCAAACGAACTATATATGTATATGTACTTGTGAACGACATACACAACACAAACAAACCGGATCTACTTAGTTATATTTTACACTACTTTGGCAAGATTTCTATTTTGTACTCGTGTGCGTTAAGTGCGTAGAAATAAGCTGAGTTACTTGAAATATCATAGAAGTCAATTCCTGTATAGGCCAAAACGGGTATATACTCATAAACTAAGTATTACTGTGTGGATATAGTACATTATGTTTATATCATATTATATGTCGAATATGTTGTGTATCACTTCACTATTTGTAAGTGATATGAATTCTTTGCGAATTCTTCATAATTTATACTATTGTACGTTTATATATAACTTAAAAAAGTCAACGCAATCAATTCATTTTACGTTTACAATTTTAAACTAAAAATGTGCAATACATAAATTTATAATTCATGTCCAGATTTTGAAATAATTAGACAAAGATGTATGATGTTGATGGCGTTACATACACACACTTACATATATATATATATATATATATATATATATATATATATATATATATATATATATATATATATATATATATATATATATATATATATATATATATATATATAGCGTTAATTAATCATATTATATTTATGCTTTTGAAAATCAAATAAAATAAATAAAAATATTATTTTGCATAGTGTTCAACGGTATGGCAACACCAATATACATACAAACAGCCAATACATACACGTCCCAGATAACATTAGAATAATTCCGTTACATCAATTTTCATAAATATATAAGTATATATGAGTAGTTCTTAGAATAAGGTGATATGTATTTATTTATTAATCGCGACACAAGTCGTTATTTTACACTAAAACTGATGAGATCCCGCACACAACACGTTGCGTTGTTCAATTATTATTTTATTACGATTTTTATATATTTTTTAAATATTTTCATCATAATTATTTATTGTAATTATGACGACAATTCAAAGTGTCTAAACTAAACAAATTATAATTAATTATATCGTTTTTTTGCATAAATAAGTATAGAAAACGAGATTTTTATAGACAAAACACACTAGAGCCGTGTAAAGAAAACTAAGAACAAAACTAAAAACCCCTAATATATATATATATATATATATATATATATATATATATATATATATATATATATATATATATATATATATATATATATATATATATATATATATATATATATATATATATATAAACCTCGTTTCCTATACAACATAACATTAAAAATATATTAAATGATACATGATCTTTGGTGATGTTTAAAATAAATAAGCCATTAACAATAATGAAGACGTACCACGAGACCCTACTACATATAAACAATAAAAGACGAGTTCTCTATACAATTACATTGAAACAACCTATGCCATATTATTTATCAATTCACAATATGTATACAGATTATTTACAAAATCTATATTTAGTTTTAAGACACAATCTCTAATAAATGTATAATTAGTGCGTTTTAGTACATTTAAATGAGTTTGCTACGATATAAAGAAAACACTGAGACTATTATAACAGTGGAAACAAATTATTTTTACTATATAACACAAAATGGCTTACGAACAGACATATTTTTGGCAAAATTCTATATATACAGAGCAATAATCAAAGATTTTACTCTTTTAGATATGCAACTTTAATCATATTTGTATATTTAGAGATAGAGGTATTTTAATATGGACAAAACGTTCATATTTCATAAAAGCTTTCATTTTATTTCATTAGCTGGTAAAGCTCTACATGTTACATATGACATAACCCAGTCAATTTTACATCGGAAATATCAAAACAATGCAATGCAATATAAACCAAAGCTTCCCTCAATTCATGAGATTGCATTGTATTTATTAATAATCTTTAATTTTTTTTTAAAAGCTCTTCCAAATCATTACCTCAATACTTCATAACCAGAAGCCGTAGTACAGTATGTATGAAAATATCGAATGGACAATCTCGTTGACATTTAAAAAAAAAGGCCAGTCGAATTTTCAGAGTTGTAGTGTTACATTTTTCGTTGCTATATTCATTTCACCTGCACCTCCATAATCAATATGCCTGTTCGTAAACGCTATGTATAGATAGATGGTTCAGATATTCTCGATAAAAGAATATTCTTGCACATATTAGAATTTTACTAATATATCAATCTACTGTGTTTTGTTTGCTCATATTTAAAAGATAACAATAAAAATAACGTATTTATCTATATAAAGAATGAATAACTATGACTATTTCATTATAAAGGATAATTAAATTAAATAATTATATGTTATACATAAAATTATATTTCATTTAACTGATAAGTCAAAAAAATATATAATATAAGATTGAATGAAATCATATAGATAAAAAAATACATTAATGTATTTAAAAATAGAATCATTTCACAATTCAAAACAAGAATTGCAAAATATCGTCAGACAAATAAAAATATATTATTATTAATATTGCCCAAATGTCAAGATATATATATATATATATATATATATATATATATATATATATATATATATATATATATATATATATATATATATATATATATATATATATATATATATATATATATATATATATATATATATATATATATATATATATATATATATATATATATATATATATATATATAAATATAACAATATAATACTGCTTAGTTCGCACAGCCAGGGTTTAATTAATATAAGATATAAATTATAAAAAGGTAGACATTAAAAGATGGGGGCGACATGTAAAAAATTTAAAAAACTCAATTCCTCAATATATATCCATTTAAAAATGTTAAAACTATGCGTCGTTCGGAACTTTTTGGTGTCACAGCATATCAATGATACACATTTCTTTTGAATTTATAAATAATCTACATATCGCCTTTAATTAAATTTGTGCTAAATCATTATTAATAGTAATATGAGGTTATATTTCAACTTAAACCTTCTGTTACCTAAATACAATTGTTAACACCAAATAGGCCCTATAGTTGCAATAAAGAACATATATTGGACGTATTTATGACAGCAAGGAATCTAGCTGCTGAGCTAAGACTCTTATTCATAGTCATGTCAGTATTTGTGATGCGAGTACATTTTTAACTTTACAATTAAGAAGTTTCAACGGAAATAAATAAGGAAAAAGCTGTGCATTTTAAACTTAATTTCTGCCATAAACTCAATGTCACAACATAACCCTCAAAAAAAGGATGAAATTAACATCATATTTACACAATACAAATTCTAAATAGAAAAACAATCGTTGCAACACAAATTAATGATGAAAAACCAAGTCACAAATATACAGTTAGAGGAAACCGAATACTTTATATTTCGGCCAAAAGCTCGGAGTAGTAGTGTGTGGCGCTCAGGTAGTCGAGGAGCCGCCGGGGCAGCGGCAGGCTACTGATCAAATCACGTCTAACGTACTTCAGTATGACAAATCTGGAACAAGAACAATTTTAATCTAAAATTTATATCATCTTTTCCATGTACATAGAGTAAAACGTAAGTAAGCCGTGAAATAATGTAATAATAATAATAATGTTTATTGTTACACATTAACAATATTAAATAATTATATTATTAATAATACGCTACAAATTAATAGTAATATAAAATAATCAACAGCACTTAAAATCTGCATCGATGTAATTAATACACTAAATATACATGTAGCCTAAACCAATACCAATTAAGGTAAATTTAATTAAGCAGTGCCGGTTGGAGTTAATAGGGTAATTTCCTGTCTGAGAAAACGTTATTCGATGCGAATGATTGATACAAAAATTATATAACAGAGGCCTAGAATCGATAATGAAACAATGTGGCGCAAAATGGGGAGCCCCCGATATCAGGGAATTCCGCCTTAAATATAATATTAAAAAATAGAGTGTATTAACACTAGTTTCAAATAGAAAAAAAAACAAAGATATCATGTACATCGTAACACCTAGTCATCGCTGTAAGCACTTTTACATGGTAGCATGTTATAATTGAGTTTCCTCCTGCTAAACAAGTTACTAGAAAACTGCCGTGGTACTGGTCGAAAAATTTTTTGCTACCAGTTGAAAAATCAAAAATCTATTCCTATTTTTTGCATATCGTTCATAAACGAATAATAAAATATTATATATATAATAATAGAGATGTCATTTAATGTAAATTTATTAATACATTTGTAATATAACATAATAGTATTTTATATTAATATATGTAATGCATAACTAAGTTTGTGGGTTCGAATCCCATGAGGATAGGATGGATTATTCTATTTTCATTTTGTTCAGTCTGGCAACTAGGCAAGGGCGGCGTTGAGTTCCGCTACTTAACACGCAATGTATAAGGTGGAAAGAGAGTGTTTTAACACTAGATTAAAAAGTTCCTGCGGTTCCCTCTACCTACCCTGGTGAGACTGAGTTAGAGTGTAAAGCAAAAAAAGACTAAATGAATACTTTTCTCAATAAAGAGAAATAATTTTAAGAGGGCCGTCGTGGCGCAGAGGCGTAAACAGTCTGCCTGTAAACGCGACGGCTTGAGGGTTCGATTCCCACTCGGGGAAGATGGATTTTTCTATTTCCATTTTCTTCGCTTTGGAAACTAGCCAAAGCGCGGCGTTGAGTTTCGCCACTTAACACGCAATGTCTCGAAAAAGGCGGAAAGAGGGGACGGAGAGAGCAGGAACTAAGCAACGGAGTGTATTAACACTAGGTTCATACGGTTCCTGCAGTTCCCTCTGCCTACCCTGCAATATTGGGGATAAAGCGTGAAGCTATAAAAAAAATAAAATTTAGGAATTCAATAAAAATCTTAAAGCAACACTTACCATCTGATCGGTTTAGCCTTAACTGTGTGTACATATGTAATACGATTATATGTACACACTAATTGAAATTTTATTGATTATTGTTTATTTCAAACCCAGATTTTATTGCTTAGTTCAAAAACCAAATTATAATAAAATAATATTTTGTTGTATAGCATTGCTCAAAGCCTCAGTTGACCTTTAAAAACACAGTATCGAAGATACTGGGGTAGCATGGGGAGCATGTATGAAGAGGCTAATGACAGTGGACGAGGCGGAAGAGGTATGCAGGGACCGGAGAGTTTGGCGCTCCGTTCTCTCTGACTACCCTGCTAGGGATAAAGCGTAAAGATGTGTGTGTGAATTATTCAAAGGCGTTCAGGTAAAATTAACAGAGGTACCTTCATAGTAATATAATATACTACATATTCTGGCCAACGGCGAACGCAATTAAGCTCATTTTCTATATCCCTTTGTAACTTCGCGCATACGTTAAAAGCACTAATGGTCTTTTCAATGATAAATCTTTGTTTATTTGCATATTAGCGTCAAAGCTGACTTTTGTTCAATGTCTTTATATAATGTTCGAAATGAAATAAAGTGTAGCTTTGGTAAATAATGAAGTGTACACGATATATACCTACATACATACATATTGTTTATGTTTCTTATACTTATGTTTCACGTTTATATTAAGAAAAAGTTTTGTCAATTTTCATAGGAAAATACGACATGACTTGCCGCTGCTTAAAGTTAAATAGCTTCAGTAACTCCAATTAGTCTGTATTTAGTTCGCAAAAGACAACTGTGGTTTGAGAACTATCATTTAAACAGTAAACGATAAGTACATTAACGTATTTTTAGCTTAGTCTACCTAGCTTGCAAAAATACACAAATCAAGACGGATACAACCGTTGCACGATAAAAGTTACGTAGCAACAATAGTAAATTTGTGAGATTCAATATACCTTTCCAAAAGGCACGTAACGTCGGCGTCAGAACAAAAATCACCGGACGGCCGGGCAGATCTGTTTATTAAATTTTTATTGTTGGCATGTCACAAACTGTAGTGACGACTACAATCGAATAATACTTCAACCTGTACTTCTATACGCCTATGTTGTTTTGTCAGTATACAAAAGTAATTTAAATTAGAGCTGCGGTATATAGTAGATTCACATGTTTGAGAGAAACATTTTCTAAATAAATTTGAACAAACGCAGAGATTAGTATTAAATAAAATGTACGACAGTCGCCGCGGGGCGTCTGCCAGTAAACGCGACGCTTTGTGGGTTCGATTCCTATGAGGGGATATGAATTTTTTAATACCATTTTCTTAAATCTAGCGACAAGGCAAATCACGGCTTTGAATTTCGCCACTCAGCAATGTTTCGAAAAAGGCGGAATGGAGGGACAGAGAAAGCAATGTGTTAACTAAATATTAAAATCAATTGCAGGGTAGAAGTACTGACATATTTTTTACAAAATCTGTGAAGTTAAAATTATTTGGTCCAGACCAATATGTCCTAAATTATCCTTTGCCAGTCAGTCGTCGCGTGCAATAGATCTGCGGTGCAACCTCGAATTGACAGGTCATTCGAATATTTACGCTTTGAAAAAAATTATTTAAAACTTATTTATTCGCTAAATGGAATAAAAAAAGCTCATTCCAATTTAATTTTTTTATGGCACATATATTTAGAATGCAAAATGTAAAAGATGAACACGGATATGCAAATGATTCGAGATCAGCTTAACGCGCTCCAGCGAGGTTTTGCTCAAAAGATCTGCAAAGCATACAGGACGGTGTCTTTAACATCCGCACTGTCACTATTGCCACTGGATATAAGAGTCAAGGAATATGCCAGTCTTTACAGGCTTAAGAAAGGACTCTGTAATTATTACCTTCCACCTGAAAAGGAGCTTGATGTCAGATGAGAGGGAGGAAAGGAGACCAGTAGCGAAAAATTCAGCTAAAATCCGAATCGTTCGGTCTTTCAGTTTTGGCTCAGAGCAAATGTGGGTATTGACGGGAACGAACGCACAGCCGAACTGGCTAAAACAGCGGCACTCACTGGCACAACTCAGGATTATGACAAAATTCCACTGTCATACGTCAAAGGATCATCAGAGAAGAATCTATACGTATATGGCAAAACAGATACGAAACGTCACAGACAGTTCAGTTACAAAGAAATTCCTCCCAAATGTGAGACTGGAGTTCACTGTAACGAGGGCAATGGTTCTTAAGCCGTGGCACGTACACATGCTGACGGGTCACGGTGGCATTTGTGAATACTTATACCGATTTAAGCTCAAAGATTCTACGTTTTGTGAATGTGATCCAGAAAAAAATGTATTAGCTGGGTTGTATAAAGGCTGGGGATCTTAAAAAAGGTCGGATATCTTAAAAACATCCTATACCTAACTTACACACAAGAAGAAAAAGAATCTCTGATTAGCCACGAATGGGGAGAAGAAACAGGCTCAGGGCCTGACCAGTGAGACTGTCGTAGTCATTAACAGCAAATTGGCCAGACTGCAGCTACATGATAGTGTCTCACATGCGGTCGTAGCAATATCGAGACACACCAACAGCTGCACCTACTATAACGAGGGCAAAGACGATGCAGTCATAAGACTAATTCGTAATGCGACGGGTGCAATAACTAAAAGCATTGTGGAGTACAACTTGAAGATGACCATGGAAGACAGGAACGCAGCGGTCACAGCTTCCATAATAGCGGATACGCCCTAATATTTAAGATATAAGTTGCATCAAAGCTTATTTTTTGTCATTATTGTGTGACCCCACCATCAAGTTATTGTATAATTAAACCACCCTAATTTATTATATAATTTAATTTTATTTATAACACCAAAAATGAAATGTATATACTTATGTAATTCGCTTATCAGCCATAGCCTTAGTTTTAAGTAATATTAAATATAAAAAAAATGTAAGGGTTATTAGGTTAGGTTAGGTTAGGTTAGGGTAAGGGTTATATACATGTTCGTTATGATAAATATTAATTATATATATTATGTATTAATATTAATATAATCAATATTTGTGATAAGAACATATAGTATAAGATAAAAAGGGTACGGACCAAGTGTCTGTAGAGTAAATTATTATTAAATAAAAAAAAAATATCTGATATGTTAATATATGTACATATGTACAAATTAAACGAAACCAACATATATTTATATTATATAAACAAACATACATTCAATATATTATATAAATAACTTGGCTAAGTCTTGGATTAAGTATGTATCCACCCATTGCCCGCTCTCTTCCTATAGAGACATCGCATGCTGAGTAATTGAACTCTAAGCTGCGCAATGTCCAGTTATTCTGATATGAAAATAATTCCTCCTCCCCGAGCGGAAATCGAACTCACAACTCATCGCGTTTACAAAGTTACATATACCTAAATACATATAAATATGATATACATTATGTAGTATAAAAATAACACAAAAAAATATTATCAGAATCGAGAAATATATTTATAAATATTTGGAAATCGCTAGGCTAGCTCTCGCGAAGCCCTATATAATAGACTACGGAAGCCTAGCAAATGTCTCATATTAAACGAGCGGAAACGTATAGAAATTCGAGTATTTCAATGGTATTTCGATATACGCATGGGAATTCTGCTATCGAAGGTAAAAAGAATCTGAGTAACTTTGGTGTAGAGATATTTTTTTCCAACTTCACAATGTATTCTGGCTAGAGAGGGACGAGAAAATAATCTAAATTTTATACTGTCGATATCAAATATTATCTTTTAACCCAAATTGCTTACATGTTGATCTTCAACGCCACAATCTCCAAGTTGGAATCGAACACACAACCATTTATTTTACAGTAAGACTTTTGACCTACTGCGCCACGACGGTCTTCACACTTAAAATTTTTATATTGAACAACTCAGCTTTTTCTATAGTAGAAATTAATTTGGATTACTTTTTAAATAACTCTTACATGTTGATTCATACAAAAATATAATAAAATAAAATTTTAACAACTAACTCCATTTAACATTGAAGATGTGTACATATGTTACAGAAAGTCTTACAACGGGAGTGCCTCTTTGTCGTGAAACGGAATAAATATCATCCGGTAAACATTCTGTAAAGTATTCCCGGATATTGCTATTCATGTTATATGCAATTGAATGCGTCCTTTCAAATATCAACAATGTACTCGATGGCAAAATTTTCAATATAATTTCTTAGGCTCTTCAATATCTATTTTGTACTCGTTTTATGTAATGTGCTATAATTGAATATTAAGTAATGAGCAGGGAATGGTAAAAATAATTTTATTTTATAATACTAAAGACTACAATCTTCTTACTACTACTTTCTTCTTTTTTTTTGCGGGTAGGAGTGAAACGCTACGGACGTTCTATTAACAGCTGTTTATAATTAATTCAATATTTTCTATTTATAAACGTTACTAAGTAATATATGATGTCTATGTGAATTAAATCACTCACCAGTAATTGTTTCCTGTAAATACTATTTGAATTTAACACTTGAAACTGAATATGGAGTCTATTAAGGAATCACTGTCTGCACTCACCGAGATGTTTAATGCAAGAATGAACGACTTCCAACAAGACTTAAACAAAAAAACTACTCCTGTGTCAAATCAGTCTTTGCCAGCGGAATTTAATAATTTTCGCAATTTTATACTTTCTGTGCTTAATACACTTCAACGACAAGTGGAGTGCCTTGCATTGGAGCTCGACCGACAAGAAATGAAAAGAAGACACAAAACTGTACTTTTTCATGGAGTGTCCGAGTTAAAGGGAGAAAACATCACTGAGAGGATCACTAGTCTAGTTGCGGAGCACTTAGATTTACCTAACTTCTCGTCTGCAAGTGTCAAGGACTGCTATCGTCTGGGCCGCTATTTTGATAAACCCAGACCAATTGTGGTGAAGTTTAGTGATATTTCAGTGCGTAATAAAGTGTGGTTTGCAAAAACGAAGCTTAAAGGTACAGGTTTCACTCAATCCGAGTTCTTGACCAGGTGTAGACACGAAACATTTATGGCGGCGAGGCAACGTTTCGGTATTGGCAAGTGCTGGACCAGGGATGGTATCATTTATATTGTCTCACCCGATGGTAATAGACATCGTGTGGAATGCAAGACGGATCTTGATGCTATTAATTACCTAGTTAAATCACCTCCACAAGTAATTTGTCCTAAAAACACTGAAAAGACTGTGTCGTTAAGGGCGAAACGAGTAATAAGTAAAAAATAGGTTTTTGCCTATTTATTATTATTATTAGCATAATTTTTTATTTTTTTTTATTTTCTTATGTGTTACTTTTCTTGTGTACATGTCTACATATATGCTAATTGCTTGGTTGGTCATATATATTATTAGTTTTATCTCTGTATCTTGTAGTGTGATAGTGTTTAGAATGTATTTTGTTTTTACATACGTGTTTTACTCTTTTTACTTTTTTTTTTTTTTTTTTTCTTCTTTCTTCAGTGTGTATGCCTGTATACATATGTTAGTTTCTAGGTAAGTTGCTTCTTCAACAATTAGGTACTGTTTATTATGTTATTATGTTTTGAACTCCCTTCTTTTTTTCTTTCTTGTTTTTCCAAGATTTTCTTTTTTTATTTTGTAATTTATTTGTGTGTCTTTTTAATTATTCCTTTTTTTTTAGTTAATTATTCCTTTTTTTTTTTGCTAATGTATACACACTTAAAAAGGGGGAAGGAAGAAAAAATAAAAAAAAAAATATATATTGTTATGTATGTTGAATGTTATTCTTATTTTTATTGTCATGTGTACGTAAAGTGTTTATCTCTTCCCGTGTAACTGGTGGGTGAGTATATTTTTTACGCTGCCAAATATTAAAAACTTGCTTGTATAATTGTATCTATATTTTATATAATCTGTATTGTTTATTTTCATTTATTATTGTTGAATTTATATTTATTCATATAAACGAATTTTTTTATATATTATTATTTACTTATTTTTTTTTATATATTTATAAATATATATATATACAAATTTAATTACACATATATACAAATTTTATTACACACTAATTTAATTTAGTTTTTGTGTTCTTTTATTTTTTCTTTTTTACACATATTTTAGTTCCAAAATATTAATAAAATGACGTTAACTAATGTATATCTCAGCGATTCTTTTATATCGTGTTCCTTTTCCTCTGATAATGTCAGCAACGATGACAGCTTTCCTAGTATTCCTTCTTTAAATGAAACTCTGATGTCTCATTTCTCAGATGTCCTGAAAAATTTCAATCTAGTTCATATTAATGCACAAAGTATTCCTGCTCACTTTCCGGATATGTTGTCTGCTTTTGAAAATCAGAATATACATGCCATTTTTGTATCTGAGTCATGGTTGAAACCTTGCTTACCATCTGTATCTTATGCACTACCAGGATTTCAACTGATTAGAAATGTCTTTGTCTGATTAGAAATTGATGTCTGGAGGAGGTGTAGCTATTTATTTGCGTTCCCATATTCCTTTTTGTATCCTAGACGTGTCCCAGTCACAAGGGAATGCAAATGCTGAACACTTATTTATTGAGCTAACCTTCAGTCATACTAAAATACTCATGGTAGTATACTATAGCCCTAACCTTACGATTGATTATTTCTCATCATTTGAAATTCTGTTGGACAAGTACAAGCCCCTTTATGATCACACGTTGCTGATAGGCGATTTCAACACTTGTCTCGTTAAGGATGACCACCGTGCTCGACGTCTTAATTCTTTAATAACTGGAGCAAACTTAAAAATTTTACCCCTCGCTCCTACTCATAAATTTCCTAACTGCACCCCTTCGCTTCTTGACCTTATTATTGTTTCTTCTACTGAACTTGTTGCTAAATATGGTCAGTGCTCAGCTCTTGAGTTTTCCTATCATGATCTCTTGTATTTATCGTATAAGTTAAAGCCACCTAAAGCAAAATCAAGAATTCTTCTGCGGTGCAACTTTAGTAGTCTAGACTTGGAACGCTTGCGAATTGACGCTAGTAATATTGATTGGTCTGTAGTTACTTCTGCGCAATCAGTAGACGAACAAGTTTCATTATTTACTTCATTTCTATTACAGCTATTTGACACTCACGCACCTGCTCGACCTGTCCGAGTGAGGCACCTTCCGGCTCCGTGGCTCACGCCAGAAATAAAAAAACTACAGTTAAAAAAACGTGTAAATAAGTCAAAATTTTTAGCTAACCCTAGTGAGATAAACAAAAATAAATATATAAAAGTCGTAATCATTGCAATAGAGTGTGTAGAGATAGGCAACGACGCCATATTCATAAGTCTGTTGTTGAGGAAGAAGACCCAGAAAGAGTCTGGAATTTTCTAAAATCACTTGGAGTGGGGAAGACAAAACAAAACATCATTCCTAATAACTTAGATTTAAACCAGCTTAATAAGCATTTTTCCGTTTCAGCTACTATAGATAGCACTAACAAAGCAAGGACATTGAGTCACCTTCTATCTTCTCCCATTCCGGATTATTCCAGTTTCAAGTTTAGTCAATTCTCCATTAGTGACGTCAAGAGAAATATTATGGCTATAAAATCTAATTCTGTTGGATCGGATTGCATTTGTCGTAAAATGATTATTCCTATTATTGAGATCCTAGCTCCTGTTATAACGTGTATATTAAATGCATCTATCAACTCCCTTTATTTTCCTTCCTCCTGGAAAGATGGCCACATAGTTCCTATACCTAAAAAAAATAAAAATCCATCTTCCTTCTCTGATTACCGTCCTATATCTGTACTTCCTTTTTTATCCAAAGTGCTCGAGCGCCTTGTTCATCAGCAATTTAGCACTTTCCTATGTAACCAAAATGTAATAAATCCTTTTCAATCTGGTTTCCGTTTCGGTCATAGTACGACAACTGCTTTGATCAAAATAACAGATGACATTAGAAAGGGCATGGATGATCGGATGGTCACTGTCTTGGTGCTATTGGACTTCAATAACGCTTTCAACACAGTAGACCATGATATCCTGCTTGCCATACTAGGTTCTCTTAACGTATCTCCTGAGGTGGTTGACTGGTTTCGAAGTTACTTGTGTGAACGCCGCCAACGCATACGTATTGAAGACTCGCATTCTGATTGGTGTGCTATAAATGCTGGTGTTCCACAAGGTGGCGTGTTGTCTCCACTCCTGTTTTCAATTTTCATTAATACAATTTGCCATCAAATATCTTCTCTCTACCACCTATATGCCGATGATTTGCAGATTTACCGTATGACATCATTACTGTACTTGCCTCATACTATCAATCTAATAAATGAAGATCTCGCTCGAATTTCTACTTGGAGTAAATCTTACGGGCTTGTAATAAATCCCGCTAAAAGTCAATCTATAGTTATAGGCAGTCGTAAATCATTGTCCAAAATAAATACGTCTCATTTGACACCTTTGTTGTTTGAAGGTACACCTATCCCGCACGCGCTAAAAGTTAAAAACCTGGGAATTACAATGGATCAATATCTTTCCTGGGAGCCGCAAATCAGTGAACTCGGCCGGAAGGTTTTTGGGGCAGTCTCTTCCCTTCGTAGACTACGAAGTTTTCTTCCAATTTCTACTAAAATTGTGCTTGCAAACTCTCTATTACTACCTATTCTTGATTATGCTGATACTTGTTATCTCGATGTTAGAGATGAGTATTTAAATAGGCTTGAGCGACTTCAAAATCTCTGTATACGGTTTATATTTGGTCTTCGCAAATATGACCACATTTCTGACTATCGAAAAATGCTCAAGTGGCTTCCCATAAGACTTCGCAGGAATACCCATATCTTACATCTTCTACATCGTGTGCTGTTCAATCCTTTAACTCCCTCTTACCTAAAAGAACGATTTGAGTTTTTGTGTAACTCTCACGATCGTTCTCTCCGTTCCAATCAAAACCTTATCCTTAAGATGCCCTCTCATTCTACTTCCTTTTTTACCAACTCCTTTACAGTCAAAGCTGTTCGGCTGTGGAATTCTCTTCCTACCTATCTTAGACGTGCGAAGAGTTTTAATCGCTTCAAGTCTCTGCTAAAATCACACTATCTTGCTCGTTAAATTATTATTATTATTATTATTATTTTTAGTATTGTAGTTCTCTAAATTATACGTAATTTTATGTAGTATCGTCATTGTCGGTTATTCCTATTTATTTACTTATTTATTTTATTATTTTTTTTTTCACTTATTAGATTAATAAGTTGTAAATATATACTTTGTAAATATATGTGTATTATATTATATCATACAAAATTTCTTACGTGATCCTCACATAAGAATTTTGTCTTATTATATTTAATCTTTCTTTTTTTTTTTAAGTATGGCTAAATACACGTTATAAGTATGTTTATTATTAATTAATATTATTTATGTATTTATTTAAGTGTGAGTTTATGTATGTCTATATATGTTTATGTATGTCTATGTATGTATGTCTATATATGTTTATGTATGTCTATGTATATTTATGTATGCATGTCTATATATGTTTATGTATGTCTATGTATGTTTATGTGTTTATGTATGTCTATGTATGTGTATATTTAAAGTAAGCAAGTACACCGCCTACCGTTTTTTGTATACTCCTATACCCTTAGGTTGCCTGGCAGAGATCGCTTATAGCGATAAGGTCGCCTGCTGTACATTATTACTTCTTTATGTATGGTTCTTTTTTTTGTATATTTTACATATGGTGTACAATAAAGTATTATTATTATTATTATTATTACTACTTATAATTACACAAAAAACTTAGGTAACTTATTTTGCGTAGAAAATTGAGATAAATTTTAAACCTTGGGGCAACTTGAGCTTGTTCATGAGCCTTTCTGATGACAATTGGCAGTCAATTAGTTGAAATACTCACTAATATATAGAAAACTTATGCAAGCGACGAACTAACTAAATTATAATATTCAATCAATTTGCAAGATATTATCTAGAGACGTTGCGCTGACATCTCAAAGGATATTGACGCTACGCTTTATCTTACTAAACGTGGAAAACACCTATATGTAATAAGTAACAATTTTCTTGACATATTTCAACTTACAATAGCCTTGTAAATAAATAAAAAAATATTTTGTAAAATTATAATAAAAACATATCATAATTTTTGGTTGTTTTTTTAGCTTCACGCTTTATCCCGCACATGGCAGGGTAGATAGAGGGAACTGCAGGAACCATAGGAACCTACTGTTAAGATACTCCTTTGAGGACCGTCGTGGCGCAGAGGCGTAAGCGTCTGCCTGTAAACGCGATGGCTGAAGGGTTCGATTCCCACTCGAGGAAGATGGATATTTCTATTTCCATTTTCTTCGCTCTGGCAACTAGGCACAGCGCGGCGTTGAGTTCCACCACTCAACACGCAATGCCTCGAAAAAGGCGGAAAGCGGGGACGGAGAAAGCAGGGTCTAAGCAACGGAGTGTCTTAACACTAGGTTCATAAGGTCCCTGCAGTTCCCTCTGCCTACCCTGCCATGTGCGGGATAAAGCGTGAAGCTAAAAAAAAAATATATATAGTTACAGTAATATATCATTTTGTATAAATAATTAATATTTATAATAAATATGCACACAATTCTCCATAGAAATATTGAGCGTAGGGTGTAAGCTAACCACTAAACCAACAGGAACGTCAAACAAATTCGACATATGCTTCGTTACATTCGCATTCAGTGTATTTTGATTTCATTTTTTTGCTCGAAACATTTACAATTATGGCGTTTTGTTCCCATCCCCTAATTGGAATAACACAATGTAATACTCTATTTGTAATATTTATAATTTTATTGCCACCCAAACCAAACTGTCGCTATAGCTTCTTTTAATTTATAGTGGACTACGGGGAATGGGCAACCCTGGTATTATAAATATATATATATATATATATATATATATGTACATAAAAATTCGAACGCAACGGGATTTGAACCTGCGCCCTTTATACCCCGCTGCATTCAAATTTTTATACATTTTCTTTAAGTATTTAAACGTTTTATTTTTTGTTTTGGAAAGACAGTGTGTTAAGATGAATTCTGGTTTATCTATTTCTCAACTCTTATAAGTTTTCTAAATATTTTTCATTCATAAGACAGCACGTATATTTAATTTTTTTAGGTCAATCGCAACGAGATAGCAACAGGTATGGAGAACACAGTGTACACAAACAACAAACAAATTAAAAAATCTATTTCAAACTTATTTTGGTCGCTTCACGGTTTATCTCGTTCGTAGAATTTTCGTTAGGACACTACGTTCCCTGCTTTCCGACTTTTCAGGGCATTACGTATTGAGTGACAGAGCTCAGCGCCGCGCTTTATCAAGTTGCCAGAGCCGAGAAAATATTCAATCGATCCATCCTACCCGAGTGGGAATCGAACCTACAAACCGTCGCTTTTACAGGCAGGTGCTGCGCCTCTGCGCCACGACGGTCCTCTAAACTTAATATAAATTAAAATAAGCTTTTGCTAAGTAGGCATCCATGTACTTAAGCTCTATATGTAAGCTTAATACATCTATATTATAGTAAAATGTTATTCAACGTTTAGTATCTCGTATCACGGACACGAGAAGGAGTTACAACGATAAGCTCCAACGTGCTTTTGGCAAAGTGTTTAGTATTTGCTGGGAATAGCGCTCGTCAAAGACTACCGAGCGTATTACGTGACATATCCGTAAGTTTTAAGCAGGTATTTTACCTTTACCCTTATTTTATTTTATGTAATAAGTCCGTTCAAAAATGGTTATAAAAATATTAATAAATGGAAGTTAAGTAATTGTTGGTATTGGATCCCACGATCATAATAGCATCCAAACTTAATTTGTCTCAACATATTGAAGTGTCAGTTTTCTCTAGTATAAAAAGATATTAGCAAAAGAAAGGAAAATCAATATATATAATCAATATAAATCAATATATATAATATATATATATATATATATATATATATATATATATATATATATATATATATATATATATATATATATATATATATATATATATATATATATATATATATATATATATATATATATATATATATATATATATATATATATATATATATATATATATAACATACATAAGAGTATATTACGCAAAATATACAAAATATACATAAAAAAAACATGTTTTTAGCTTTACGATTTATACCGTTTAACCTCTCTCACTCTTTAAACTGCTTTAGCAAGGTATGCAGAGGGAACCGCAGGAACCATGGGAACCTAGTGATAAGACACTCCGTTCCCCGCTTTCCGCCTTTCCGTAGCATTGCATATTGAGTGTCTAATAGCAATAATTCAAAAAAACACATAAAACAACATAATAATCTGCTTATATGCAATATTTGAAGAGTTGAATCAAAAGATTCATATTATCATTTTAATGAAGTTTACAAACTTCATTTCGGGAACTCTCTAGGTTCGGTTATGTCTTTAAGTGTCGGCGCTCGTTAAAATTTTCCGTCAGGACCGTATTTCCTATAAAGCGATAACTAAGTAGTTAAATCATAGTCTATTGATGTAGCTGACGCGGGCAACCATCCTTTAATTACATGTTTTTAATTCAGAGGAGGTTAAGGCGCTATTTTTATTTATTGCTGAGGAGTTATTTCTCGAATAATTTGGATGAAACGCTTTTGATATGGATATATTTACTACAGTTATTGATTTTATATATTAATATTACTTTATTTTTATGCCACTTTGACTAAAATTATTTAACACTGGCATTCTTCTTGCATATATAAAAATTAAAGAAATGGCACATTTAATGAAGGATGAAAATAGTTCGAAAAAAATAAAAGAAATAAGAAAAAAATACATTAATAAGACGAAGTTGTTACATATAATGGGCAGTTAGTTTTAGTAAATAATTCAAATTCATTATAAGCTTTTTGACTATTTTTACGATCTCTCCTTTTCGACGTCAAGGAAAAATCAAAGCGTGGCATCAAATTACTTACTTTATATGATGAATGTCTTAAATTTAAATTGAAAGCACACTCTCTCCGGAGGACTCGTAGAATTCCTGCTACAAGTTTCAAAGTACAACGAGCAGCAAATCCATACGTAGAACAAAATATTATATATTATATATAATATATATATACATATATATGTATATATATGTATATATATATATATATATGTACATCACACGAGTATGTACCTATTACGTAATCCGCAATTACAATACTAGAACGTTGAAGTACCCTTTATAATTATCTGAAGATAAAGGAAACAAAACGAATGTTTATCGCATTTGCAATTAATCCTTATTACAAATGGAAACATTGTTTTCTAATTTATAATACAACTTTATAAAGGTCCTTATATATTATTTTCGATTGTTCAATTGTGTCGCAATATCGTATTTTAAATCTTAATTAAATTTTATTTTGTTTTTGGTGCTAATTTTAAAGATATAACTCAGCGTTATCAGAACCGGTAAGTAAAAAACTGAATATAGAATTTGCAATCATTGCGTTTATAATTAATATCCAGCACATGGCAGGGTAGGGTTTTAATTTTAACATTACTAATATTATTACTAATAGTATTTTTTTAAAACAACAACATTTTTATTATTATACATTCCACGTGTTCATCTCGACTGTATAGTAAACTTATTTAGCAAATAACTGATAGCAATAACCAATAGAGATATTAACTTACTAAATATATAAAACATGATATTCAATTGCTTTTGCTTGTTGAAGTGGAGTAGTTAAGGCGAGAGTACAGTACACTCGAAACCAGGGACTGTCCCCAACTTATACATACAATATAATGTGCAATATATAATATATGCACTTATATGTCGAAATAATTGGCAAGAAGTAGTAGTTGAAACGTTTAAATAAAGAAATGAAATCGACCACAGTGTAGTTCACGCTCCTCGCCAACCGTATAGATTAATTAAATCCATACTCCGTAGTGAATGCTTTCATTAAATGTAATAGAAGTTGACTCAAGCAAAACCAAATTGGAAATATGTACAACATATTGAGTTTTATAAGACGAGGCTTCCTTTTTAGGATACGTTTATCATTAATGTAAAGAAGATGGAATAAAAATATGTATATCGACTATGACTTTGATTGACATTTTTCATATATTTCTATTGATCTGCCAGATCAGGAGTAATGTACAGATAGTTCTTCCGTTCCAACTGCAAATGATGGAAGACGAACATATAAAAGTATGATAATGTAAAATACATAATTATAACTAGAAAAACAGAAGATTTTTTGTTTTCTAAAAAAATTATGGAAAATTTAAAAAGGTGATATTGTTAAGTATTATATTTAATATCCAGACCAGAATAGATATCTGTGACTTGGTGTGAGGTTCGATATAAAGTAACTGTGTATCGCAAAGAACAATTGTTCACAATAAATACATAGTTTTATATAATACTTATTGAAAAAATAATATATTTTGGGAGTTTTAGTATAAAATTCATTTTAGCTTGAAGAAAAGTTACGTAACTTTCAATTTTTTCATTTGTATATGTAGATGGACAAGTCAAAGTGGTCAGTTTAAACAGGCCAGGGCAAAAGCTGTTTAGGTCTGGTATTCAAAGGTAAATTGCTATACAGTATACACAGATTGATAAATGTGTGTACTAATTCACATGTTAAAATGGTCAGCACGTGACAAGTTGTTTGGCAAGTACATCGTAAAGGTAGGTAGGCAGGCAAGGCAGGTATTATTAGATCCTCTCAAATTATTTAAATACATCTGGGTTGTAGTTGGGATATATATATATATATATATATATATATATATATATATATATATATATATATATATATATATATATATATATATATATATATATATATATATATATATATATATATATATATCCATATAACCAACTATTGCACAAATACTGTATGATTACTTTATTTTATTTTTTTTTTTTTTTTTTTTTTTAGCTTAACGCTTTATCCCGCACATGGCAGGGTAGGCAGAGGGAACTGCAGGAACCATAAGAACCTAGTGTTAAGACACTCCGTTACTTAGTCCCTGCTTACTCCGTCCCCACTTTCCGCCGTTTTCGAGGCATTGCGTGTTGAGTGGCGGAACTCAACGCCGCGCTTTGCCTTAGATGCCAGAGCGAAGAAAATGGAAATAGAAAAATCCATCTTCTCCGACTGGGGATCGAACCCAGTAACCGTCGCGTTACAGGCAGACGTTGCGCCTCTGCGCCACGACGGTCGGACGGACGGACGGATTACTTTCGATTACAGTATATGTAAGTCATTAATTACCATAGGTCAGTGCCAGAAGAGGGATATACACTCGTAAAAGCCGACTAGCCGACTAGCTATACAAACGTTTTTTATCAAATTTTCCCTTTAATTGGTCCATTTTAACGCTGAGCATATCGGACGTATTTATTCGACGTGAATACTTCACGTGCCTTTTCAAAGCAAACAGGTAGCGCGCGTTCTATGTACGATTAATTTCGGTACATTTCGATGCAAATGTTCCAAATATGATAGATTTCAATTGGATTTTTTTGTAAATTGAAATGCAAATCTCTATGTAAATAAAAAAATATATATTTTTATATAAATATTAAGAAGTTGAAGAAGGCTTTGGGTGACGTAATTTTCCTTTGCTATACCTGTGCTACGCATCATCGCTTAGCACCTTCTTAGTTGACAGCCTGATCTTAGTAGACAAGCAAGCGAGTGATCTTCAGAATATTCTACCTAGAAGCTAAGAGTTGGCAGTATTAGGCAATGGCAGTCGAGGTGTAGCATCGAAAGATTTTCCTGTTCAAATTAAGACTCGATCGGTGTGCACTTTTCCATGAGATGAATAATCAACTAAAGGTCAAGAAGCGTGTGTGAAGTGCCTGTTTACGATTTAAAATAACTTAGATTCTTTGACAGTATTATATTCTTTTTGATCTGGAATTAAATTGTTTTAAATATCATAATTTTAATTAACAATAACTCGTGACATATTTACATATATTTTACAAACAAAATAAATATATAACATTTAAGGCCGTCGTGCCAAAAGGCTGGCTGTAAACGCGACCGTTTGTGGGTTCGATTCCCACACGGAAAAGATGGATTTTCTTCGTTATGACAACTAGGCAAAGCGCGACGTTGAGTTCCACCACTCAACATGCAATAAAAAAAGGGCGGAAAGTGGGGAACGGGAGTGTCTTAACACTTTTCCCACTGTTTCTGTGGCTTCTGCCTACCCTGATTTGAGCGGGATAAAGAGTGAAGCTAAAAAGAAACATAAGTTGATATCGTTTCTAGTATAAAAAAGCTACAGGACAGAAGAAGCGGACGTCATCACACCAAAGCTATAATTGCAATCATAACGAATTGCCAATCGACTACTACAAACTAACTCTAACTTAATTAATCGTCTGTCTAGTTAAAGCGGCGCAATTGGAAGACACGGTGTGTCTAACAGTCTATTGTTCAACCAATTAGCAAAGAATGAACGTAAATCATTGAAATACAGATAGACGGACGGATGTAATAATGTGTGCTATTTATTATTATTATTATTATTATTAAAATTCTTTTAAAAGTTTTAAAATTCAACAAAATATTCTTTATTGAAACATCAAATAGAGTATTTCAAGCACTTTAAAATATTTGAATGAACTTATAAGCTCCTACTGGCTCGGAAGACAGCTGTTGAGAAGAGCTGCCAAGAAACTCAACAGTTGCTCTTTCCATTGCGAAAGTTATAATTTTATTATATTAATTCATATAATTTTATTTTAAAATAAAATAACAATGTTTCAGGCGCCTCTGTTGTTTGTTTGTTGATTTTCTTTTAATAGTTACTTTGTTTTTAAAATAATAAAAGTAAACAGATTTATAAATTTAAGTAGTAGGTACAACGATGAAAGTATGAATTTCATGGATAGTACCTCAAAAAAATCAATTTACAAATGGCATTTTATACTTCTCCTTCCGGTACCCTAGAACTTATTAGGTATTCTATCATAAGTATATTATTACTCAATAATTCATATAACATACAAGATATATACTGTCATAGGTAACAAGCATCTATCACTGCCTTTTCATTAAATAAATAACAATACGTTACACAAACAATAATTATGAGAGGTTTTTCATAAGTGTAATTTTTAACAAACGCGTTCACTACACTTTAAACATAAAAACAATCCTAGAGGACCGTCGTGGCACGGAGGCGTAAGCGTCTGCCTGTAAACGCAACGGTTTGAAGGTTCGATTCCCTCTCGGGGAAAATGGATTTTTCTATTTTCATTTTCTTCGCTCTGGCAACTAGGCAAAGCGCGGCGTTGAGTTCCGCCACTCAACACGCAATGCCTCGAAAAAGGCGGAAAGTGGGGACGGTGAAAGTAGGAACTAAGCAACGGAGTGTCTTAACACTAGGTTCAAATGGTTCCAGCAGTTCCCTCTGCCTACCCTGCAATATGCGGGATAAAGCGTGAAGCTAGAAAAAAAAACAGTTCAGAAACAAATAAATAAAAAACGTTCATAAACTTTTTCATCATCTACTGGTAAGAACAATCTGTGTCTTTTTAAATCATATAGAAAACAAAATTAAACCATATTAAAAAATCTATACCCCGCATAGGCACGTACACGCATTTTCCCGCATCCCGCCTATTAAAAAAGAACCGTCATCCTACATAAAAAAATGAATGATAAAAATACTACCGTAGCACAATTTAAATATGAACAAACACACTAGTGGCCGACATTGGCGTAGTAGAATCTCGCCGGGATGATCCGGCTGGTTTATTGGGGCTTTAGCAACAGGAAGAATTCAAATACAGAGCGCGTGGAAACGCACGAATTCTTGTTTGTACAATCATAACAACTGTTTAATAGTGTTATCTATTCTGTGTTTAGCGTTTGATTGGATGGGATTTTGTAAAAACAATGTTATTATGTGTATATGTAGAGGCGTAGAGTCCGAATGTAAACGCGGCGGTTTGTGAGGTTGATTCTCATGAGGGTAAATCGAAAAAAGGCCGAAGTACAAGTTTGGAAAATGCTTCAAGAAATTATACAATTTGGATATTTGATATAAATTTCGATTTGATGATGGATTTGCGGACGAGCGGACAAGCAACAAAGTCCTACAGAGGTTTTGTTTTTGAAGTAAGTAACTCTTCTGGATATGCTCAATACTTTAATTTTTTTTAATATTATTATGTCTGAAAAATAATAATACGTATTTAACTAAGTGCTAATACATTTCACATAATACTCATTCAATAAACTGTGTGTTGTTAGTTCAAAAATAAAAAATCGTCTATCCCTTTTTTTTCTCTTCACGGCGTATCCTGCAAAAGACAAAGTAGGCAGAAGGTATCGTAAGAATCTAATGTTAGACACTACGTTCACTTTCGAGACATTACGTGTAGAGTGACGGATCTCAACGCCGAACAGCCTTGTTTTCGAAGCGAAGAAAATGAAAACAATTCATTCATCCCTAGTGGGAATCGAACCCATGATGAACACACCTATAGTGTTTTCATGTAGCCGCTGAGTCTTTGCACCAGGACGGTCCTCATTATCACATAATTTTGTGAAAAAAAAAAACAATTTGCGTGGCAATTGTTTTTATACGAGTACATTAATAGTAAAGCGTGTAACCGATTATTTAAATGGATCGGAAAATCCGTTGTGTTCAACTAAAACGCTACAGACAGGTGCGCTATACCTGAAATTATTCGGAACAAGCGTTTAGAGCAAATATTAATTGCAATATTTAGACATTAAGTAGAAATATATATATTTCATAATTTAATAAAGGAAGTAGCTAGTAAATAAGTTATATCCATCGGTTGTTGGTTCAATCCGCTTAGATGTTTCTATAATTTTAAAATATATTTTTTTTATCTTGCTGTACGATTGAAAAATAATGAAATTTGTAACAAGTGAAAAACAGAGCGACTTAAGATATATTTACAATAGTTTTAACTTCATAAAAAATATATTTTA
>JAZFAU010000012.1:422500-629098 GCA_037178615.1 Dione vanillae
TGTGATAGTTCTAGACAAGCCGAGATCTTTTATTAAACTATAGACAGATTTCGCTGTTATATCTCTTGCTCCTACTTCAACCGCATATAAGCTCGCTCTAAACCTATTCCTTGTCAGATCGTTTGTAAGATCGAAATACTTATTTATTTTAAGGTGGTGACTTTTCGGGATATTTGTTTCCCACGGAACTGTATGTTCTACCAGTACTACGCGTTTCAGGCTTCGAGAATAAAGAAAAAGATCCGGTCTGGATGAGGAGACACAAATATCGTCAAGGATTCTATACTGTTTCTTATATATGTCCATCACAAGTGTCCAGTCAGGAGCTAGAACTAATATGGAGAAAGGCTTTTGTGTAGGTTTTTTATAAGAATCTTCTTTCACAAACTCTATTGAGCGTTTGCCGGTTGTTATGTTTCTCTGTGCTGTTGCTACTAAAAGACTAACGGCTTCACGTATGATTTCTAGTACTTTGTCATGGCGCCGCGAGTATTGACCACTTTCTAAGAGTACCCTTCACCCTACCAGCATATGTTTATCTGTCCACAATGCCTCTTTACAGATGTAGCAAGATTTATCGGTAGCTTTACCGCATCTTACTAAATTACTTTGATCTGGAATAGTCATTTGGAACGCATTTAGGTAGAATTTTAATAGGGCCGGAAATCATTAGTTCATTAGGGTGCGCCATTTTAAAGCTAAAGCGATACAGAATTCTCTTATAGTTAGCCACTCATTTTGCATTTCTAAGCCCATTGCGTGCACCTCATACTTATCGTTCTCGTCTTGCCGAATAAAAGATTTTATTATGTCTGTGTCTTGGATTTTCCTCTTTGATCCTAACCCTACTATACTGAATTGTGCTCCTATCATAAATTGCTTATGGAATTTAAGTCTTGACTCGAGCTCAGGGACACTTCTGTCTCTTGGAAGTGAGGTAACAATGTCATCCCGTGATTTTCCCAGAATATGTTTTGGCGACTCTTAGATGTTTATAAAGTTCCGATGGTTTCTTTAATCTCAACCCAAAATTATTTTTGTCTCTAAATAAGGTTGAGGTGTCCGCCGAATGCGCTAGCCCAAGCCAAAACTTCAGCATCTTTATGATGCTTGTATCTAACTTTGCCGAGAGGGTTTTATTAAAATCATATATGAGGAAAGGCCAATTCAAACGTGATGTTAGAAAATTGTCGTAAATCCAAGCTTTCTTGACATTACTTATAGGTTGATGATCTACCTTTTCAAAATCCGTCATAATGTTGTCTACTAGTAAATCTAAGGATAAAGTTCGGCCTTTGTAATCTATTTTCTTAGCGAGAAATTTAAAAGGTGCCGCCTCGGAAACTACAGCAACGCTTTCACCGCCAATTTTTGTGTCTTCCTAGACATAGACAGTGACAGTTACTAGGTTTTGTCCTCATTCCTTTTGTCCACGTACAAAACTCGTCTACTTCATCCAATAGCAGTTGGTATTGCCTTGGGGTCCTAGTAAGTATCGCGGGATCGTCCGCAAAAGCAAGAATGGATTCCGTGTACTTGTTATTGAACTTAGGCCGATAACACCATTTTTTCTCGTGTTTAATTAGAATATCTAGTAAAATATATTACTAAGTAATTTATTCAAATTTAAATACTAACGAAATAAATGAAAAAAGTACGTCAAGTATTGAATTTGTACCAGGTTAACTAGTATAGCGGTTGATGATGCGTAATAAGACAAGCACAATCGTTATTTTTAGAAAAACATATTTTTAGGGTCCGATAACTCAAACGAAGGTACTTAAAAATAAAAGCGTTTAACAAATTACGCTTTATTTGTACCGCATTTGTACGGAAATGTGTATATAAAAAAGCCAATAGAAAATCTCGATAATCTAGATCTCCAACAAGGGAGAACTTACAATACAAATTGATAAATGAAATATATAACCCCATAACCTACTCTAATACAATTGATACGGAACCTTCAATGCAAGAATACGATTCGCACTTATTCACAATAATATTTTCAAATAGAATAAAACCTTAAAATAAAGCAATCAAATGAAACAATTGTATTGCGCAACTCTAACTGTGATAGCGTATATTGGACAACAATGGAGATGGACAGATTGATAGAACCCCGTATGGCTAAATTGCCGTGCGGCTGGAACGGCCGCACGAATTCTGCGTTTATCCGCAAAATGTTTTGACGGCCGCGTACGTACGTACCTTGTACTACTGATAATGAACTAATAGCCGGTCAGGAGGAAACGTCATGAACAAATTAAACATTTCAATTGTTTATTAGAAGATATAATTCCTGTATATTTTTAATATTTAATATGATTAAAGTCGATAAAAGAAGCTTAATTTGACCTCCCTATAATAATAATTATTATCAAGTAATGAATAATATATAATAATTATCACCCTATAATAATTATCAAGTAAGGAAACTTACTTGATAATTATGAAGTGGTAATGATATAATTCATAACGATTGTACAGTAATATTTGGAATTTAAATATCCTTAAAATATTGTCCAAATAGAGTAAAATATTAAACAATGACGATTCTCTAGGCTGAAAATTCTTTGCTTCACAATGTCTAAGTCATCGTGGCCTTGAACTACCTATTAGTCGAAAGTCACAGCCAAAGTCGTGAAATTTCCCTAGCAGTCCCCTCTCTTTTTGCAATGTGTAAAATTCACCTGAACAGTGAAAGTCCAATAAATCATAATTTGTAGTTCATTAAAATATCATTAAGGTTTAATAAATATATTTATATTAAAAACAATTACTCTACTGCGCTGAAAATATGTTCATATTTACGATATACTGAATAAACTGAAATAAATATGATATGCATTTTCCATTTTAAAAGCTTTTAAAACGTACAACGTCCTACGATGCCCTACAAATTGTATTTCTGTAGTAATAATTCTATTAACGCAAATTCAATAAGCGCATAAAAGTAAATGAAAGTGGTACCAAGGTATAGCCCTGGACGAATAAAGATTATGAATAATTCGATTATTTTTATATGTATGTTAAGTTCATTTGGACATAAATATGAAGTTGATTCCTATCCAGTTCTTATTTAGTTTAAACTTTATCTTTTCAAACGTAAACAACTATAAATACTGCTAACCTATTAGAAAATCTATAACAATATGAGGGCAATTATAATAACGTGTAATGCGTAGAACCGCATGCTAGGTATAAATGACAAATTGAGTTAGCTCTAACATTAGTGTACTTGTGTTTGTATATCGATGTATATTGATTGCCGCTGATGCGTATTAATTACGAAATATTGTGTAATTAATTAGTATTGACTTTTGTAAATTATCTTCTTGTTTCGAAAATTTTATTTAAAATAAATATATTTTTAACTTTCGCTGCGGAGAAATTTTTTCGTACAAGCTTTAAGCTCAATACGGTATATAATTGTGTTGAAATAATCAATCTTCAAGGTATTCACACTTCGTTTAGTGTTTAGTGTTCAACGAAAAAGCAAGTGTAATGTTTAATTGTTGATTTTGTTTCATTTTTAGACATTATTCGGCATGACACTCCCTTCTTCACTTTCCAAACGAAATGAAAAGACCCTGCGAGTTAAGTGGCGTAACTCAACGCCGCACGTTGACATACCAAAGCGGAGAAAAATCCTCAATTCCACAGAGTAAATAAACGATAACTGACTGTCTCATTATACTTTGCAAAATTCTTAAATATCCTATATAATTCTAAATAGATATCTACGACGCTTTCGCATCTAATTCTTGTTGCAGACGGAAATAGGCAGTCTCACAAATGTCTGTCGGTTAAGTAGACCGAAACTTATCAGACAGAGCAGCGGAAATAGTTTTGATATAGTTAGCTAAATAGTATACGACAATATAGTCCATATGAAATGATAATTACATATAGCCAATGATTAAACTGATGTTAAAAAAAATCAAGGTTGTACATAAAAATATACCCTGAAGAATTTTTGAGACAAATGTCAAGCAAATCCAATCGGCCAAATTATAAAATTGCTTTAATTAATTATCAATTAAACTGTTCCAGTTCGAGAATCGGCTATATTTTTCAACAATCCACACCTTTTCAAGATCAATCAAACGGTAACTGAAAAAAATTCTAAATAAACCAAAACTCGCCTATCTAAGTGTCTGCAATTAAAACCCTTACACAAATAATATATAATGATGATGTATCTATCCCATATTTGACATTTAATATCAATAATAATTCAGTATTTCATTTATTAATTTCGAGTACTTAATTCAATTCCAAGTATTGGAGATATCACAGTTATCGTTTGTATTTACGTTCCTATTGAAATTTACTATAAATAAATATTATTATTTTGTTTGCAACATACACGATATTACAATAAACCATCACCGTGAGCTATTGTAAATGTATTAATAATTAAAACCATTCAATTTGGATTCCTTGAAAAAGTGTTGGTTTATAAATAAAATGTGGGATATTTATTATAACAGTTGTTTTTTAAGAACAAAAAGCTTAAAATAATACGAAATTTAAAATGATCTAATAAATTTCATTACACGAACTTGCTTAAAGTTAAACAATACACAATTATACATACGCAAAATCTATATAAAAATAAGGAATTCACCAATATGAAAGTGTAGAGGATATCTTACATATACACCAAAAAAGCAGATGACTATGATTTTTTATTATTTTGATTGTAGATGGTTTAAAATTAAATCGTTACCGATTTTTTTTTGTTTCACGTTTGTTATATAAAAGGATGCATAATTACGAAAGGGGGAGTGGAGGTTGTGGTGGTAAAAGCATTAACAAGGGAAGGTAAGATGTCGCTATTTTATATTAGAAAACTTTAAAGAATTTCGACATGGCGTAATAAGCTTAATTGGCCGCAGCGTACTAGTAGCGATATAGATAACTATAGATTTACTATAATGAGATAAAAATAATATATTTCATTTTATACTAACAAGCTTTTGCATAAAGTCCCTTGCTTGAATTTGTTTACGAACTTGACTCCAATGAAGTTATAAGGAGACAAGACAATGGCTAAGATTATAATATTAAAGAGGCGCAACGCAGGTATTCTGCACTGAGAATTGTATACACTTAAAGAATTTTCACATTAAAAATACCGAACGTGTCAAAATTAATTTATTTTTGTATTAAACAGTTTCTTCCCAGCTACAAGAAGACAAGCAGCTAATTGTAAAATAAAAAACATTAAAACTACTCCTTAGCTTTAGGACTTCTGTCACAAAGTGCATTTTAGTTTTAAGTAGTGCCTTCGTAGCTGAGTTACATCATCGACACACAGCAGGTGTGAGAAAATTTTATATATTTAAATAAAATTATATATATTCGCTTCTCGATTTATTGCAGACATAGCAGGGTAGGCAGAGGGAACCGCACACCGTTCTCCGCTTTCCACTTTTTCTAGGCATTGCGTGTTCCGTGACGTAACTCAACGTCGCGCTTTGCCTAATTGCCAGTGAGAAGAATGTGGAAATAAAAAGTCTATTTTCTTCGAGTAGGAATCAAACCACAACCTGTAGTTTACAGGCGGACGTTAATTAAATTAAATAGAAATAAATGCTAATTAAATTTTTAAATGAATCTTTCGATTTATTTCAACGACATAAAAAAATTAAGTTAAAGATTAATAATATATATATATATATATATATATATATATATATATATATATATATATATATATATATATATATATATATATATATATATATATATATATATACATATATATATATATATATATATATATATATATATATATATATATATATATATATATATATATATATATATATATATATATATATATATATATATATATATATATATATATATATATATATATATATATATATATATATATATATATATATATATATTTATGTCTTATTAGCCAGTTAAATTTTTTACTACTTCGCTTACGTAACTTAGTGACTAGGACTTGAACGTTGGACATCCAAATATGTGAAGTTGACAACGTTCTAAAAATATCCTATATTTAACAGGACAGGAGACGGACAGACAGAACCTACTCTCAAGACTACTTGAGAGTAGGTTCTGGAAGTACTAACTTCCTTTTCCATTTTCTACATATATTCGAGACATAGCGAGTTAAGTAATAACAAGATTTTAGAATTTTTTATCATTTTTTGGATAAGTTTGCTTGTAAGTACTGCAGTTTTCAAAATTTCGAGAATCCAAAACATATAAATACACGCGTATAATCCGTTTAAATTGTTTTATTTAAAACCTAAGCAAATCCAAAAGGAGAAGTGAAGTAAATTTATACTACAAGAGTGTGATCCTTCCATTAGCAGCGCTAACTAAATCCAGTATGTCGCAAAGAGAATAAGCTTAAATACTTAAACTAAATATATAGTCGGGGAAAGACGGCAAAGTTTCCGAGGAAGGCCCTTCGCGTCATTTACAATAATAGCAACTCAAAATGAATTGGCTTTCGCTAAACTAATACAATTACTTTAGCCTTAATTTGTACAAGTCTTGTTAACACACTTTTTTTATATCGAGGAACAGTTTTTAAGGCTTTATTATTTTTTTTTTCTTTAATACCATACTCTTCCATAAGTTAAGTATTTTTATTTTATTTATTTGGAAGGTAATTCGACACTTAAAATTACTATAGTAATTACTATACTTTGTTAGTGTATACGTTTATACCATATTTGATATTAATAGTTGCAAGTAAATTCAGCCCATTCAGAAACCAGAGAACAAGTAGAGGCTCTAACAACTCGCAAGATCTAACTACATATAGTTCAACGGACTGAAATACACCAAGATCGATTATTCTAGTTTAACTATAGAAATACAAAAGTATAAGCAAAATAATTTTATTGTTTTCCATTTAGGGACTTTTTGTGCATATATTTCATAAGTCAAAAAATATTCGATATTTTGCTTACGGGTGTTTTAGTCAACCCAGATAAAATATTAAATTAACAAGAAAATTCCTTAAATTAACTACAACAAACGAAAAATATAAAAAGATAAAAAATGATTTTACCTGCACATATGCTGCAGACTTTGAACCCGCTTGAACCTCGATACAGGGTAGAGCAGTTGCACTCGTACCGGACCAAGAACAGGTCGTAGGTTCAAAAAGAAGAGGTAGCGGCCGCTGCGAGACGTTTCTACCGCGTTCTCGATGAACTCCACTATAGTTTGTGCTTTGAACATCGTGCACCCGCCGAAGCAAAAGTTACCTGAAGGAAAAATCTGTTTGAAATATTTATTTACGTATAACCATTGCAGACCGCCGTAGCGGAGAGGCGTAGCGTCTACTAGTAAACGTGACGGTTTGTGGGTTCTATTCCGCAATGCCTAGAAAAAGACGGAAAGCAGAGACGGAGAAAGCAGACTAATCAACGGAGTGTCTTAACACTAGGTTCCTATGGCTCCTGTAGTTCCCTCTACCTATCCTGCCATGTGTAGGATAAAGCGTGAAGACATACAATAATAAAAAATTGAAAATCAATTAATGCATGAATTTACTGGATCAAACACTATTTACACTAAAATATAATTTCTTTTCAAAACAAAGTCTTCAAACCCGCGTTTTAAATCTGCCAGATTATATATATACACAAGGCCGTGAAATTCCACAACGTAGAGTACGTAGCTCCGTAGCCGTAGCTTGTAGCACTGCTATTTTTAGTAACGAATTGTAACAGTCGCTAGCGGTGTATTTTAAATACAAAATCGTGCCAAATTATACCAAAAATGGTATAATTTTGATTTAGCATATATTGTGGATAAATTTGCGAGTCTAATAATACTTTAGTTTATAATACTAAAGTTATAATATGAATATTTTACTGTGTTAGTCCGGAATATCATTTAATGAAGTAATCTAGACTATAATAGTAACATAGTAGAAAAAATTGTCCGTACATAAAATAAGTTTATGGTGACGTGACGCAGAGGCGCAACGTCTGCCTGTAACGCGATGGTTACTGGGTTCGATCCCCAGTCGGAGAAGATGGATTTTTCTATTTCCATTTTCTTCGCTCTATCATCTAAGGCAAAGCGCGGCGTTGAGTTCCGCCACTCAACACGCAATGCCTCGAAAACGGCGGAAAGTGGGGACGGAGTAAGCAGGGACTAAGCAACGGAGTGTCTTAACACTAGGTTCTTATGGTTTCTGCAGTTCCTTCTGCCTACCCTGCCATGTGCGGGGTAAGCGTGAAGCTAAATCTTTATATACAACCTTATTTTTTAAAAAAATATTGTCGCTTGCACATGCAGATGTTTAAATTTACTTAGATACAAATATGTGCATGTGTAGTAATAAAAATGATTTCTTTTATTAGATAGCTACAAGGTCCTAATTTTTCTCCAACGACATACGTTACAATATATTTTCGGGTCCGTACCTATACTAGGTATATATATATATATATATATATATATATATATATATATATATATATATATATATATATATATATATATATATATATATATATATATATATATATATATATATATATATATATATATATATATATATATATATATATATATATATATATATATATATATATATATATATATATATATATATATATATATATATATATATATATATATATATATATATATATATAATACATAATATATCAATAATAATTAATAAACACACAATATCAAATAATGTAAGGTGTATAGTGTGCCTGTTAATAGTTTGTTTAAGAAGAAGCAACGTCAACAGCAGCTGTTGCAGCCTTGCATCAAACTAGTGTCAAAGTCATCAAAGTGAGACAATACCGTGTCTGAATGTGACTAAATGCTGTCAAGTAAATTGAATACTCTGCAGGTCTTCAAGGAATGACCTCCTTATTGTTGTAAAGTAAATTTAAACGTTGGCAATTAACAACATATATAGTTAGTTATAATGAAATTTGCTCTTTTTTTTTTTTTTTTTTTTTTTTAGCTTCACGCTTTATCCCGCACAAGGCAGGGTAGGCAGAGGGAACTGCAGGGACCGTGGGAACCTAGTGTTAAGACACTCCGTTGCTTAGTCCCTGCTTTCTCCGTCCCCGCTTTCCGCCGTTTTCGAGGCATTGCGTGTTGAGTGGCGGAACTCAACGCCACGCTTTGCCTAGTTTGCCAGAGCGAAGAAAATGGAAATAGAAAAATCCATCTTCTCCGACTGGGGATCGAACCCAGTAACCGTCGCGTTACAGGCAGACGTTGAGCCTCTGCGCCACGACGGTCCTGAAATTTGCTCTTTTACCCAAATAATAAAATTAAAAATAATATAGGATGAGGACCGCTGTGGCGCAGAGGCGTAGCGTCTACCTGATACCGCGCAAGTCTGTGGGGTCGATTCCCAGTCGGGGAAGATGGATTTTACTATTTTCCATTATCTTCGCTCTGACAACTAGGCAAAACGCCTTAATCTCCGCCACCCTACTCGTTCGTGCGGTTCCCTTTGCTTACCCTGCTGTGAGCAGTATAAAGCGTGAAATAAAAAATAATAATATAATATAATTTCTATAGAATAAAAGTAGCGTATAGGAATTTTAACCCTTCACGCTTTATCCCGCACATGGCAGGGTAGGCAGAGGGAACTGCAGGGACCGTGGGAACCTAGTGTTAAGACACTTCGTTGCTTAGTCCCTGCTTTCTCCGTCCCCACTTGTTTGTGATTGTAAGATTATCTAATTTTACACTCAAGTTTCGTTAGCTAACAAGGTAATAGCAATGTTAAAATCAATATCAATGGCAATTCAAAATTAAATTTATTACACGTATTAGAATACTCATATACTTCCAGTACAGGGCTCAAAATAAAACTGAATTAAATTGCTAGACCTGGGAAGAACTAGAATATTATTTGAATAATGTTATAGAACTATAATAGATTACTTAAACTATATAACTCAAAGCAATTAGCTTTTTTGACTTTTTAAAATGAACTCCTATAAAATTAACTATAACTCAACAATTCACAATAAATAATATTAAAATAAAACTAAAAAAGCCTATATAGCAATGGACAGGTTTAATTTAAGCTTTACAAATTATTAATCTTATCATAAATTAATAATAGGATATACTTTATTCAGTGAAGCGGAGAGCCGAAGGTTTTTTACATGTCACAATTGTAGCGGCAATATTAAAATAGATACGGACTTATTACTAAATTACTGGATAGTGCGAATTACAATTAAGTTAAATTCTAAATAGGCATTAAATTAAATTATATGGCCAAAGATAGAATGACATAAACTATGTAAGTTTAGAATTTTGTTTAGTTTTTCTATGATATAAAAATAAAGCTGTTAACTATCATCGTTGCCCTTCCAAGCAAATAATATTAACTTTTAATGTAACAACAGTTATGCTTGTTATGTTATATTTTATCAAAGTTACCAATTCTTAAAAAATTAACGAAATGATCCTTTTAAAATGATATACAATATATGTAATTAACAATAACTAAACCAATTTACACACATTTTTAACTCAAGGCTAGAGTTACAACTCATCATAGTTTCAATATACAATAAATAAAATAAAAACTTAACTAAGTCAAGTAAAGTTTATTTAAATTCTATTTAAAATGTACACAAGTAGAATTATCACCAGAATACACCAGTGTCAATCCCACTGCGGATTGCGTTCAATAGAATGCTTGATCGGTTTTCCCGACAGCGGAAGTGAGACGAGCGTCTATGTTGCTGGGAGCGAGGTGAATTATGCAAAATAAATAATATAACTATAACACATATATAAATAATATAACTATAGCACTCCCAGATCCAAGTTGTTGTGTTCTTAAAAAATTAATGAAAATAATTGAATATTGTCCCATGCGAGATAGAGCGTGTTAGCGTTTAAAAAATACTTTCTTCAAGAGGATAAATAAATTTTGCTTCTAGTTACGACAATTGAAAAAATGGTTTCCACAATTGAAGATTTAATGTGGAATTGCTAAGTATTTAATTTAAATAACCAATATAAAAAAATTGTCACAGTTGAGGAAAATCAGGAATGGAAGGTAAAGTGGCAGAAATATACTAGAAATATACTAGGTATATTGAACCAAGCACATGAAAGTATATATATATATATATATATATATATATATATATATATATATATATATATATATATATATATATATATATATATATATATATATATATATATATATATATATATATATATATATATACATATATATATATATATATATACATATATATATATATATATATATATATATATATATATATATATATATATATATATATATATATATATATATATATATATATATATATATATATATATATATATATATATATATATTGAATTAAACTAAACATTTATATGTCACGTACAAAGCAAAACAAGTTTCGCAACCGAAAGCTTATTAAAAATTTACAATACAGCTTTATGTTTTATTATTTAATACATAGAAAGATAACGTTATATGATGTAAATATTGTACGAAAAAACCTAAAATTTATATAGAGAATATTTTATTTCAAAACTGTGAACAATGAATATTTTATATTTTAATGTGAAAATTTCAGTTATTACTGGATTTTCCTGAAACAAAAATTTTTAAATAAAGGAATAAAACAGGCATTAATTAAAAGGTTTTATTTATCACCTGAAACAATAACTATTTACGGATACTTCAAAGACACTCTAATAGCAAGATTATTTACGTATTAGACAGGCGACAGTTCCGCTCGAACTCACCTGCCAATCTCAGATGTAAATTAAGATTGAAATTATAACGACAGCATAATTAATAAGTAGCTAATAAATTATCATATTATATCGTTTTATTATTAATATGATAACGCGTTTGAGACATAATATCATTGTAAGCGTGAGGGTTGCGGGTTCAATTCACATTCAGGGGAATGTATCCTTTTTACTTCTATTGTATTATTATTATTATTATGTCTTCACGCTTCATCCCCCACATGGCAGGGTAGGCAGAGGGAACTGCAGGAACCATAGGAATCTGGTCTTAAGACACTCCGTTGCATTCCGCCTTTCTCGTAGGAATAGAACACACAAACCGCCGCGTTTACAGGTAGACGCTACGCCACTGCGCCACAACGGTCCTCATTTATTTTTATTGCAATATTACTTCATATATTTTTTTTAACAATTGCCTACTAAAATAATTAAAAGCCTTAAGATATATCCGAGTCAACTGACACATATCAAATTTAAAAATAAATAAAGTGTCCATGGTTCTAAATTTACCGCTGAAAATGTCAATTCAATGTTTGCATCCATATATATATTTATTTTTGTAACTATCAAATAAATGTTAGCCTGTAAAGTTCCGAGGCTGCCCCACATTCTTCGAATAGTTTTGTTTTAGGTCGCTATTTTAGGTTCACTTATAATTTTTTTGTGAGTCAATATATTGGCTTATTCTACAATTTGCTTGAACTGGAAGATATATTTTGGGGATAAAGTAGAAATTTAAATTATCCAATTATGAACGTTCCGTATAAATAATTTGAAGAATTACTTGTATTTTGTCGTTTTAGAACAACTGAACCCGCAATATGTACTACTAAGACGAAACGAAGAGAGTTAAAACTTGATAAAGAACCGATATACAAAATATATGATACATATAATATAGTTTTATAAAAAATAAGTATATATATACAAATGATGTATATTTTAGACACTATATCTGTTAGTACTGAAGTAAATCCAACTCCCCAAATGAACAGTAAGAGTGGAAGCAACAAAGCGTCAAATCTTCATCCTAACATTCACTTGCAATACTTAAACGTCTAATACAAGCATATTACATGCTACAACTAACGAATCTACAATATCAAAGGCCTTCTTCACTAACTGCGGTATACGAATTTGAACACATACAGATATATGTATGTATGTACGTGTGTGTGTGTATGTATATATATATATATATATATATATATATATATATATATATATATATATATATATATACGTACGGAATTATTTTTTATATATATTTTAATGTTCATTTTGACTATACTAAGGGACATATCTATTTTGGTATCCCAATATAGTAAGAGCAGAGTTTCATCATACTCCATTTGCCTTATAGTTGGTACATCAAAACCAAAACTAAAGCTTTCTATCAAATTATTTGATTTGCGGTCACCTTTGTGTTGGGCGAAGTCCAATTAACAAGTCCGCAATGTGGCCTCCAATACCATAGAGCGATACACGTATGAACTGTAAGACTTACTGAATTTACTGGGCAAGTTATGATAAAGCTTTTTAAAATGTTCATACAAAATAATTTAATTTATTTTATGTTTTATCCAGCTCATAGCAATATTGGTAGAGGGAAACGCAAGAATCACGGGAAAGTAGTGTTAAGCCACTCCGTTCCCTGCTTTTCGCTTTTTCGAGGCATTATGTTCAGAGTGGTGGAACTCAACGCCGCAATTATTGTATATAAATCTTCCTATTATATGATATATCTTTATATATCTTAGTAATAAACACATATGAGTAAAGCCAGAAGCATATGTTAGTGTTAAAATCGTACTTTTAATTAATTACACAGGTAATAATGTTCGTCGACTTTAAAATATAGTACATAAAAATATATTTTTCAGTCAAACTAATAGAGTCCTGTAAAGTTCTAATGGAAAATTATAATTAAAAACTTGACACTCCTGCTAAATTGACATTTTAATTTTTTTTTGTAGAGCAAGTTTTGATTCAATCTGCGATAGTTTAAAATTTATTCAAATTACATTCACTCGGGAGTGCCGAGTATTTTATTTTATATTGTACTATATTAGTGTTAAATTACTATGATGAGGAACATATAACTACGTGACCTTTAATGTCGGCGTGGAGATAAATATGTTTTCTTAAAACACTTCATAAATATAAAAGCGATCGGCGACAAAACTTTGCCGGTGCATTTCTGTCCATATTGAGAGAAATTTAATGTGAAATTAATTAGTTTTAATTATATATATATATATATATATATATATATATATATATATATATATATATATATATATATATATATATATATATATATATATATATATATATATATATATATATATATATATATATATATATATATATATATATATATATATATATATATATATATATATATATATATATATATATATATATATATATATATATATATATATATATATATATATATATATATATATATATATATATATATATATATATATATATATACATATATATATATATATATATATATATATATATATATATATATATATATATATATATATATATATATATATATATATATATATATATATATATATATATATATATACATATATATATATATATATATATATATATATATATATATATATATATATATATATATATATATATATATATATATATTTACCAAATTTTACGAATTATTCAGGTACTATTATTATTATAGCTTAACGCTTCATCCTGCACATGGCTGGATAGGTAGAGGGAATTGCAGGAACCTACTGTTAAGCCACTCCGTTGCCTAGTCCCTGCTTTTTCCGTCCCTGCTTTCCGCCTTTTTCGAGGCATTGCGAGTTGAGTGGCGTAACTTAACGCCGCGCTTTGCCTAGTTGATAGAGCGAAGAAAATGGAAGTAGAAACTAAATAATATATAATATAATATATAAGTTTAAATTGTGTAATTTTAAGAAAGACACATTATTACAATTTGGCATTTTGTAAATCGCTTGACCGTAAAAATCGAATAACAACGTAAAAGTGTTGAGTTAAATAGAGCTAATTATTTGTATTATAAACATGCCAAAATTATAGCAAATATAACTATAGCGACAGGTTAGTAACTAGAAAGCACTTATATAAAGAACTGCCTGCATTTGCACCTTAGGGCAAAGATTAGGGCACCTTAGGACCTAAAGACTGGCAACATTCGCATAGTTGAATTAAATGAAACGTTTTGAAACATATTTTTAAAAGCTTAATTAAATAATGATACGTACATTTGAAATTTCCAAATTTCAAACACAATTCATACACTTGAAGTACAGTTGAAAAATCATTCATGCGCGTATGAGCGTTCGGATTGTTAATCGTACTCTAATTGAGTTTACAATAAAATATTTAATATGTGATGATTACTGTTCAAAATATATATATAAATATATATATATATATATATATATATATATATATATATATATATATATATATATATATATATATATATATATATATATATATATATATATATATATATATATATATATATATATATATATATATATATATATATATATATATATATATATATATATATATATATATATATATATATATATATATATAATACTATGCTAACATATAGATAGCGTAAGAAAAGTTCAAAATTAAAAATATATACATTCGAAAGCTTCGAACACCAAACTATTATAAAAAATATATTCTTACACCAACATTTTATTTACAACGCGCCAGCATTAATTAAAACCTTCGAAGTGTAGTTAGTAAATATAAATTACAGGTATTCAATGGATGCAAGTTTTTACGGGAGCGAATAAAAAAGAGCGTTCACCTAAGTATCAACGCTAAGTTCTATATAATTAAATATATACATATATTTTTAGTGTAGTTCGACGTCTTGCTACGTCTTGAAATTTACTAATTTGTAATTAAAAATTACTATATATATATATATATATATATATATATATATATATATATATATATATATATATATATATATATATATATATATATATATATATATATATATATATATATATATATATATATATATATATATATATATATATATATATATATATATATATATATATATATATATATATATATATATATATATATATATATATATATATATATATATATATATATATATATATATATATATATATATATATATATATATATATATATATATATATATAATATATGTTTATATATATTCTATAAGATTAATCTACAAATACAATACAGGTAGTAGTAGTATTATTATAAAGAACTTACCTTGATCGTGTTCTATCCTGACATGCCTCAGTCCATTCAGTTTGAACGTTAAAGTAAATATATAGTGATCGTCGCTGCTGTCCCGCACAATGAACGAGCCGTCCGGTTCGTTTGAGAGGATCTTCTCCGCAGCCTCCACGGAGATCGGCCCCCAGTACCAGCCGTACTAGAATTGTTATATTTTTATAATTGTGTTACAAGTGGATTATCTCAATTGTAAAATAAAAACCATTTGTATTGAAGATTATCTATTTTTATATGTATGCAGCGGGATTTGAAGCTGCGCCCTCATGCTAACCGTGTAAGTCAGTCATGAACACTTTAAAAATCATAACAAATATGTGTTAATATTTAACAAATGTTTTTTACTATAAAAATATTTGGTATATTTGTGTTACAAGTGGACTATCCTATTTGTTAAGCGATAAGAACGTTTTGTATTGAAATTTTGTATTATTACTTAAAGGGAAAAATTGAAACGCAGCGGAGTTTGAACAAGCGCCCTCTTGCGAATTCAAAAAATATATATTAAAAAATTCATAAGAATATATATTAATAAGCTAAAGCTACTATTATAAAGCTGTTGTAATGGCTTAATCTCAGAAATATTCGTTTCAAATTAATTCGAAGCCACGATGGGAAGTTAGTATGTGTTAGATGTTAGTGTCAAGCCCATATTTGTGACAGGAGATATAAAATCGTTTTTTCCACCTATTATAAATTGTATATTAAAATCTGTACTCTCTTTTTATTAAATTATAACAAAAAAACTTGTACACCCTCAGTTAAAATACAATGGGAAATACCAACATAATATCAATTATATAAATTAATGCAGATCAAAATTAAAAAAATCTCAGCACTTCCACAAGAGACACAAATCGTTATACATTCCGCACCAATCTCATATTTGCAAGTCGTTTTTCTTTAAAACTACTAACACCAGATTTGTCGTTATTACTAGGACAGATGGTAGAATTTTTATTTTTAAATATATATATATATATATATATATATATATATATATATATATATATATATATATATATATATATATATATATATATATATATATATATATATATATATATATATATATATATATATATATATATATATATATATATATATATATATATATATATATATATATATATATATATATATTCTATTTGCAAGCATTTGGCATATTCAATTGTACCGTCTACATCGAGTTCACTGAGTACTCAGAATTGCCGAGCTAAATCGTAATAATTAATAAAGCCAATAATAATTGGGCTCTGCGGTTAAACACCGCGTAATATTGCTTATGAAAATTATTTACATTCCATCGCAATATTGCTTGTTACTTGCAAAATGTTTTTAGCATAACAACGAAAACGAATATACAGATCGAAGCGGAAAAGAGTTCACTGTAAGCTTTGTTAGTGATGCCCTTCAATCCGATTATATGGGATGAGAGTGTATCGTTCCGATTTCCTCTCATAAGCTTTTTATTTCTTTTGAGAGCTTTTTTTGTATTTATACCAACATGATCCGCGACCGATGACGTGAATGAATGAAATGAACGGAACGAACGCCACACAACAATACGGGGCGGCGTGGTTCGCGGAATAGAGATGTGTGGGATCTAGATCTTAAAACGTGTGAACGGGTGAGCAGGGTAAAGCCGGGTGAATAGATCTTTTATAGGATTATCTCAGCGTTTTCCCAGTATTCTTCTTTACTTTACATATTGTCATTAAAAGATAAGTTAAATATTAAAGACTTAAATTATCATAATTAATAAAACTATTAAAGATTACAATGTCTTATGAACTCGGTTAGTTTTAAGCAAATAAATAGTTCACGATGGGTTATGGGTTCAATTCTCGCTAAGGGAGAATGGATTAATTTATTTTCATTTTCTTTGCTCTGGTAATTAGGCAAGCTCGACGTTGAGTTCCACCACTCAACATGCAAAGCCTCGATAGACGGAAAATAGGGGACTGAGTGTCTTAACACTAGGTTCCCACGGTTCCTGCGGTTACTCTGCCAACCTTGATATGCGCGGGATAAAGCATGCCACATATTATTTTAATTATCTAAATCAGGTTTAAATGTAGATAATATAATTATTTGAAAAATACTCACATCTTTAACTTTTTGTATGGAGGTCGCAAAGTCCATGATGGTATCTTCCTCGTTGGCCGATCGCCTGGAATTCGACGGGTTCGACGGGGACTGCGGCAGCGGCGGCAGAGCCCTACGTACCGCGGCCGGCGGAGACTCCCGACCGACCCTCTCCACACTGTCACTATCACTGGACCTCCGCCACCGGAACAGGTTGCAGAAACTTTGCTTCAAATTCATCGACAGGATTCGAACCGGCGACATCTTCACTTTACCACCCTGACTAGCTTTCTTCCCCTTCTCTTTGCTCTCCTCGACAACGCCACACTCCTTTGGAGCTGCTTCTTTGTGCTTTTTAGTTTTGGAACTCGTGTTAAGCGTATTCTTGTTAGCCTTCTTATGATTATTATTCGTTTCCACCGATCTCGACGTATCGTTGTTCTCTTTTAAGTACACAGCTGTGTTCGTTTCCTTATTGCTGTGTCGCATGTGGATCCCGACGTTGGTTACGATAGTATTGCCTTTCTTGTTTATAGTATTCCTGCACTCCGAGTCGCTCGAGCTTGAATACAGTGTATGCAAATATTTTCTCATTTCGCGTAAAGTTAGATGGAGCGAATCTGTATCGGAATCGGTAACATTCTTCTTGCAAGAAGAACTGGGTAAGCTATGTCTCTTCGACTTGGTGTCTTTATGCCTTGTCTCCTTAACTTTGTACCCTCTGTCGGGAGCGGCTGTGACTACGATGCTCTGGGAGCTGCTCTTAGCTCGTCTCCGGTTGTTCCTCTTTTTGGTCTTGCCCCTCCCGTTGCTGTGACTAGGTCGGACCATATCTATGGGAACGGCGTAAATATCGCTATCGAAAGGTACGTTGTACATGTCCGTTATGTCCGAAGTTTTCGCTGAGAGGGTATCGTGGGATATAGCTTGAGTTATAAAGCTCGAGTCGTCCGTTTGGAACTGGGTCACTAGAGAATTATGACTACTGGAGAGGCGGGAAGACAGGGAGTTCCTCGACGACGGCCGCGTCCCTCGACACGGGCTGAGATGTAAAAGTCTCGGGCTCGCAAATCTATGGTTGAGACATTGCCGACGCTCGTACAGGGACTCCGTCTTCAACTTCCTCGGGTAAAGCGGGGACACGTGTCTCGCCATTGTTATTTCTAAGCTCGATGTTTTAGATTTATTAATATTATCACTGGTAAAAACAACTGATGGAGGCACGCACACAGCCAAACATTTACTGGGTGAGCCCACGAAGGCGGACACACACTCGACACTCGTGGGGAGTGGGTTATCCTGCAACAATGTTTTCCTTGTTATTGACTTGCACGGAAATAGAAGTGAATATGTACTATACATATTATATTATGCATCGGATGCATTGGATTATTTGATTCATGTAACGTAAATAATATCCTGATAGAAAAATTGTGCTAATTTCAAACAGCTATATAATTACAACGTACTAAAATCAAGACATTATATTAGTAATAATTATTTAATTTATCGCTTCAATAAAATTTTGATTTTAATTGTTGTAAAGTTAATGTTTATTTTTTAACTTCAAGCTGAATTGAACACGACAAGCCGAGAAAACTTTGTGTTAAGACACTCTGCTCTGTGCTTTCCGCCCTAATTAGAAACAATGTCTGTTGAGTGACAAAACGCAAAACTTTAAAATTATTAATAGAACATATTTTAGTGGAATATAATTAAATAAAGTAAGTTCTCAAGTTCGAGATCCTTATTATTTTTTTATTTACTTCAAAGCGAAACAAAGTTGTGTTTAAAATATTTAAAATAAAATCAGATGAAAAATATATTTGAATATCAAAATGTTCCATTTTATTATTTTATAAAAAAAGAACAAAATTACTCTATTATTTGACGATTTTTTTTTAATTTTAAATACATTCAACAAAGAATATAATTTAACAAGCTAAAATAGTTTTGCAACATTTTACTTAATTATTTATTAATTTTAATAAACTCGTCTGTAGCTATAAAACATTTTGCCAAAACTTACTTAAATATATTATTTTTACTTCAAAAATCACATTCAATATATACACGTTCAAAAATATTAAAATCTCATATTCAAAAATAAAAATAAAAAATTAAAAACTATCGTAAAATTTCAAAAAAAGGCACAACATTTTTTTACTGTAACCGTAACATAAACGAAGCCTACCTGAAATTCAGGGGGAGGTTCGATGGCGGTGACAATAACTTTGGCTGGACCCTTCTTCACTGTGTTAAAGAAATCACCGCACATTCGCTCGGAGGTTTCCGTCGACTCGCAGAGCGACAGCGACCGCTCATCGAAATCGCTCTCTTGCAACTGCACATTAAAGGGCAGCCGTGTATATATACATATATATACATACATACATATATATTTATGTGCTCGTACTACGATTACAAGGTGTACTATTGGAAACAGAAAACATTTTTACGGATGATTTGAATAAATTGAACTATAGATAATAAAAAAACAATTTTTACGTGTCAACGATTTACGTATAATATTTACGTAAATATAATGGGGCGTCGCATTCGATACTGGTGTAGGATTTAATTAATTAAGCGTACTGTTTGCGGACTTATTTCGATAATTGATTTCACTCATTACACGATTACGGATTATATTACGTGTAATCAAACGTATCACAAATGTCTCGATGGCTCTGTTTAAATAAAGTTTTTTTAAAATGTTCACTTTATATGCTTGTGGCTCTCGTGTAACACATTTTCTGTATTAATGAAAATTAAGTATATATGTATGTTTATGATATATGTTTAAATTGTTTATTAGTGATACAGTTATACATTCGCAATTTTAGTTCTCGTAATAAATATGTTTAGGACACAGCGAATTAAATAGTAAATATTACAAACTACTCAAACTATATACATTATAGATATAGTGCTGGAAATTTTAAGTATGTTTGTGTGTAAGCACTTTCTAAGTTATAATAGCATCACCCTCACAGCATCCGCGTCTTCGATGACATATTTTTTCAGCTTCACGCATACATTCATCTCTCGTGTATAGCATTTAGGTAGAGAGAACCTAGAGACTCAGTTTTGATACTTAACTTTGTGCCATAATAATTTGTATTTCTTTGTGTTCACTTCCATGGGTTAGATAATGCAATGCGAATTTATTTATGAATATTATATTCAGATGTATGTATGACATTTCTAAGAAGTCATAGACTCTCTTGCAACATCAACTGCGTGCAAAATGCGTCGTCGATTTTTAAGCTTTACAGAACATTGCAATATGACAAGTTAGGTAAAGAGAACCTACTAAAGACATTTTCTTTCCACCTATCTTTTAGGCACTACATATTTTGTGTTAATTTAAAATACATTACAATTTATTATATTATTTTACAAAAATGTATATAAAAACACAATTTTCAATTTTCTTTCCAATTATCTATATATATTTTAGACAAAAATAAACATAAATAAAACTTATACATAAATACATTATTAATAAACAAAATTTGACAAAATTCAATCGCATTGAACATATTGAGTAAATATTGATTCAACAAGTCCTATATATGAGACGGTTGTATGTTCATTCGGCAAGCATTGCAGGATCATATATTATAACAAATAGAAACGCTAGCTTTGCACATATACAGTTCACAGAAGCAAGTAAACTATCAGAAGCTATATAAACATTGATGGGGATCTTGATGTAGACATTTGAATACAATACTAAATATATTTTATATTCATTCTAAAAGCATTTGCTAAAAGTATTAAATAAATTGCTATATCATTTTCTTTTTCATTTAAGTTATCTTAATATATAAGATAGTTATCGATGTTTTTTTTAACAAAGCAATCTATTATTGTATGGGAGTTTAGCTCAAGTCTATTTAAAATAAAAGCAGTTTATTATTATTTATTAGTATGATTATTTAATTCTACATAGCAAATATATTACATAGTGAGTATATTCTAAATTTAACAGACTAAATTAAATGAACACTACAGACAAAACATATCAGAGGAATTATGTCATGAAGTAATGATATATTTTTGAAGGATTTAGGCCAATAGCATATTAATTAATGGCAATGATAAAAGTATTAAATTAATAGCTATACCAATTATTTATTTACAATAATTACGAAAATTAAAAATAAGAAAATATCAAGCACTATTTATGTGTAAATTATGCAAATCAAAGTGAAACCAATGTAAAACAACATTAAAACAACATCCCCAACACAATTATAAAATTAGCAACTTTTGAAAAGTTTTAAGTTTTTGTTTGAAACTATCTGTCCTGTCCATGTGGGTTTATTTATAACCTAAATACTGAATTATGTAAACTACGTTAGAAACTATAATACATAGACTCCAATTTGAGCAAGGCTGCGAAAACAATCTTAAAAATGTCTAAGATCTAATGCTAATGATTTACTTTGTTTTTAAATTATGCAAAAAGTAATAAAATGTTTAAAAACAAAATATTGCGCCAAGTGTGTAATACACAATGTTATGACACACAAGTTATAAGACTTACTTCAGATGCAATATGATGCCATCCACTCGCGGAATCGCTAGAAAATGAGCCACTTGTAATCAGCAGACCACTGTCTTCGCTAAGCGGAGGCCCCTCAGAGTGCGTAGAGAACGACGGTGGTGACTCCATATCCCCCAAAATCACTCAACTTGTATAAAAGTTTGTTTAAAACATAAAGCTAGCGTAAATATTATAAACTCCATAAAAATTACGAAAACTACAAAATTTTGTTACAACATTCAACACTATAGGTGTACAGCTAAAATATGACTATGTGTTCCCTTTCTCACTCACACAATATCGTTGTCGTCACGGTTCTTGATTTTTTCTTGACGCGTAGAATCGTGGCTTTTAGCTTTAAAAAAATTTACGAGTAAAGCTATTTTATTTTGAATGTACCTACTTAAATAAGCCAATAAAATATATTATATTTCGATAAACAGAACCTTTATCGTTTTATTTTTTATATTTTCCCTTTTTATATTAAATTTTATACTTGTTTTTAATTAACAAGAAGCTGTAAGTTATGTATCGAAATGATTTTTCATCTGTAGAGCATAAGTTAATATTTAAGCATATTTTTTGTCTATAGCATAAATACTATACTAGTCTATAGTGTATATATGTCATTTGGTTTGTTATTTGGTGTGTTTTATTAAAATAAATTAATATGTCGTCCTCATAAAATTAATCCATATATTATTTCAATAACACATTGAGTTGTTTTTAAAATATGTTTATTTAGTAGAACAAATATTTTAATTAAATAACGATGGCAGATTCCCAAGTCGCTAATATTGTCAACGAAATTTTAGTAAGTATTATTTTAATATTCTCATAAAAATCTTTCATAAATTTTAATAATTAAACATACCTCGTAATTTTCAGCGAGTTGAGACCGTAGAAGAAGCATTTAGTTGTTTTTTAGTACACAAGCCTGAGCAAGAAAATGAGAGGTTATCTGTATATCAAAAGAAATTATGTGCCGTTATGAGTACACCAAGTGCAGATATCCAAGAATCTGCTATTCGCCAATATTTGACTCTCACAGCGGTACTCACTAATAGATTTAAAATGAAACAACTCTTGGGCCTTTTAGAAAATTTAGTAAATACTAATGTACTTCAAGCACGGTAAGCACATAAGTAAGAATAAGCACAAAAGAATATATATAATATTCTTTTACACCTTAATAAATTTAGCAAATTTATGTATAGTATTATTATTAACTGTCAAGCTTATAAACAATTACTTTGCTAGAAATGCCATAATTAAACAGAAAAACGATTACACTTGATTTTGTTAATATAAATATAATCTATTCACCATGCAATGCCTCCAAAAAGGTGGAAAGCAGGGAACAGAGTGTATTAACACTAGGTTCCTATGGTTCCTACAGTCCCTTCTGCTTATCCCGCTATGGGCCTACCATGTGTCGGGTAAAACATGAGGTTAAACCAAAAATTTATTTGAAAGAATTTGATGCTTTTTCATTCATTTATTAATTTTTGTGAATTAATATATTTTTTGAAAGTAATACTTAAATTTTGTTCTAGAATGTTATGCGATTGTATCTTAACAAGTGAGAAACTTGTGTACAAAAACAGTGACTTTTGGATTGAATGCTTTAATTTAATTAGAAGAATTATAGGTGGGGTTGACTACAAAGGTGTTAGGGAAATAATGAAGGTAAAAGAATGTTGTTAGTAGTAGTATTAAACAATAATTTAAATCTTAATAAAAATAAATAAATTACATATTATGAATTAATTATTGAAATAATGTAATATTAATAATAAATACTCAAATATCTTTAATTCATAAGTTTTTCTGTACTTTTCTTAATACACAAAACCTTATATACAACTATAAAAAATTACAATATTTTAAATTTAATTGCAATTCTCATATAAAACCTTATAGGGATGTAGAGAAAAATCACAAACACTGCCAGTAAGACTCAACTCTAGTACAATGCCTCAAATGAAAGCCTTATACAATGTGATTGAGTATATATTTGACCGCAATGCTTCATTATTGCCAGCTTACTTCATTGTAACTGAGATACAAAAGGACTACCCAGATAATCATCACTGGCCACATTGGGTATGCAAACTGTTAATAAAAATATTTACAATATAATAACATGTTGGAAAGTTCATAGTTATATATTTATTATTGTTTTATTGCACATATTTTCTATTCTTATCTTTATATCTATCAATTATCAAATTGAATTAAGTGTAGAACAGACCTTTAATATTTTTTTTATTTTTTTCATGATACTTAATCAATAAAAGTGTACCATTTTCATAAGATTATATTATCTTAATATGTTATACATTTTTATTTTTTCATATCCTATTCCACATTTTGAATTGTTTTGTTAAGTTTACTAACAATGTGTTTTGGGTATGTATTAATTTATATTAGTTGATCATATTATTATTTACATTCATCTGTTTCAGCAACTAGCAAAACTTCTGACATCATTTGTAGAGAGTTTCAAACCGTGTGCCCAGATGGTGTCTATTATAGGTCATTCTCAAATGCTCCCCGTAGTAGAATTTTCAGGATATGCTGACCATCTTGTAAATCCTTGGAGATTGGATCCCACTACATTGAAATTTTCTTTAAAAGGATATTTGCCATATGACGATGAATTATTGAAACCACAGATCAATTTATTAAGACATGTCTTACAGCAGCCTTACTCAAGAGACATGATGTGTTCAATGTTAGGCTTACAAAAGCAACACAAACAGCGGTGTATAGCTTTGGAAGATCAATTGGTTGAACTGATGATATTGCCAATGGAGAAAAGTGAGGATAATGATGAAGATGAAATGTCCTCCACGCACTGGTGTTGGCTTCACTTGTCATCTCAAGTTATATATCTAATACTGATAGGATTTGCTTCTTTCCCCAATATAGTGATGGGTCTTCATAATAAATTGATCGGACACGATTTAAAGAAAGGCCGGGATCACCTAATGTGGGTGTTATTGCAGTTTGTATCTGGCAGTATACAGAGAAATCCTTTGTCCAATTTCTTGCCTATCAGTAAATTGCATGAACTTTTGTATCCTGAAAAGGAACCCTTGCCCGTTCCCGATTGGACTAAAGCTCATTGCACACATCAAATGGCCGTAGTGTGTATTTGGATGCATTTACTAAAGAAAGCCGAGTCTGAACATAAAACTATGACAATGCCGCAAAATCTTAAAGTACAATATGAGTAAGTAATAATTTGTTTATAAATATGTTTTCATATGTAATATACAGTCTTAAAATAATATTAATAACAATTGCAGACTCCTCCAACATTTGATGACTTCGAACAACACACCAACTTTAATGGGCTCAGACTACAGAATAGCTCTACTGTGCAACGCATATTCCACAAACCAAGAGTATTACCCACGGCCTATGGGTATTATCATAGAAACCTTGTTCGGCAGCCAAAACCCCATGCCTAATGGGAACCCAGCGACACCTTTGCCTACAGTTCCTTTATCTATGTGCTTGTTAGATAGCTTGACTCTACATTGCAAGATGTCGTTAATACATTCAATTGTCACACATGTGGCTAAGTTGGCACAAAATAAAAGTAATATACCTGGAAGTAATATGATGGCGCCAGCCCTCCTAGAGACATATAGCAGGCTGTTGGTCTACACAGAGATTGAATCGTTGGGTATTAAAGGATTTATAAGTATGTATATTTTTATATATTGTTTTGTTTTTTTTTTGTGTGTATCATTTGTTTTTTATTGTTTGAGTTGTAGATTTTGTTTTTTTTTAATTCTTATTTTACTTTTGTTATGATTTCTATAATATCTTTTACTCAGTCTGACTAAGCAATTTTCTTAAATATTTTAATTCCAGATCAGTTATTGCCAAACGTGTTCAAATCCCACGCGTGGGGTATTCTCCATAACCTCTTGGACATGTTCTCATATAGAATACATCACATTCAACCTCACTATAGAGTTACTTTACTATCTAACATACATTCACTTGCCGCATACCCTCAAGCAAATCAAACTCAATTACAGTTATGGTAAGTGTTTTTATTAATATTATAAATAAATTGTGAGAAAATGTTAAATAAAATATGGTTGCATAGTCAAAGATTCGATTCCCAGTTTGCCCATTCAAAATTTAGTAGGTTTAGTTCCGTTACTTGTAGTGTCACATAAGTAATATTTTATATGGTAGGATGGGTCATTATTAAAAGCAATTTTCATTGTAAAATATATGTTCTAATTTTTTTATGATTTTTAAAATGTTAATCCACACTGAGGATAGAAAAAATATTTAAAGAGAACATATAAACCACTAAAATAGCTAAAAACAATATATATATATATATATATATATATATATATATATATATATATATATATATATATATATATATATATATATATATATATATATATATATATATATATTATATATATATATATATATATATATATATATATATATATATATATATATATATATATATATATATATATATATATATATATATATATATATATATATATATATATATATATATATATATATATATATATATATATATATATATATATATATATATATATATATATATATATATATATATATATATATATATATATATATATATATATATATATATATATATATATATATATATATATATATATATATATATATATATATATATATATATATATACATATATATACATATATATACATATATATACATATATATACATATATATACTATATATACATATATATACATATATATACATATATATATATACATATATATATATACATATACATATATATATATATATACATATATATATATATATATATATATATATATATATATATATATATATATATATATATATATATATATATATATATACATATATATACATATATATACATATATATACATATATATATATATATATACATATATATATATATATATATATATATATATATATATATATATATATATATATATATATATATATATATATATATATATATATATATATATATATATATATATATATATATATATATATATATATATATATATATATATATATATATATAGTGCATATATAAGAGCATGGCTTGCATGGTTCGCAAGAGGACGCAGGTTCAAATCCCATTGCGTTTGTTATGTGTTCTCTTTAAGTATTTCTACATGTTATAATGTATTTATTATCAGAGTTAAAATTTAACAAGAATTTTTATAAACTTTTCCTACCATTGTACTGTGTTATTTTGTATGTAACTCAAGGCCCTATATAAATGGATTTCTCTTACAACAACAGTTACTAGTTAGCTTCAATCGTTACAATGTAGGAACAAGAAAATTTCCATCATAATTTATTCTTGTGTAATTTGAAACATTTACTACTTGACGTAATTGTAGTTAATTAATCCTGTAATTTCTTACAGTATACGCATTTTTATGATTTTAGTTAATTTCTAATAATGTTATATTAGCACTTAAAAATTTATAGACACATATCGAAGTGGTTTCACCATTTTGTATGTTTATAATAAAAAATATCGTAAATATATTAAGGTATCGATCTATCGTTTTGAACGAAGCGGGATTTGAACCCGCGTTCTGATCAAGCCATAAATTAGTATTAGGTTATGTCGAAGTTATGCGCTTTTCTATTAAGAACTTGAGTGTTAGTGTATATGCTCAAGTTTTATTCTAATATATTTCTATTTTTTGTATAGAAATATTGTTATATTGACAATAATTTTAATTAAAATATATATATATATATATATATATATATATATATATATATATATATATATATATATATATATATATATATATATATATATATATATATATATATATATATATATATATATATATATATATATATATATATATATATATATATATATATAAATATATATATATATATATATATATATATATATATATATATATATATATATATATATATATATATATATATATATATATATATATATATATATATATATATATATATATATATATATATATATATATATATATATATATATATATATATATATATATATATATATATATATATTTACTCTAACGCTTGAGATTTTACGTTTTAACGCTCTTACTAAGGTTTTTTTATCTATTAACAAAAAAGTGGGAGATAAACATGGACTATTAAGCTTCACGCTTTATCCCGCACATGGCAGGGTAGGCAGAGGGAACTGCAGGAACTATATAAGAACCTAGTGTTAAGACACTCCGTTACTTAGTCCCTGCTTACTCCGTCCCCACTTTCCGCCGTTTTCGAGGCATTGCGTGTTGAGTGGCGGAACTCAACGCCGCGCTTTGCCTTAGATGCCAGAGCGAAGAAAATGGAAATAGAAAAATTCATCTTCTCCGACTGGGGATCGAACCCAGTAGCCGTCGCGTTACAGGCAAACGTTGCGCCTCTGCGCCACGACGGACTATTAAGCAAATTTAAATATTTTTGTTTAGAATAGAAATAGATAAAATAGAATAGAATTTTAAAGGATAAAATATTGTAGTGTTTTTTTTTGTAGTTACTATCCACTGTTTTTAATAAAAAAATTAAAAAACAATACATGCGATAATGACTATAAATTCGAACTCCTCAGCGTAATCTAGTAACATTCATCACAATTTATGTTTATTTGAAATATTTTAATACTGTCGCTATGATAGTGTTATCGTCCCAAATAGAGTTCAGTCACTACAATCGTAGTGTCCAACACTGCCGTGCTTGTGATAATAAGTGCCATGGACATACTTTCGAGGAAAAGGCGTTTAAAATTTTTATTTTAATTCTTGACTTTTCTGCGGAACTTTATTTTATTCAATAAGCTTATATATAATATTTCAAAATTCTAAATATATAGAAATGATCACGAAGTCCGCTTCTGAATTTGTGCTTAACTCAATATTAACAAAATTGTGACTTACTGTGATTATGATATGCACGGCAAAACACTACTCGGTATCGCTTGTTATCAGTAGGTTATTATCAGAGAGGTATTTAGAAATAAATATATTTAATTTCAGTTTCGAAAGCACAGCACTTCGGCTTATAACTAGCTTGGGTAGTTCCGGTGTACAGTTGCAAATGTCGCGGGTAGTGTCCGAGCCCAAGTCTCTAGTGTCCAGCGAGAGTGAAGAATTGAATAGAGTGCTTGTACTCACTCTAGCTAGAGGCATTTATATGACTGGAGCTGGTGAGTTTGTATATAAAAGTATTTTTTTGCAATTACATACAATTATATAATCATCGCAAGACTTAACATTTTAACGTAAATTTGGTCAAATTGAGATATGTCTTTACGAGCGGTTATTTATATTTATAAATATTAAAAGCACTGCGTTAAGTTACGCCCCTTAATATCTGAAATGCAGTAACACGGGTTACGGGCTCCGTATTCCTTCCCTCTGAGTTCTCTCCGTTTATCCCGCATAAAGCAATGTGGGATAGAGCGTGAAATAAAAATTGCATACATTTTAGGTAACGACGGTGCAGCCGTTAAGGAGCTTCTAACAACTATTATGACGAACACGCCGCATTTGTGGTCTCAGCACACTTTGCAGTGTTTCCCGCCAGTTTTAGTTGAGTTTTTTTCACAGGTAATTGTTTTTTTTTTAATCTATATATAAGTAAGTCTAATAAATCAAATTGTTTATAATCTGTGCTTGTTTGAATATTTATTGTTTATATATTTAATATAGTTAGTGTTATCTAGTTTTGGATATAGTGGGTGTTAAAGTAGAAGCAAAAATGTTAGAGTAGAAAATTGACTGATTGTAATTACAGAAGTTGCGAGTTCGATTCCCATGGGAATTAAAAAACAATTTTGATTTAGATCTCTCTGCCAATCCCGCTATATGCAGAATATACCGTGAAACCCGAAAAAAAAACTAAAAACGATCAAGTTGAACGGTTTCCATGAAGAGTTGGTTCAAATCCCCCGCTACGTTCAAATTTGTATATATTTTCCTTTGCGTATTTATAGTATTGAATATGACATAAAGACGTTCAACTTGAACGGTTTCCATGAAAAGCGGGTTCAAATCCCGCAACGATCAAATTAGTACATAATTTCCTTTAAGCATTAAATGTGTTATTTCAATTCTCATAGAATCTAGCGCCAAAAGAGAACAAGCAGTTATTAAAGAAATCAGTAGAGGAGGAATACAGAAAATGGACGTCGATGGCCAACGACAATGACATTATATCGCATTTCTCAGTGCCCGGCACGCCGCTGTTTCTCTGTCTACTGTGGAAAATGATATTTGAAACTAATAGGATCAATCCTATTGCTTTTAAGTGAGTTTTTTTTGTTTTTTTATCTTTTTTTAACGACTTGTGATATGTATTTATTTATAGTTAATTTCATATATATATATATATATATATATATATATATATATATATATATATATATATATATATATATATATATATATATATATATATATATATATATATGAAATACATATATATATATATATATATATATATATATATGTATATCATTTTATACTACATAATCTAATAAATATAGATTTATAAATGATTTATAATATTATGTATTAAAGTTCTAGCAGCTTAAGGACTGCCGTGGTGTTGTGTTTGTGGGTTCGAACCCAATGATTTTTTTTCTTTTTATCTCGCCTCAGCGCCAAGCAGGAAACGGAGTATCTTAACACTACGTTCCCTTCACGCCATTCGGATGACATAAAAAAAGATAATAAATAGTGATATACAAGTAAAAAACCGATGTCCATCTTCCACAGGATTCTAGAACGTATCGGGGCGCGTGCTCTGTCCGCCCATTTACGTAAATTCTGCGATTATTTAGTGTTCGAGGTGACCAACCCAGCGGGCGGTCCGCACATAAACAAGTGCGTGGACGCCATCAACGACATCATATGGAAGTACAACATAGTCACCATTGACAGACTGGTTTTGTGTCTTGTGAGTATGTAGTCCTTGTTTCTTTTGTGTTTGTATTTTAAGGCGATGCGATTCTTTCTTTTGTTTTTTTTTTTTTATCGATTTGGTTACGATTGTTAAGGTTGAGTGTCTTTTTTAAAAAAACTTCTACATAAATCGATTTAAAGGGAATAATAACATCGTTTATTGTGTATTAAAGGAAATTTAAAATTCAATTGATTAAAAATGTTAATTTAATAACTATAAAACGCAAGTTGTTATTACTAAATTGTTTAAAAAAACACACGTGCGACTGTGGGAAGAAGAGTGATTTGGCTCTATGTTATTTACCCACCTAGGTATATGCGTCAAAGCAAGCGAATTGTAATGCTTAAAATTAAAATGGCTTTCCACATGTGTATGTATATTTAATTTAAAAATCGTAATGGTTATTTATTCATTGACTAATAGGACTAATTCTTTAGTTAATTGCCTTTAAAATATTATAATAAAGGATTTAAATTAAAATTTGTACAAACTTTATTTAAATTTTTTGTTTTTTTTTTTTTTTTACTTAATATTGTTTTTTTTATTATTACACTTTACTTAGCGGTGTTGTTAAAGACCTAAAATGACATATAAATACTAAATTCACCATTTTTTTTCCAAATAAAATGTTTTCCATGGCAATTTTCAGGTACTCCGTCCTAATCCAGACGGCAACGAGAGTCAAGTGTGTCTTTACATTATACAGCTGTTACTGTTGAAAGGGTCCGAATTGAGAAATAGAGCACAGGATTTTGTTAAGGAAAACTCGCCGGAGCACTGGAAACAGAATAATTGGTGAGTATATGTATACTCGTCAAGCTGGGACATTGCATCTGATTGGTAGCGCGACAGTCTTGGGTTCGATTCCCATTCAAGGAATTAATTATTTTCATGTTCATGGGGAACGGAGTGTCTTAACACTCAATTTCTTCTACCTGCTCTATATATGAGAAATACTGCGTGAATCTAAAAATTTATTTTCTACAAAATTTCCAGGTATGAACGCCATTCAGCGTTCCACCGCAAATACCCCGAAAAGTTTGCTCCAGAGGAAACAAGCAGTACCTACGGCGGTACGATACCCGTCTACCTCTCCAATGTGTGTCTGAGATTTATACCCGTCATGGACATAGTTGTGCACAGGTATCTGGAAATACCGCAAGTTAGTAAGAATCTGGAACAACTGCTGGAACACTTGGGTTATCTGTATAAGTTTCATGGTAAGCCTTCTCTTTAATATTCGATAGCTTTCAGATATAAATAAAATAGCGTTAAAGTGGCTAGTGCGCTTGCACGGTTCGCAAGAGGGTGCGGGTTCAAATCCCGTTGCGTTCAAATTTTTATTTGTCTTTTTTTTTAAGAATTTTTCTATCCTCAGTGTGAATTAACACTTTAAAAATCATAAAAAAAATCTCATTTCATTTAAAATTGGGCGCGATTATTCTATTCAACGGAGTGTCCTAACACTAGATTCCTATGGTTAATTTAGTTCTCTCTGCCTACCCTGCCACGTGCGGGATAAAGCGTGAAGACATATTTTTCTATATCTAAAATAATTTTATCTCGCCCATTATTTCCAGACCGTCCAGTCACATTTCTCTACAACACGCTTCATTATTACGAATCAAAGTTGCGCGACAAGCCTTTGTTAAAGAGGAAATTGGTTAACGCAGTTTTGGGGTCCCTAAAGGAGGTTAGACCAAATGGATGGGCGACTACTGAGGCTTTTCAGGTAATAAATAAATAGGGCGAAATTAGCACAATAAGTCATAATTTTTACATTATACTATTTTATATAATGCTTTATTATTTGTGGCGCAGTGGCGTAGCGTCGAACTGTAGACGCGACGGTTTGTAGGTTTGATTCCCATGAGGGGAAAATGGATTTTTCTATATATTTCAAAGCGCGGCGTTGAGTTCCGCCACCTGACACGAATGCCTCGAAAAAGGCGGAAACCGGGAACGGAGAAAGCAGGGACTAAGTAACGGAGTGTCTTAACACTAGGTTCCTATGGTTTCTGCAGTTCCCTCTGCCTACCCTGCCCTGTGCGGGATAAAGCGTGAAGCTAAAAGAAAAAGTGATTATGTATGTCTTTGTTGATAATAAAGTTCTTTAAACCTGTTTTCAGGGATATTTGTCCAAAACTGACGTGGAGGCCGCCTGGACACCTGATTTGAATTATTATTTGAGTTTGATCAATCGGATGGTTGATAGTATCCTTTTTTTAAGATATATATATATATATATATATATATATATATATATATATATATATATATATATATATATATATATATATATATATATATATATATATATATATATATATAATATATATATATATATATATATATATATATATATATATATATATATATATATATATATATATATTGTAAATTAAGTATATATTTATTTGTTAATTAAATTAATGAAAATGTTGTCACAAAAAATGAACAATTAACATTGGGCCTACTAAGGGATAATTTGGGCTTGAGATTTTGTAATGTTATATAAATTCTTTGGAAATATTTATGATAGTTAACGTTCTTTAGGATTTAGGATATTGTTTCCCTTAAACTACTTGAAATGTCGGATTCCAAATTAATAAAATAACAGTTAAAGAACAGAGACAGGATATATTCTCTAAGTCATAAAATACAAGAAAATGTCAAACAAGCGTCTTAATAAGTGTCTTAACAATACACTTCCTTAATTTACCCTAAGTGTAAACAAAAAATAGCTTGAAAATATTTATAATAACTTTGACATTTCATCTTATTTCCAACAATTTCCTCAACAAAACCCCAAGCAATGACAGGCACATCGCATTTTCCAAACACTGATTGGCGTTTCAACGAGTACCCGAACCCTTCAGCACATTGTCTCTACATAACGTGTGTAGAGCTAATGTCCTTACCAATAGCCCCTAACATAGTCGCCAATAGCCTCTTAGACGTGATCACAAAAGGCTTTATAGTAATTCCGGCAACCAAAATACAACTTTGGATCAACGCAATAGGTATCATAATGGCGTCTCTACCAGATCCATATTGGACCGTGATTCACGATAGAATAATGCTGCTGATAAGCGATAAGGACATTGTGGAATGGACCTACGAATATTCTCCGTTTCAGCTTTTCAGTATGAAAACGACTTGCGACGCCATGTTGGAGAATAAATATAGTTTGACGTTAGCGTTGGCGCACGCGATATGGTACCACGCTGGTGCGGGACAGATTATGCAGATACCTGTGTAAGTAATAAATTAGTTTTTGTTTTTTTAAATATGTCTTCATTTTCTTAATTTTTTTTTGGTAATAAATAGTTTTTCGTTTTTTTTTTATAATTGGTAAATTTTTAATGTTTAAGTGAATACTTTGTTTTTTGCTATAATCTTGCATATAGTAGGGCAGGGTAAAAAGTGTGAAGCGATTTAAAGTTTTTTAAATACATTTTACTTGTCTGTTTTAAGAGGAACTCCTTTTGGTTCATAATAATATGGTAGATAATATTATTTTTTAAAAATATATACATATATTGAATTTGTCATGACAGAGGAATTAGTGGATTCGATTCCCAATCGGGGGAAACATAAGTGTTATTTCTCTACCCTATTAAGACAATCTTTTATAAATCTAACACATCAAAGATACAAAATATTCGTTGTGGTTAAATAGTTTATTTATTTTTCAAAAGATATTTTATATTTCACTTAAAGGAGAATACATATGAGTTCTAAATTAACATTGAACACAGAAAATAACACATGATTTAAGCACAAAACAAGTTTTGTTATATTATACACAAAAACATGCTTTAATTAAATGAATATAATACAAAATAAAAGAAGTGTGTGAAGTCACCATATTTATGATGTAAAATTTACCCATATTCAACAAAATTTTATTAAGGGCTCAGATCCTATTTTTTTTTAGATACTCTTTTATACTTCGAGGTAACTCGTCGTCAGAGGCGTAGTGGATGCTTGTAAACGCGACAGTTTATGGGTTCGATTCTCACTTGGGGGAGGCGGATTCTCTTTTAATTTTCTTGAATCTGGAAAAGTCTCAAAGCGTAGCGTTGAGTTCCTGCTCTCAACACCCAATGCCTTGAAAAAGGTAGAAAGCAGGGACAAAGTAACAGAGTGTCTTAACACTAGGTTTCTATGATTCCTGCAGTTCCCTCTGCCTACCCTGCCATGTGGGTGATAAAGCGTGAAGAGAAAAAAATAAATAACAAAAAGATAACTCTCTCATTAATTTCCTATAGTAATAAGACATTTAAAACTTTAATTCCAGATTCGTAAAAGAGAAAATATCACCGGAAATACGTACGGAGGTGCAACTAATATTCCTATGTCATCTCGTAGGGCCGTACCTACAGCGTTTCAACTCGGACCTGTCTAGGGCTGTCATGGACATCACTATAGCTCTATACGAGCTGTTGGCCCACATTGATAAGACGCAGCCCCACTTGCAATATATAGATCCTATTTGTGATTTGCTGTATCCTTTTTTATATATATTTTTTTTATATTGTTAGGATTTTCATAAGTAGGTTTTGTTTGAGAGGTAATTGTGTTGTGTGTTTATATTTTTTTCTCTTCAGCCACATTAGGGATATTGCGTGTAGAGTGGCGGAACTCAAAACCTCGCTAAGCAAAGCGAGTTGCCAAAGCGGAGAATCGAACCCACAAGCTATCGCGTTTTCATATTATATAAAACAAAAACTCAACATAAATAAGCTTATTAATTAATTTTAAACACAATACCATTGCATTCATAAATCGTAATCTTAATAACAACAAATATCATTAATTTTAAGGTGAAATAAAACAGAAAAGTCAATAAATATACCTGAACAAAACCCAGCTATCATATAAAATACATGTTCGTCGGAGACACGATGAAGAACGAAGTGGAGAGTGTCATTCGCAAACTTCGTCCAGCTCTGCAGATGAGGTTGCGTTTCATTACACATCTCAATGTGGAGCAAATACACAGTGCATAGCATCAAGACTACTACAGCTATACACCCTCTAGCTCTAGCTCGAGCTCGGAATAGTCTGTAGTAGAAGAGAGAGAGAGAGAGAGAGAGAGGTACATCGCTATTTATTATAATTGACATTTATTATCGATTTTCTAAAGACTTTATGGTACATCACTATTACGGTCGTCTAAAGTGCATTTACAAATAATATTGTGTAGTAGTGGAGAGAGAGATATAGAAAGAGGGTACATCACTATATATTTTATTTGACATTTAAATCGATTTTCTGAAGACGTTACGGTACATCACTTTTTTGCATTGCTTTATGTTTTATTGTACTGGTAATATTTTTATTTTTCTTTATTATTATATTAAAAATTAATCTACTAATCAATTTATTATAAATATGGCATTTAATATCGATATTCTAAAGACATTACTGTACATCATAGGACGGCCGTGCATTTATATATATATATGCAATTTTAATTTTTTGAACAATTTTAAATTAAAACGTACAATTTTACGCAAAAATAGACTCAATTGCCTTTACAATAGGAAACTCTATTCAAACAAATATTTATGACATAATGTAAAAATACATTTTAAAAGAAACTTTGGTCAATTATGTACCACATTCGATTGGGTAACATGAATTTTGACCAAATGTTGGCATAAATTAAATGCTTAGTTTGAATAATTAAATTTTTAGACGTATGTTAGAACGCTAGCTTTTGGTAGTAATAAGGTTTTCCGGTAGTTGGCTTGTTTTTAGTAAGTTATTGGTAGTCTGGTTACTATGGATATATATATATATATATATATATATATATATATATATATATATATATATATATATATATATATATATATATATATATATATATATATATATATATATATATATTATATATATATATATATATATATATATATTCTATTATCTAAATAGTATTTTAAGTATACAAAGTCCTAAGTCAACCAGACTATTCTAAATGAATAACATAAGACTAAGTTAGTCACTAATTAGTACAAAACTAATAGTAAGAGTGACGTAGTGACGCCAAACTGGATAAGTGAAAGCAATAACAAACGTACAATCTTAAATACAAGTCTTTTGACGTGTTAGACTTCGTGCGACAGAGATTGTAGGAAATATATTTTTGGATATGTATAGCTAACGGCTATGTTGATAATTTGGACAGACATACAGTTATTTAAAGATAAGAATGGATAGATGTGTATATATATATATATATATATATATATATATATATATATATATATATATATATATATATATATATATATATATATATATATATATATATATATATATATATATATATATATATATATATATATATATATATATATATATATGTATATATATATCTCCTATAAACACCTGCATAGTAAAACATTCATCCATTCACGTCTAGTTATATTTGTATGTTTTTGTTTTAAAACATTTTTTATATGATGAACAATACGGCAGTTCATTTCGATTTGACATTTGGATATTTAGTCTGTACTTTGATTGTTCTAGAATAATGAATGCGGCCATTTTGAAAAAAAAAACGCTGTTCAATTACCTACATTACTTTGTATTTAGTTATGTCATTTTGATCTGACAGACATTACTAGGATTAACTCAACTTCTCGACTTGGCAAATAAGGTTTTATTACTGAAAAACTTTAAAAAAATATATATTTTTTGTTAATTTAAGCTTGTTTAAAGTGTGTACATAATCTTTGTTTCTGCAAAGCGTCGCCTTACCTTATCACAAATATTAGATCAGCTTTACATAACTATATACAAAAGAGACTTATACATGTTTTTTCCAAAAAAAAAAAAATTAAACAAAACAAAAAAAACCGCCATTTTTACAACCATTGACTCAGATTAAGCTTATTTCAATTTTAATGTTATTAAAATCAGTGTGCCTTAAAATATTATTTGTCTGTGACATACTATTATTAAATCATTTATCTTAAATACATTAAACATTCATCATTGACTGTAATAAATACATCACTTTTTATCGATAACTATTTATTTATATATAACACTAACATATATATGTTATCGTTCGCTTATTTAGCAATTTTAGCATATTCTTATATATTTAGCAATTTATTTATCGATATTGTTACGTATTAATAGGATTCGAATGATCATCGAAACTAGCGAGATTGCATTGCCTTTAAAGTTAAATAATAGTAAAAATAGAGTTATTATGTAAAGTTTATTGTAATTGTAGTTTATACATTTTTGTAATTAAGTATAAAACGGGATGAACTGTTCCTTTGGTGTGTGTTTGTGTGTTTTTGTGTTTTTTTTAAATATTTACTTCAAATGAATAATTCGAAATAGTTTAAAAAATAAAAAGGTTCTAATGTGTTGTATTATTGTCAATGATTAAAAAATACAACGTTTATTTCAATTTATGATAAATAAAATTAAATTTAGATTTTCTGTTTGACTATGTATAGTTGGTTATATTATTATTATACATGAAGGAACAAGTTCTAACACCTGGTATACAAATTGTCTCGCACACCAATTAATAATCACAATACAATGCAATAATTATAGATAATCACAAATTTAGATGAATTAGTATAGTAATGTAGAAGTAAGTGAGTTTTAGACTTAATGTATTAACTTAACGCCGAGAGTTTGTATATTTATAATTAAATATTATTTTTGACAAACATTAACTTTGATGACTGACTAATGACTTTATATGAAAATACAATGACACCCAAAAATATGTTTTGGATTTTCTCATATGTTAATATAACAACAACATAACAAAGTAGTGTAATTCAAAAATTATTAATTATATTGTTAAATAGTCATCGAAATTATCAAAAACTTGCATACAAATAACCTATGTCAAATAACAGTCGCTTGTGATGAATGAAATGGCAATAGCAAAAGAAAACAGCTTTAAGAGAACGAAACAGAAATACTTAGTTGAAATAATAGTTGTATTATATAACTTTATAATGGAACTTATTGGACGATTTAGTTATAGGAGGCTATTCCAATATATTTATAGAATTATATTTTGTAATATATTGTTTAGGTACTGAGATCACAACGTTGAATACTAGTGTTCATATGAAGTTTTTTGTGTACATGCTTGGCAAGGCTCGGCAAGCTTTCAAGTTTCATTCAAAACGCTTGACAAGCCTGTGTTTGTGGTCGCTTGCCGCGCCTTGCCAATCGTGTAAATGCAATGTAAGGTAAATAGTGTGTGTGAGAGAGATAGCAATAATTTACGAGTTACGCATTGTTCTTAGTATATTGTAAGCATATCTTATTCTCATAAATTGTTATGTTTAAGTAAACAAGCCTGTAATGTATGAATTATCGATTTATTTTATTTAATATATTTAGTAATTTATAATAATAATAATTATTATTAATGATCTTTTTATTATTTTTCTATTCGAATGATTTTTTAATGTTTTATTGTTAGAATTGACATAAGGGCACGCCGTTAAATTTTGTAATGAAATATTAAAAATTACATTTAGTAAGAGAATATTTTTATACGATTGATGAGATATAGTGTGAAAATTTAATTTGTACCGATTTTCATTAGTTACAATGATTTTTTTTTTAAATATTTAAATTTTCAAGTAATTTTGAACAGTGTCACGAACGTTTAGTGTTATAAGTTTTAGCTAGTTAATAATTATAGTTAAGTACTTACTATGTTGAATAAAAATATTTTTTTTGAGTCTGTCTTGTTATTTTTTTGTAAGCCATCTTGTTATTTTACGTATAAAATATATATGTTGTTGCATATTAGTATGTTATAGTCACTAGGTGAAGAATTATTTTTATAATTTATTGAAATAGTCGAAGTTAATGTTTGATATAATTTTAATAAAAATCGTTTATATATTTCATTAAAAAATATACGTACGGAGGAAAATAATTAAATACTTTTCCAAGTTTTTCTATTTCTATGTAATGAGTAATTTGAAATTTATAAAATATTGTATTTTATAATAAATCAATAATAAATTTGGTAAGAGTGTTAAATAAAGCAAACTTAAGTGGCAAAAGAGTAGGTAAGTCAAGACCTCTGTAGATTATTGAGAACACAGTATCGGAGTTAGAGCTGGAGAAAGATCACGTAAAAAGCATGAGGACTTCGCGGAGAGTATACATGAAGAGGCTAATGACAGTGGACGAGGTATGCAGAGACCGCACCGTTTGGCGCTCCGTTCTCTCTGACTGCTCCGCTAGGAATAAAATGTGAAATTATTTTTGGTTACATATTTCAGTCTACCAAATTAAATATCGGCGTTATTATTATTATTCACATACATAATATTAAAAATATGAATCATCCCCTGCATATAACAGAAGATATGTATATATATATATATATATATATATATATATATATATATATATATATATATATATATATATATATATATATATATATATATATATATATATATATATATATATATATATATATATATGATATATATATATATATATATATATATATATATATATATATATATATATATATATATATATATATATATATATATATATATATATATATATATATATATATATATATATATATATATATATATATATATATATATATATATATATATATATATATATATATATATATATATATATATAAATCATAATAAGAAACACATGATATAGTGTATTGCGTCGCGGAACTCAACACTGCATTTATCAACCAAAGCGGAGGAAATAAATTTATTCACTATCCCTTTCGCGTTTAAATTTACGCAATCTGAAGAAGAAGTAAAGAAAATTGGCCTAAATTTCGTTTTATTACCTACCTGTCTTACGTCAACTTATGTCAAAACATCTAAACTAATTCAGATGAAATTTTATCTATATAATTAAAAAATTTCATAATTTCATTAAGGAAATACACCAAGACCCTAATCCATAGTAGATGACTCCACAGTTGTTTTATACTGTAAGAAAAAAACTAAAATAAAATGCGTTATCAAAAGATATACAGAGTGTGGCGGTAACGGCGACCGTAATTTCAAGCATAGTATTAACTAGCCATTATAAACTTGTTCAAATTATTGAAATAGTTTCAATTTTTAAAAATTTAATTTTTAAAAATAAAAAAGTTTTTTGAAACAAAATAAATCATTACATTATAGTTCCAAAATAAAACGCCATTTGTCAAGTATGACGCAAGCGTACACTGTACTGTCAAAGCGCTTGCTTTTGGTTTATTTTGGTTATTACTTTGAATGAAAGGTGACATAATGACAACGTTAATATTTTTGTAGTACGTCATTCGTATTTCATGATGTCTACCTCACGCATTATACAGCATGTATAGATATCGTAAAACGGTAAAAATGATGCTGTACCTAAACTATTAATAATTATTAAATAGCTTTTTGTATAGACCCTCATCTTTAATTGACGAAGCTCAGGTGTTGTACAATTAGAGATATATATATATATATATATATATATATATATATATATATATATATATATATATATATATATATATATATATATATATATATATATATATATATATATATATATATATATATATATATATATATATATATATATATATATATATATCTCTAATTGTACAACACCTGAGCTTCGTCAATTAAATTTTATACACGCTTAAGCGAAATTGAGAAAAGCTCCTAATCCTCTTATGAAAGCTCATCTCCTTTACTGATAAAGAAAAATAATATTGTAAAGAACAATATACGTGAAAATGCGAGATTAAGCTTTGCAATATGCTTTTATATTTCTTCCGTTATAATATTACAAAACGTTATAAAATTACAAATAAAGCATGTAAATTTTTTATATTTCGCGCCTAAAACAAACTTGTTAACATTGAGCATAATATATATACGATGGAATATATTTTTATTTGTAATTATTAATTTAAAAATATATATTATTTATTTTACACTATTATTTGTTATTTTAACAATTCAATATAAAAAAAAGGTGTAAACTTGACATATCCGCAACATTGCGGAGAGCCGCCATTTTGTAATCCAGTGCGGCGTGAATATTGAATAGCGTTGCCTGGCAACCAGTTACTCAGTCAGTTGACTATCTGTTGTTCGACTTTGCGGTAGTCAGTCCTCGCTACGCAGCTAACGTGCCTAGCCGGCGGTAGTGAACAAATTATATATTAACATAAAAACTCTTGTGTGTGAATCGAGGACTTGTGTTTAACACTCCATATACACAATGGCTACGGAAGTTATAAACAACGTGCCGGAGAACACGGAGAAAGAGAAGGAATTGAAAGAGGACGCGCCCGACAATGGTCAGACAAAAGAGGAGTCGCCGGCCGAAAAAACTGAGGTGAAGGTGCCTGAGGAGAAAAAAGTAGAGCCTGCCCCGCCCAAGCCAAATGTGCACAAGATTAATTTCGAAAAAGATGTTGTATATTTGTACCAGTTCTCGCGAACTCCTTTGTTGCCGTCGACCTCGCCGTACTGCCTGAAGGTGGAGACATGGCTGCGACTCGCCGGCATCAAGTATGAGGTAAGTTCGCTTCCTGTGACTGCACCTATACACCTTATTAATATTTAATTTAACTAACTTTCATTGCTTGCGCATCGATCGATCGTACCTTGTTTGAATTAACGATGAACGTTTTAAAATCATTTTATGTCCATTTTTTATTGAACTTGAATTTAATGAATTAAATTATTATTAAATTTCTTATTTATTATATTTATTTAATATCACTCGATAATTGTATACGCACATACGTTTTTATATTACTTTTTTAACTTATCTAAAGTAGACGACGCTGCTGCGCGCTGCAGCGAAATCCGGCATTGCGAAGTAATTCTGGATTTATTTTGAAATAAATGTTTCTGGTTTCACATTTTTTTTCTAGATTGTTTAATTCATTGACTTTACATGCATATTTTTAATTTAAATTTTATGAATTAACGGATGTCTAATAAATGCAACTTAACATTATTACAAAAAACAATTTAAACTTAATTTATGCTGTACTGTTATAATTATTATTTTATCATGACACAATTAAAGTGGAGAAATACTGTTAGGCGTCTCATAATAAAGTATTTTTTTAAAAAATATATATCTATATATATATATATATATATATATATATATATATATATATATATATATATATATATATATATATATATATATTACATATATAAGAAATATAACAAAAGATACTTTAAAAAGTCTATATAATAGATAGTTACACAGAAACGGGCATTTTGTCTTAAAGTTATGGCGCGGCGTGCACATTGCCGGTACAGCGCATGCTCCATCACTACGACGCTGGTTTAAACCAATCGGACCCCTTTAATATTCTCTTTAAAAAAGAATAGCTCGTGTTAATGTATATTTTTAAATTATTAATAATATTTTAATATATATATAACTTAAATTATTATAAAAAAATAAAATTTGATAATAAATATAAATACAAGTGTCAACTGTTACATTCCTTCTCTACGTACCCGCCATTTTCGATTCTTAAATGATTTCATCTTATTAATAAAATAACATAACAAATCTCACAAAATTTAAACTAATAATAAATAAATAATGGCTTGAAATATTATTATTAATATTATTTATAAAATTCAAAGCAGGCGCAGTAGGCTCCCTATTTAAGATCTTTGTCATGATTGTACTCGTAAGTGCAATCACGCACCGTCCGTTGGGATTCTATTCACGACGCGCTTAGAGGCCGTTAGCAATCGCTTATAATTTATTATTATAATAAATATGAACTAATTAAAAAGAAATTGAGAAAATTATTAGATTGATAAAAAAAATTAAAAAAAGATTTTAATAATTTTACAGATACATATTTTATATAAATATATTTACTTCAAAATCCAAAAGTTAATCGGGTCATAATATCAAATTTAAGCTGAAAAGCTTCTTAAGCTTTCACAATATTACAAACCAAACTCAAAAAAAGTCCTATCCCACAAAAAACGACATAACAATTAATAAACATAACTAAAATAATTAATTTTAATATTGAATTTTAACACATCAATAACTTCCTGTACATCGTATGTCTAAAAATAACAAAGTATTACAAGGCATTGTAGGTGCTTTTGAATTCAAACTATTTTTATATTTAAAACGCGTCGCTTCAGATATGGTCCGACCTCAAATATTTGTCGTACATTTGTTGACGATAAACAATGGCGCAGGAAGTCCTAGCTGGAATATAATCATCTTTTGTTTATAACATATTTATAGTTGTGTGATTGTTTTGTGTTATATTAATATTAGTATTATTATCTGTTGAGATTGTTATTAATAAGTTAATCTGTGTACAATAGTTGAACAAAAAAATTTTTGTTTTTTTTTTTTCAGCTAGGTTTAGTTCTTTGACTCATATTACAATAGATTTAAATTTTTTATTATATTTGAAGCAATAAATGAGTACCGTCGTGGCGCAGATGTGCAGCGGCAATCGAAAACCCAACAGTTTGTGGGTTCGATTTCCACTCAGGAAAAATGAATACTTTTACATTAAGTTTCTTCCCCCTGGCAAATAAGCAGGACGTTGATTCCGCCACTCAAAGAAAGGCGGAAAGCGGGAAACAGAGTGTTTTAACACTAGTATCCCTCTGCCTATCACACTATGAGCGGGATAAAGCGTGAAGCTAAAAATAAAAATTTACTATATTATATAAATCTATGAACAAAATGTATTATAATGAAGCGCTTAGTATTGTTCTTTTCATAATATTAATGTTCTTTGATTGTGAAAAGGAAAGTTGCGTTTTCACGGTCTTATAAACTTGATTATACCTCTTGCCTCTTGGACATAAATAAGTTACGGCTTCTCGCAGACAGGCCACCCTTTATGCGAGGCTTAAATAAATTATGAAGAATTTCGTAACATAAATATGTATTAGAGAAAATGGATTTTTCTATTTCCATTTTCTTCGGCAAACTAGGCAAAGCGCGGCGTTGAGTTCCGCCACTCAACACGCAATGCCTCGAATAAGACGAAAAGCGGGGACGGAGAAAGCAGGGACTAAGCAACGGAGTGTCTTAACACTAGGTTCCCACGGTCCCTGCAGTTCCCTCTGCCTCCCCTGCCATGTGCTGGATAAAGCGTAAAGCTAAAAAAATATATGTATTAATATTCTAAAATATACTAATTAAAAAGATATTAAAAATGAATTCAATCAATTTACTTGTTATATTTTTTGTCTGTCCGCATATTTATACTTTATAAAGCGGGTAGCAAAAGTTACGTAGAAAATAATATTAAACATCGATTAAAGCGAGAAGAGTTTGTTACTAAGTAAGTAAAGGAATATTTTATAATATTATAAGCAATTATAACATATCAGTGTCATAAGCCGTCTACGCTCGTACAAATGGCAGTCGACTTCTAGGGCTAGCTGATACGTGATTGTATGTGATTAGTTTCTTTTTCGTTAAACATTGTTCTCTACTTCCGTGTATTTTGATTAACTATGTACTGAAATTATATAACTTAAAATTATAACGATTTAAATCAATAATTTTGCTAATTGAACGAAATTATTGATGAATTTTTGCATATGATTTCGTGGTTGAAAGATATCTTGGGTTACTTATTCTAAATATAATAAACATGTAGGAAATGCTTGTTTATTGTTAACTAAAAGATTGACACCTCCGAACTAGGCTAATAATAAAAATAACTTACTTGGAAAGAAAGCCATTCATGTACAACACTTTGTTTGGTCGCCAGATGTGCGTTCCCTCATTATTTAAAACTAAGCTGAGCATCAACAGCGCTAAAGTATTTTTTTATGTTTACAACGTTTATTTGCCTGTTTTTAACGACTTTTTGTGATTCGCTATAAAGGAGTACCTGAGGTGTTTTGCAGGTCGGTTAAACATAAAGCAAAGAAACTTATAATATTTCGTACTAAACCTACCCCAAAGTTGGAACCGAACCCGCAGTCATCAAATATTTCATTTAACTACATAACTATTAGGTTAAATTACATGATACATTAGTATTAAATAGGTCCTCTAAGTTCCTGCAGTTCCCTCTGCTTACCCGGCCATGTGCGGGATAAAGCGTGAAACTATAAAAAAACACAGTATTAAAAAATGGAGAAAACGCTTATATCTCCAAGACACGCAATTAAAAGTGAAATATATTCGTTCGAGATATGACCAAGATCCAGTTACCGAGGCCTAATTACTCGCCTCGCTTTATCCGACACGACGCGACGCGACGGTTGAACTAGCTTGCGTTTTAAACTTACTGGATGCTGTGGATAGTTTCAGATAAATCTTTGTATACACTACTGTTTATGTTCCATGGAAGTTTCTAGATCGATACTTTATTAACTAAAAGTTTACTTTAATTAATTAATTATATATTTTGCAGCTATCTTAACATAGTTGACAACTTTTGACTGTGATTATTGTAGGTTCAAATCCTGCTCTGAGAATTATTTGTGCTTAGTTAGAGCTTTCAAGTTTTGTGTTATACCATTTTGTTACTAAAAAGACATGATCATTTAAAATAAACAAATAAATAACAATGACCAAAACTAAAATCAATGCATAAAACGTAAAAACAAAAATTAATTATAAAAGTAAAGTAAAAAAGACAGGAAATTACAACTTAAGACATACATGTCTAATATTCGTCTAAATATATATTTAAAAAAGTCGATTTCTAAAACGTCTAGTTCATTCCGACATTGCTCGTTCACCGTCACTAAAAAGGGTAACTTGACACTACGAAATATTGTAAGCTCATTGGAGGGTATAAAATTGGGATACAACCGGTTTTTGGGTGCTCACTTCAAAAAAAAAGTAATATCGGTTCAAGATTTGCTTTTTTTAGAAACGAAGCTCTTAACTTAAGGTTGTGACATTTACGCCATAAGTGATAAAACACTTTGTTCTCCGTTTTCCGTTTAATTATTAATTAAAATCTATATATTTATTTCACTTTCATTCAAAACGACGGGCGAGTAACCTAAACATATCACACAATATAACAGCTTATTATAAACGAAATAGGATACTAAGTCGCATATTGGATATTGCGGCTTTATAGTATGTGCTATGGCCCATGTGTCAAGAGGGGCTCAGGCCATTGCCCTCGCTAGCCTTGCGCTATCTACTACGTATTACTATACCAAAGCTACTTTACTACCGTTCGAATTTATTGTGAGTAGCGATTGTATGTTAACTGTTTGTGGGTATTTATATATATAAGTATATATCATGAATATGTATTTTAATTGTAAGTAAATTAATATGTTTTGAGGCAATATATGTGTAGATTTTTGTATTATACATACTATGTATTATTGCATCCGAAACTTAATTGTATGAGATTGTATGTATAGAACATGTTATCAAAAATAGTGTTAGAAAAAACAAATTGTTTTAATAATAACAATTCTCAATTCAATCTAGCCTATAAATTATCTTATTAAATCAATATTGATAAAATTAAACAATATTCAATGTATACAAACATATAATGACATACACACAGTTATATATAAACATATGAACATATGTCAGTGACATATGTATCACAGATAGTGAATATTATGCGTCCAAAGAACGCGACACGACGCCTTCGTTTCGCGCTACAACGTTGGAAATTTGTAACACTAATCGGGCCATTTGCAAATTCGTTTACAAACAATTAATAGAACGTTAGTACGTCAAAATTTATGTATAATAAACGGGGCCGTCGTGGCCCAACAGTACAGAGATTGACTGAAAGCGATGGTTGTAAGTTCAATTCTAATGATGGGGAATCATAACAAATTACTGTAATATTATATAATTATAATTAAGATAAAATACTACGTTGAGTTACACCCCTCAACACGCAATATCTACAAAAGCGGGAAAACAATATGTTAACACTAGAGGTCCTCTTTTCAAAACGATCAGTTATGCGTTATGAAGCTGAAATTTGACATAAAGGTTATTGAATGGAATGCTTATTTGATATGATTTTTAGATAGTTTAATAACTTTTTGGTAAAATTAATTTAACTTTTTGACAACTTATTAAAATTTCGGTAAACGTTACTGCTCGCTAAAGTCACAATATAAATATTAAAAACAAATATTTGGTAGCAATAATTCTGTACATTTACAACAACCGTCGTGGTTCATCGTTTTCTAATGTGACGCGACGGTTCGGGGGTACCATTCCGATTCGGGGAGAATAATTATATCAAATTCATTTAATTCGCCCTGGCAATTAGGCGTCGAGTTTTGCCACTCAATACGCAAAGCCTCGAAGGCGGGGGACAGAGTGTCCTAACACTAGGTTCCCATGGTTCCTTCTGCCTATGCTAAACTATGCTTAGGATAAAGCGTGGAGCTAAAAGATTCATAAAAGACACATTTAAAATTATTTCATTTTAATATAATTTTACACTTGCAACAGTAAAGAAATGTTTAACTAAAAATTAACTAAATATTAAATTTCTAAGGAAAATCGATATATCGATATTACGCAATTTGACATACCACATAGAATTCAAGTGAAATAACCAGCCACTTAGCTACGACTAGTGTGGATACAAGTATTCTTAATTGTGCCTCGTAATTAATTAGAGGCATTTTAGCGTCGGTCATTAACCCTGGCTGCTGGAGTGGCCACCCGTCCTTGTTTTTTTAGGACAGCTAAATTTCGATAAATATTGCCCTACAGCCCAATAATATAGTCTTGTTTTCTTATAAAATGACAAATGCTACTTTTAGTGGAATAAATTAATAAATTCTGACAAAGATTTCGTGAGTTAAAGTAAAAATATTTATTTTGGACTGTCGCATTTATTTAGTTCCAAAAAGTGGTTACCCTCAGCCGAGCCTAGCTGGGCTGGGCTGGAAGTTTTATTACTACTATTATTTTAATTATTCACACACGTCACTTCGTCACCCTCGCATTTGTGTGTAATATGTGCAATGAAATAAATGATGTCTCGTCTCGCCTCGTGTTACTGCGTAGAAAGAAACAATTAGACGGCAAACATTAACGAGTATATGTTTGATATAGGGGCTCGAGTTTTATGAACTTGGGAAGAAACATTATATATATATATATATATATATATATATATATATATATATATATATATATATATATATATATATATATATATATATATATATATATATATATATATATATATATATATATATATATATATATATATATATATATATATATATATATATATATATATATATATATATACACCGTTGCCACCTGCATACAGCTCGATTGACGTAAATTCATCGATTTTGTAGTCTTATTAAAACTACCCTATTGTCTGTAATATCTTGAACAAGATTTCTAACTTTAACTTAGCTTAACGCTAAAGCTTAAGGTTAAAACCTTTGCTTAGTTGCCAGAGCGAAGAAAATATAAATGAAAAATTACCATTTTCACTGAATGGGAATTGAACGCACAAACATTTACAGACAGAAGCTGCGCCACTGAACCACGAAGGTTTTTAACTGAAATGAAACTCAAAATATTTATAAAAAGTCTTCATATTACTTTTCAAAACGTACATAAAGCTTATTTTTTCTTAATACGCCAAATGTACAGCTATCTTTTAAAGGTTGCAGATGATGTGTATGTTTATATATATTCGCAACGGACGTGAATATTATGAAACCGGTCCTCGAGGCTGTATCAAATAGGCATCTAAGCTTTGTGAGGATAAATAAAAGCTTTTACAATTTATGACAGATTGTAAAAGCTTTTTTTATTATATTAAAATAGGTGTTGACTTATACAATATTAAAAAAGTTCATAAATAAATGATTATTTAGTGACATACACATTCAACGAAGTATAGCTTGTCTTTTTTGTATTTTCTTTTCTCGTTGTTATTATTTATCACAATTATAGTAGGGAAGGCAGAGGGAACAGCAGTAACCATAGGAACCTAATGTTAAAACACTCCGTTCTCTGCTTTCCGCAGTTTCGAGGCATTTGTTGTTAGTTGTTAAAGCAGAGAAAATGGAAATGGAAAAATACATTTCCTCCGACTGAGAATCCAACCCACTTATTGTTGTTGTTGTGCTTCTGTGCCACGACGGTCCTCAGCTTGTTTTCTATTATTATAAATTTGTTATTTATCATTCTACATATTATTATACATCACTCCAGTGACACTCAGTCGCTCATCTTCTATCAATTTTCGGAATATTGCGTGTTGAGTGTTCAACAGTCAACACGCAATATTCCATCAACATAGAATTTAAAAATAATCTTTCTCCAAGTGGATATCGGAATCACAACTGTCAAAGCAACACATACACACGACACAAGTGCTACAAGTGATAAAATTAAAGCTGTTCTTTCTCATGGCGCCACAATTAAAGATGAAGTTACATATACACATACTAAAGTTCATCTGTGGCGTTATCCGCGGATATATTGTAAGAGTTGTGTAAAGTAGGTAAAATTTAACAAGCCACATTCTAGGAACTCGATGTGACTCAGACCGCAGGTACAGTGGGTGCCATCGAAATTATCAAGGTAAAGCGATTGTACCTATCCTTATTGTAAAATAGAATATATATATATATATATATATATATATATATATATATATATATATATATATATATATATATATATATATATATATATATATATATATATATATATATATATATATATATATATATATATATATATATATATATATATATATATATATATATATATATATATATATATATATATATATATATATATATATATATATATATATATATATATATATATAAAACAACATTCTTAACAATTTGATGAGAAGAGGCGTTCATATCAAACAGTACCTGTCCACGAAGCGAATAAACTAAACAAAATGCAACTCGCGCGCATTCTTAACACATATTTATCGCTATATATGCGCGCGCGTGCAACAATCGACACGATGCAATGGAACGATAATGAATATTTTATTAGCCGCGTCAACTAACATTATTCACTTATTTTTTTTAGTCGTAGTATAATTCGTACAAAAACGTCGTTCGAAATAAAAGTGAAAACTACATTGGCCCGCTGTTTACCTACTAAATCATATCGACAAGTGTTTTTAAATCCTTAACTCAATTGTGCTGTTAAAATAAAGTCATTGGATTAATTCCTTCCACGCTTATGTTATGGCTCGTAAACGTAATATCGATGTGGAATATAAATCGTCGGTTTATGGTTTAAGCATGTGTAAATAGTTGGTTAATTACTTTGCTAGTAAACTAAACACGGCGGACATGGGGTACATATTTGTTGAGTAACGACTTGCCCGCGGCTTTGTCCACTTTAGTTAATAGTTTTTATTTGGTACACTCAATTGTTTTTTTGGTATAATTTTAATACTTTAGTCTACACTATCTATTTATAATGTTCATAAGGATATTTGATTATTTTCAATCGAAGAAAGCTTATTCCTTCGTGTCATATATTTATATTACACACACATACACGCACAAACACTATATATATATATATATATATATATATATATATATATATATATATATATATATATATATATATATATATATATATATATATATATATATATATATATATATACGTTCATAGAACAATTAACTTGTTATTTTGTCTATGGAAGATAATATAAATTGTTAGAACTTTTTTATTTATGATCCGATTGTAATGATACAAACAGTAAATGTTAAGGTAGGTTAACCATAATACAATAGTGAAAATTGCGTTTAAGTCGATTAACCCGTTTCAAAGATTAGCATGCAGAAACGAACCGTCAATGTATATAAATTTTAAATATTATTGTGTTGTGTTTTATTACGTTCATAAATGATTATATATAATGAAAGTAGAATCTAGTGATGTTATTTCTTTATAACACCGGTCTGGTATCCAATCACAGTGCGGTTTAGAAATCGCCAGCTGATACACAACGTCGAAAAACCTCGATATTAGCCAGAAATTTTAACGTCGGGCGTCTTCACACCGGGTTTCCTATTATTGCTTGCGTTACACACAGCTTTGGGGACTGCTAAATTAGTAGTCACCAGTTTGATCCGACTTATGACAAATATGTATGTGGTAGAAAGTTTAAGTGATGAATATAGAAGGAAAATCTCTTATTTTTTAAAGAAAACATATAAAAACGCAGTGGAACCCTTTTCTCGGAAGCCCTCTAAGGAGTCGCTACGTGCGGGTTCAAATCCCGCTACATTCACATTTTCACATCTATTCTTTAAGTATTTTATCCTTAGTATGGATTAAGACTTTGAAAATAAAAAAATGGGTAAACAACTTACAATATAGACTAGATATAAACTAAATGTCTAACATTGTAGCTACACTACATTGTGGTCGAAGCTTTCACAGAAGTAGTAAGTACACAAGACGGCGGAAAGCACAACCACTTGCGGCACACTTTCATCCACTTACGAGTATGTATGAGAAAGCCGAGTGCAACCGTAGAAACCTATATTGATACGCGTTATGTAGATCACCGTGTCTTTCTAAAACAGCAACGGTGTTGGCGTTGTCATTTATTAATAATTTCTGCTTTGCTTTCTTAAAGTTATTGATATTTTTTTGTTATTATATATTAATACAAAATGTATGACTATGAAATGTGTGACAAGAATCTATTTTTATAAACAATTACAGAAAACATATGTAAAAAGTTTGTGATAAGTTTTTTAGTATTTTTTTTCTCCAAACTAAAATTTGACATATTAATATTGTTACAAAATAATTAAGTTGATAATATTCATTTAAAGTCTTCAAAGTTACAAAAATCAATAGCGTGTGACACTCGTCCTTTGGGAGAAGAAATTTGGGCGTCATCCTAACTAGTTAGTTAGCTAGCTACTTAGGCGGGCGGCGAGGGCGGGCGGTCACGCGACGCAACAATAATTAATTAACGAATGTCGATTGTAAAGCTATATATAATAGAGTATGCGTGTCAAATCGCATTTAATTACTAATGTCATGCCGATGTCACCTAACTTGGATAGACGGTCGAAAATTTGGGTTTTATATGCTTTTTTAGTTTTATTACAAGGGCTTGGTCCATTTTATTGAAATAGGCCATAGAATAGAATAAATAGAATTTGCTTATAAAACTTTTGTGACTCACTCGTTTAATAATTAATTTGCATATAAAACATATTCTAATTAAACAAACTAAAGTAACCGCAATCGCGAGACCTCATGATTCATACAGATGTTGTTTTTATTACATTTATGACAAAAGGAGTTGAGATACATACTATCTTTTATTCTCACGTTCGTGCAGCTTATCTTTAATATATATATATATATATATATATATATATATATATATATATATATATATATATATATATATATATATATATATATATATATATATATATATATATATATATATATATATATATATATATATATATATATATATATATATATATATATATATATATATATATATATATATATATATATAAACGAAAACTCCAGAAGCTGGCTTGTCCGGCCAAGGCGAATTCATTACATATTCTTATCGAGATGTACAAGAGGGCGTATTTGGCAGTGGAATGCGACTCGTACAACCTCACGCATATAGTCCTTGGGCCGGAAGTCTCGCCTATACATTTATATTCCAGTCTGCACTCCATAAAATAACTGGCGTACACCGTTATGCATTTCAATATGAATAAAGCAATGCAAACTAGATTAGTTTGACTGGAGTTTGTATGCAATATTTATAAATCCCAGTCACGAAACTATGTTACGAATGCAACCTCCTATTATCGATGTTGTGAAACTATTATTACTGTTGACATATTTGTGCTGACGCGTATGAGAAGTTTCCTAATTCTCAGGTGTGTTACGGCCATTGGCTAAGTTGCCTAAGTGTCCCAAGACGATAGTCAAGTAGAGGTATGCATGTACGGGACAGGACAGTAGGACAGCTGAGTGAAGATATAATGGAATGAATTATATATATCCTGCCATCTTGTCAAGTCAAGTGCAAAACACGGTGTTGAATTACGTCAGAATATCCACAAGTTGAGAATTGAAGTAATGTTGTAACTTGGCTGAGAGACACTATCCCGCTCTATCCCGCTAAAGCTGTATGCGAGATGAAACGTGAAGCTAAAGTAATTGAAGTAACATCAATCTTCAGTGCAAGTACTTAAATTACTGCATATTGTAATAATTCAATATGTCTAAATTATTATGCTCCAGTTATGAAACCGCCAATCTTAATTCAAAGACAATTGTCTCTATTTATAGCAAACAGAATACGCGTTGAATGTTATGTTTTGTTTATGTCCATCTTCTCGCAACTCACGCGTTTAGCTGGAATGGCATAGTTTACTTTACTTTACTTAAGGTTTTCGTCATTTTCGTTCTTCGTCTTATTATAACTTGATATATACGAATTTTATACGAAAACAAAGTAATGTTGTTAGAGTTCTATGTATTTAAGAAAATGTACTGAAATTTTAGGAGCACGATTTTAAACTTATATTATACGTCTCATACAATTTTGAAACTTAGCTAACTTAAGCTACTACTAACTAAGTGATAAAATGACATATATTAAAGGTTTTATCACTAAAAACGATATCAAATATAATAATATTGCGTGTACCACAAATGTTCTTATATATTCTATTAAAACAGAGTTAAACCACGCTTATACTCTAGTATACATTACAGTATACAAATCAATAAATTGTAACGATTCCACCTCAATCGATCACAAGTAGAAGTACCACGTACTTACACACCGACGTGTATCTATATTGCAATGAAACGAGAAATCCGAGTAGATTGGCCACTGAGCTATGAAGTCACGCCACGGTATGCCGGCTGCACTTTCTCAAGTCTATGTAGTGTGGAAAAAACTGACACAACGACCATTGCTAGGAACTTATTGGAAAACGTTCAGCGATTGAGCTCTTTAGCTGTAGCCCTTTGTATGGAAAAAAGTAAGTGACCGATGTCGTAGTAGTCGTAGATTTTGTATCTTTTCAATATTTGGTGTATAATTGAATGCAAGGTTTGGCCTAAAGTTAAGAATGGCTTACAATATATATATATATATATATATATATATATATATATATATATATATATATATATATATATATATATATATATATATATATATATATATATATATATATATATATATATATATATATATATATATATATATATATATATATATATATATATATATATATATATCGTGAATGCTGTAGATTGTGAGCGTACTAAATTTTAAATATTAATGCATTAGTATCGTTATAGATAACATAAATAGGCGTTCACGATTTGGTTAGATAGTGTAAGAAGTTAAGATGACAGCATCTAACAGTCGTATGTGAGTGTCACGAAAGATGATATTATTGAAGGTTTAAGGAATTGCTTGTTTTGTCTCATATTAGCCTTCATTATTGAAGGTTTAAGGAATTGCTTGTTTTGTCTCATATTAGCCTTCATACGTCCGTCTTCATAGTCGATGTTCTAGATACAATTGGAAGATTAATCGTGAATCTACATTCCAAGAAAAGATAATGCCATATTATTATTATAATGGCAGGGGACTTAGCGTCTATTAAACAAGACACAAGTAGGCACTTTTATGACATGAAAATTACTTAGTTGAGCTTGTGTTACGACGATTAGACCAGGAACAGTCGCTTTGCTGGTCAAACGGTAAAAAGTTAAAGATATTCAAACCTATGTGTGATAAGATAACGGGTTTATAAAGTGTTATTTTAAAATAACTTAACATAACCTCATACCATCGACGGGTTATCATTTGAAAACTGAGAAAGTAAATCAATTTGAAAGTAGGTAGTTGTTCTAATTCTAATCAAGAAATCATGATTTTTATACATTTCAACTCAGGCAATATTAAGTCACGTGTCAAGTACTAAATAAAAGCAATTTTGTCGATCTGTTAGTAAGTCATTACAAAATCACCAGAGCCCACAGTGTCACGTTACAAAGGGACAATAACCGTAGCGCTTTTTATAAAGAAGAAAGCTTAAGAGAGTACGAGTGCACAAAAACGTTTCTGTTAGAATTTTATTGTTTGACACTTGCTGTTATTTTAGTTACATCTAAAATAGCTTTTTATGATAAACTAGTGTTTTCCTGCAGTTTGTAGTGGTTTAACTCTATTAAATTGGTGATAATTGTATTGACACATGACATGTTCTAAGCGGACGAGGTAACCTATTGTGATATAGCTTACAGGCGGTATATCCGCGCTGTAAATATTAGCGCGTTCAACCAATCTCCTTGACTTTACAGTATTAAGTATAAAAACATAATATTTAAAATTATAATATTTTAACATTTTAGAGAGAGTATAAGTTCTCTCTACCTAAGTACTAAGGTGTCAAAAGTCTCCACACTACGTTGTAACTATAAGCATGATTTGAATTTTCTTAAATATTTGGTATAATCATGTATCACGGCGCATGTATCTTTGTGTAAGACAGTAAGGTGCTGTATTTACTTTCAATGTACCTAATACTATGTGGCTGATAAATAGCTGATATTTTGATGGAATTATTTATTATGAACTTTAAATATGACAAATTTGTAACATAATATTTTTTTTATTCGTATTAGCAATATCATAATATCATTTAAACGCTAATTGCAACCTCTGAGTGCGGTATCGTTATGTTAAAATGCTTATATAAAAAAATGATATGTCACAATTGTTTCCTACTTGTTTCTTACTTGCGGTCAACAATTGAATCGACACAAAAAGCTTTCTTAGCTATAAAAAGCTCGACCAAGAAATAATGGAAATGGCTTGCGAAGCCGCAAGTATACAATACAGTGAAGGACAATCAATATCGTTTATGAATTTTAAATTAATCTGTATGGGTTATTTTTGACTTGAATTGTCCTTTTATGTAGGTTATTTTGTCGCTTATTGTTTTGTAAGTAGGTTTCCAGTATTTTTTTTAGCTTCACGCTTTATCCTGCATATTGCAGGGTAGGCAGAGGGAACTGCAGGAACCATATGAATCTAGCGTTAAGACACTCCGTGGCTTGGTCCCTGCTTTCTTCGTCCCCGATTCCCGCTTTTTTTTTGACGCATTGCGTGTTGAGTGGCGGAACTCAACGCCGCGCTTTTGCTTAGTTCCCAGAGCGAAGAAAATGGAAATATAAAAATCTTTCTTTCCCGTGTGGGAATTGAACCCTCAACCCGTTGCGTTTACAGGCAGACGCTTACGCCTCTGCGCCACGACGGTATTATAATGGCTTGATATACAAATTTATTACATGTATGCGTTGTTACCCTATATGCGTATATGTTGCTTAGGCAGCTGTATCTTTTGATGAAAATCCCATAAATATTGGTATTAGCTGGTCAAGAATTAACCTCAACCAAAGGAAAGATGGACAGCCAGAAGTTGTTTCAACAGAGCCTTCTGAAAGTGATTATTTGCATAATTAAAAAGAATTAGCGGAATTGTTCCACCCTTTCACGTGTAACGCTAGGAAGATAGAGATCAATTTTTTAGTGCAAAACATTTTTTATGTTGTTTTTTTTTTATTTTAGTTTTCAAATACAGATAGATAGGTTTATAGATTCAATTCCCATTCTCAATATCTTCGCTATGGCAATTAGGCAAGCGTGGCGTTGAGTTCCGCCACTTAATACAAAATAAGATGAGGTACCCTCAGTTTCGGCAGTTTGCCTACCCTGGTATGCACGGAACAACAACAACAAAAATTATCAACTTCATATTCGGCTAATCCCATGTAGACTAGGAATTTCATAGAGTTGATTGTGCTTGTCTTGCGTTAGGCACAGCTTTGTGAGTCATCCTGCTAATCGCTTAAATTAAGCCGAGCCATAACCTCATTAGATATAATTAAAAACAATACTTGCTAATAGTACTAGGCGTAGATCCCTCTAATTTTCATAATTAACAACGCTTAAAGGTTTTTTTTAGTACAATAAATGTACTCTGAATACATAGGCTTGTATTTTAAGTGTTTCTACATATTATAGGAAGTTAGTTAATCAACTATTTTACTAACATTTTTAAAAATTTATGAAATTTTGAATGAATGAATGGATGATGAATGAATGAATTGTCAAGGGTTACCCTTGGACCAAAATTGTACAGGAGGCTATGCAATTTTCCAATAAAATTCAAGTTATATATACAGACTATCTCTTTAAAATAGAATTGTAAAAAATCTAGTCGAACCGGTACTTAGTATAACGCATTCTACGAATCAAACTTTCCAGATTTCTAATTTTAGCATTTATATATATATATATATATATATATATATATATATATATATATATATATATATATATATATATATATATATATATATATATATATATATATATATATATATATATATATATATATATATATATATATATATATATATATATATATATATATATATATATATATATATATATATGAGGTAATAAACCAACTAAATATTAAACATATTCCATTCTCAGAAACACATCAGAATGTACATAAAGCGTAGAGTATTGAACAAATAACATTCCAATACAGAATATAGTCGTAATACCGAGATATTTGTAAGATGATACCAACTTCCTTTCATTCACGTCACTTAAACAATGTGCCAGCGAGCGAGTGTAGGAGCAAAGCTTTCTTTGATACTTTAAAGGGACAATCATTCCATTAAACTCATTAGAAAGCAATTGATTCTAATTTAGTCCTTCCCTCGATTTATAGTACACAATAGAGAAATGAAGGGTCTGACTGACCATACTGTTTTGTATGTCTGGATATATATATATATATATATATATATATATATATATATATATATATATATATATATATATATATATATATATATATATATATATATATATATATATATATATATATAATGTGTTCACCTTAAGTATATATCTGCTATCAGTTACAAATGTGACTCATACTTTTATTATTAAACAATAATTCGTTATCGTATTATGTATATTTGAACTCATAGACGATGTTCAACGGTTAATTGACGATAAAACTAATAATAATGACCGCCCGTAAAATTACAAATGTCTCTGAGTGCAATGTTAAAGATTATTTGATGTGAAAGAGAAAGAAATTATGTAATTTATTACGCAAGTGAATGTCTTTAATCTTTATTACAATAATATACGGAGTGTCTTAACACACGGCTCTTCTCTGCTCTCTGCCCTCTGTCTACTCTGCTATGTGTGTAAAGCGTGAAGATATAATAAAAACTGAAACTGAACTTAAATAGTATGAAACGGATTTCTTATGCTTCTAACATTAAAGAAATAATTCAAGAGCAATGCACTATACATTATAGTATTTTATTTTGGATTAATAATAAAAATTAACTCTTTTTAATAAGTCTTTAAAATTTTAATAATAAATTAACACCAAGTAATCAATTGACATAAATGCCACGATTTCTTCTCAGAATTAGCATTCTATGTATTTTGTACACTGTTTCCAGAAAATATTTGAACGTGACTTTAACCGGCTCTGCGAAGAGCATGTTCTGATATGATCGTATCATACTTATATGGAATAGTATTTTTTTACGATTATATGTTTTAAATGAAGGCAATGTGAAGCTTACGAATCGTGATCTTACACGTCATGCACCTCACCTTTTAATAAGTATTAAGTGTAATAGACTTTAAATTCTGTTGAAACAAGACTTTATAGTACTACTATATATATATATATATATATATATATATATATATATATATATATATATATATATATATATATATATATATATATGTATATATATATATATATATATATATATATATATATATATATATATATATATATATATATATATATATATATATATATATATATATATATATATATATATATATATATATATATATATATATATATATATATATACATATACACACAAAACATATTATAAATGTTTACAAATATTTATCTCCACAATAATTATTCCGCCCTCATATACAAAGTACGGCAACATTCCAACATTGCTATATTTCCATGAAACACCATGTATAACGCCATGTTATTTTGTGTGTACATAACGTGATTCCATTGTGATACCATGTTTACACTTATCACTCGATTCAACGTTGTTATACAATATAACCTATCTAACTAATTAGTAAAGTTACGTTAACGCAAACACAGTGGTTCGCTGTTAGGCAGTATGTACTGTATTGTTCTGATAGCGGGGTCAGTGACCCGACTTATACTATTATAATATAATTTTGTATACATAATACTAGTATTTCATTATTTAAGATTATTAAGTCATTAAGTCATTTAGTTAAAATATTTTGGAAAGAGATGGTTAGGTTACTTTGGGACAGCGCCCACTTAACTTATTTAAAGATTTTCTCAATCTTTTCTAAATCTTCTCGTTCTATAATCGGCTAAATAACAGATCTTTGGTATGTGATTTTCGTCTTTTGAAACAAAATAGATTGCAATTTTTATAGCGGATGTTATCAATTATCTTTGAAAGTCTCGCCTGCATCTAATTGTCTCGACAGCTTCCGCTGCGTCGGTGTGATTGTTGGACTATATTATGTGCGACAGCATCGCAGTGTATAATGCGGAGCAATGCAGTGTAGTGCACTGTTTGAATCCAAACGGGTATTGAATTCAATGCTAGGATTCAGGAAAATGGTTTTAAAATTAAAATTAACTTCGAAACGTTATTACAGAAAGTAACTTTGCATACACACACACACACAAATATATATATATATATATATATATATATATATATATATATATATATATATATATATATATATATATATATATATATATATATATATATATATATATATATATATATATATATATATATATATATATATATATATATATATATACATATATATATATATATATATATATATATATATATATATATATATATATATATATATATATATATTTTATATATTATTTATTACTCTATTTGTAATTTATATGTATATGTACTTTAGTCATCAAATTTATAAAAGGCATTAACATTAGAAAAATAGGGGACGACATTACATTGAAATGATGAAACGAAAGTGATTAACGCATTCTCCCCCTTCGTGATCGTAACACATCGGAAGCTCCCCAAAGCCGTCGCAAGGGTGACAGTATGCGTAATACATTACCATCACCTAACTTTTAACATATTAGAACATGAAATAATCAAATAATAATAATAAGTGTCCAATCACTCTTGCACATTTCTACATCTTAATTTAAAAAAGTTATGAAACGACATTTATGTGAAATTCCCGCGAGAAAGTCCCACTGAGTTTGTTGTGTACTTTAGCGAACTGGAGATAAATTAAATAAATTATTTGGCATTCAAAAACTTCTTATTTTGAATTAAATTATTTGACTTTGGCTCCGTCTAAATTAGACGTACTCTACATATTAGGTGACGGAAGAACCGAAAACCACACCCAATCTAATATAACCGAAGGAGCTTAAAGTCAAACAAACATTCCTAAAAGCTATTTCCTTTGTACACCACCAATACACTCCTCATAACATCAAATCAAATGAACACGATACAATACAAGTTATACCGAAGGTGTCAATATCTGTATTCCATATATTAAAGTTAAGTAGGCATAGTTATATATAGAGGCGTAGCGTGGGACGGAGGTCGGCAACCGTGGGTGCTACGACCTGCCCACAGCGCCTGCGCGCCCGGCCCGGCCATCGACCAGGGACGCCCGGGACTTACGTCTGGCTGCGAGTCTATACCTAGATAGTAGATAGGTCTAGGTACTCTGTCTGTCTAACTAGATGTATAGCGATAGTCGGCTTGAGGGCGTGGCAGCTTAGTGATAATATTTGGTTGGCTGTGTCAATGTGTTTGTACGTTCGTTACCATAAAGATTTTGATGTTCAATCTTAATGTTGATGTTGTTTTTGATGTATTTTTTTATTTTCATTTAGTATTTAATTCTATGTATAGCTGTAATTGATATATAATATTAATAATGTTTAAAATACGTAACAAGCTTCAGATTTTTAATAAAATACAATATGTAAATTAAAGCCGTTGTTAACGCAATGACTATCGATTTGAATTCATTGTAGGAATATTATAGATGTTTTCTAGATATGATTACGCTGACATATCTACATGTTTAAATGGGCGGTAGCTAAGTTGAGAGCAGAGAGTGCAGTCTAGTCTTTCAAGTAATCCGAGGCTCAAACTCAATAGGTATTCCGTACCTATGTAATATTTAATAGGAATTTCTACTGAATATGTTAGTTCTGTTTGTCTGTCTCACATCAAGCTTGACGGATTCAATAAAAATGAATTGAATGGATTCTGGATTCAATTTATAGTTGAAAGAATTCAATTAACCTGGAAGAAGTGAAAGATCTATTCATGCTTTTACATATTAAATATTTTAAAAATATGACTTAATTTATACCTATTATGTTTATCTCTTTAACTTAAAAATATAATTTCTTAGATGAATCTTGTTAATATTTTATTTGACATGTAGTTGAAGCTGTTCAGCAAGCAAGCTACAGTACTTATATCTAAGCGACAGTCCTCCTGTATTAATACGTTGGTACAAGCAATTGAGGTTCTCAGTAAGTTACCGCTAAGAAAATTGATTCTCCATAAGATCTTCTTCGCAAACTTGGCTAGTAATTGATAGTCCCAAAAGATCTTTAATACAAATCTTGCATGTACAGCCTAGTTTTTACGATAATAGCCTCTTGGGTACTCCTAATTGATTCTAATTTTTCTGACCATTTTTTGTCTTTCTTTCACTTAATATCATTGTGAAATAATAAATAGAAGAATAATGTTTGAATTGTTTGTATAATTGGTAAGTTATTTATGATCTCATTGTCATATAAAATATTGATGGACGGACAGACTTAGTACGAACTATTAACAATATTTAAAGAAGATGTTATGTTATATGCTTGATGTTAGATTATTATATATTTACGAAATTCATGTTAAAATATTAAGAAAATATATATTTTTTAATTACTATTAAAATTCTAATTAATTATTCATTTACATTTTGTGAAGTATTAGTAATATTGTCGAATGTTACTTATTTAAGTTTTACACAAGTGTAATATAACGATTTACTAAATTTTATGAAAGTAAAATTTAAAGTTTTATTTCAAATAAAAACTTTTTTATAAAAATAAGCTTTTGTTAATTTATGAAGTGAAGAGAACAAATTCAAAGATCGGAAGGTAGTTCTTCTAAAAACCCTGTCAAGGAACGCAAAAGTTGCTTTTGAATTTAAAAGATATAAATAACTAGGTATATACGAGAAGAAAACAATTGTCATACTCTGAATTGGGTAAAACTATATTAAACTAATAACTGTTCAATGTTTCCTACATATATTATCCAATAGTCTTCAACGTTGAAACGAGTCTTGTTCTCAATAAAAAGCGGGCGAGTGTAAACGAAAATAAACCTTTTATAGCGCCCAACGAAACAAATAGGGTAGTAAAAGTCGCCACACCCTCAGTCTATTGGAATAAACGGTTGTACTTTTGTTTTATGTTATGCTTGCTTTTAGAGGCTAGTCTAACGAGGCTTGAGGAACAGGTAAACGTAGGTTCAAATCTCATTTTGCTCTGTCAATCCTACTAAGTGACAAAAGCAGTCTTACTTAATTTCCCTGGCATTCCGTTCCGTTCATTTGTTGTGGGTAGTTCTCTTTGGAAACCCTCTTGTGACGATGAAAGTAGGTCAGGTCAGCCTAGTCCATTCATTATAATAAATTAAATATGCGATTTATTCTCTACTTCTGTGGAAATACTTAAGAAATATAGGTACAAGTAATTGCTATATTTTTTGTAAATTTAGTAAAAGGTAAATATTATGACTTGTTTCTATTTTTTTGCCTAAATAGTGTATGAGAGATAACACATACATATATATATATATATATATATATATATATATATATATATATATATATATATATATATATATATATATATATATATATATATATATATATATATATATATATATATATATATATATATATATATATATATATATATATATATATATATATATATATATATATATATATATATATATATATATATTTTACTGAACCCTCATTTCTTAATGCAACTCGCGCTTTGTCGGTTCTATTTTAAGCTAAGTAGTAAGAGTTTCAAGATCTATAAAACGTTCTCTAGCTTGTGTAAGGAAAGTTTGTGCAATAATTATTTAATATTCCATTATAAGATTACTGATTTTCGTAATAAGGTCTTTGATTTTGCGATCTTTAACATTTATATATTTATTTTACCACCAGAATTGATCAGATTAATTTTTAAAATTGAAATTGATTGATGTGACAACAAAATTATAAAGTAGAGGCATCCAAGGGCCCACTAACTTCAATAGTTCTTATTTCCAATATCCTCTTATTTAAAAAAAAGATTTTATCTGTAGTAATTTTTATTTAAATTATCTATTTATTTGTCAATATATTACTATTATATTTGTAGCTTATCTGTCTGTAATATTATAAAGATGACATGTCTGGATGATTGCTCTTATCTCAGGAACCACAGGTTCAATAAATTTATTTTATTCATTCATCACTTTATTATCGATATCAAGAGAAACTATCAACTACATGTGCGTTTTTACGTATTTTGCCCTCAAATGAAATATTTAAAACATTTTCTGGTATCGAATATATACATACCCTGCCATGTGCGGGATAAAGAGTGAAGCTAAAAAAAAGAATACATACAACAGATGATAATATAATTACACCAATATAACGTCAATCGCCATTTAATAATAATAAGAATTTTTAATCTACAATGTTTTTTTTGTACAACTATCAATTTTTAAATAACATATAAATATGTTCAATTGACTAACTGCTAGAGGGTAATTCTCTTTTCTATATAATTTAACGTTAAACGAAGTTCACAATTTAAGAAATCTTTAAATATAAAACATGATCTCCGACATCCATTTAAGTAACATACAGAAATATTACTTTAACAGGTACTATACACTACATAATTTCCCTATAACATCAATATAAAAATTTATATAAAGCTTTCAAAACACCTAAACCAGTATCATAGCAACTTTGAAATGAGACATACATCTAATTTAAAGTGTAAATAATGTTCATTTTATAACTGTATTTTATACGCTTGTTAGGTTAAAAAAACTAAGCTTTCTAATAAAAACCGGTATCGCAGGACATTAGTATGTAGGATGTACGGAGGATATTTAACAATCGTAAGCTCCAGTCACGAACTTTTTATAATATTATATTCTTTAAGCTTTTATGATATGAAAAAACCTAGTGTTAAGTTACTACGATCTCCACCCTTCGTTTCATATATCTATTAGCTGGGTAAAAAAAAATCTTGATTAATTATTTTATAATCGTAACGTTGACAAAAAAATATTATTGTTTTGTATTTTATGATAATTGTTTCCTTCATACTATATATTTATATCTTTAAGTTATCGTTAACCAATATATGTTTGTATATCTTACATACATATATAATATACAGATACATATATAATAATTGTTTACAAAAAATACATGACAAAGATAATAACTTAAATATATATTACAGTCACAAAAGCGTTCTCAAATGATTTGTTATTGGCCACTTCTTAACAATTTTGTAAGCTTAAAAGGAGCTTCACGATAATGAAGCCAATCAGGTGTAGTCAAGGTCTTGGAAATAAGTTCAGCTTCGAAACACTTTTGTATTAATTTCTTTCTTTTGTTTACTTCTTAGTATACATTTCTAGCTTTGCATATTGTATAGTAAACACTGCTATTTGGCAGACTGTTGCTAAATGTAAACGATTTCCAATTTAAATATTCATAATATCTAAACTCAAGTCGCTAGCAAGCATTTCGTATATTTCCTGTGTCCATTATCAGATATCTCAACGGAATATTCACTTATCGCATTTTTTGTGTGCATAGTCGCTCCAGATTGTCGTAAGGGTGGGAAGTAGGGGAGGGAAGGGTCGCGAGGGGGTGGCGGGGGGAGGGAGGGGAAGCGGAGAGGGTGGTGCGGACGACGAACTCTGTATAAATCGATACAGCTGCCGGCACCCCGCCCAGATCTGTGCCCCGTTACCATGGTTACCAGACGAGAGAGCAGAGAACTGTACACACACACACGTGTACTACACGCATACACGTACATCTATACCCACACTATTACATATTGACGCGTAAATATACACAGTACTACTATTATTACACACACACATACATATAAGCAAACACTGCATAAGACCGTTAAGCTCGTTGTTTACCTGTGGGTTGCGGATTTACGACTTCAATATTACTTCCCATCGTTTTTTTGTTGGTTCATTTTTTTTGTGTCGCGTTTTAAATGTGATGTGTAAAATTTACTTTGAATTTTTTATATTCAATAATTTAAAATATAATACGCAAATGGCAGATGTACCAATTTAAAGCTTTTTTAAACATTGATGATGTAATTAATTAAATTAAATATTAAACTTAAATAATAATAGGTAATGCTATGTAACAGTTACCTAATAATCAATAATATACAGTGACGTACATGTCACGATTGCTTTAAAATGCAAAAAAATGTATATTTTTAATAATTTTATGAAGCCAGTATGAAATTTCGCTGTGACCATATATGGTTATGCCAGTCTACGACCCGCCCTCGCCCCGCCCTCGCTGTACCCGGCTTAACCTACGCGAACTAAACTAAGTTAACAATTAATTGGCACATTCTAACTACCTGTTGTTTGTCACGTGGCTATGTGGTGATAAGCTCCTTAAGCTTAAAAAGCTTAGAAAACTAATCATGATGTCAAAAATTTTTAAACGTTATTTAAGTTACGACGTTGTATGGGATGTAGAAAGATAAGATATCTGTCCCTTCCTTCTTATCTTTGGCCATAAAAAACGTAATGATTTTAAATGCCGTTGTAGACGGTTCGTAATAGTAATCATATAATTTCAGATGGCATCTAGGTACCTATATTTTGGCAAGAGATTCATTATTTTAATACATATAACTTGTATATAGATTGAAACATCCTATATAACGTATTTCCCAATTTTATTTATATATAATATTTTAATGATGACGCTAAAAATTCAAATTAGCCAATTACATATAAATCATTATGCTAATTATCAAAAGATTTAAGTTTAGAAAAATGATATAGTAAAAAAAGTATATTTCCACTTATTTTATATAAATATATATATCAAAATTGTGTCCATTAGGTGTGACATCTAAATCAGGATATAAACTGATAACCTACTAGTCCTTATCATCTGTAGACAGTACAACTGCGTCCCTAAGGCATTAAGCTGCTATATTATATATTGATTGACATAACCGAGGACGCCTCTATGCCCATTTCTCAGTACAGGTCGAGCTTTGAGCTTTCTACGCATGCTCCGTGAGCGCGGCCCCGGGACGGCCTGTTGCTAACCTGGAAATAGATCACTTGTAACAAAAAATATATGAGGCATAGTAACTGAGGCATTTTGTTTACTGCACTGTTTTTTTACTTTTAGATTTACAGTTCAATAGATATTTGTTCTTTTTTTATATTTTAAAATAAAATTCATTCGTATATGTAAATGTGCATATGCCAGTAAATAAATAAAATGCTTTCAATATTACTTATTTACTTTTTTTATAAATAATAATTCTTAAAATGCATAATAATTCTTAAAAGCTTGAATATATATATATATATATATATATATATATATATATATATATATATATATATATATATATATATATATATATATATATATATATATATATATATATATATATATATATATATATATATATATATATATATATATATATATATATATATATATATATATATATATATATATGTATATATATATATATATGTATATATATATATATATATATATATATATATATATATATATATATATATATATATATATATATATATATATATATATATATATATATATATATATATATATATATATATATATATATATATATATATATATATATATATATATATATATATATATATATATATATATATATATATATATATATATATATATATATATATATATATATATTGATTTGGGACCAGTTGAGCACAATTCAAGTCTCCAATGTCACGTTGAATGGAGAACATACAATGGAGAATTTACAGTAAAAAGAGATAACATTACTCTATAGAAGAATGCATGTTAAAGAGAAATCCAGTTTAAATCTATTGAATTTGTTAATATCTAGGTGAAATATTGGGAGAAATAATCTGTTACTACTTCATATTGTAAAGACGAATTGATATATACATTTCTATTAATAGAAATTAATCAAAAATAATTTCACTAAGCGAACAACAGAACTACAAATGTATGTACATATATATTTTATTGTTAGCAAAACTATGGCGCCGAAGAAAGTCATGCGAAATTATGTCAGCCTTTTATTGGATGTCTTTTGTGCGTCTAATGACTGGTGTCGTTCGTGGGAAAGAGCGCCTGCAGAGGAATTAGTAATAAAAGCATTGCAATTAAGCCACTGCGAATGTACTGTAGCTGTACTTATTTTGAACTATAGTGAGTTTTGGATTTAGTTATTAAGTAGTCTTCTTAATTCTAGTTTAAGTTCATTACGTTTTCTGATATTCTTTGATTTTTTGGTATTTTTGTACGTGATTGGTATGGATTGGATTATTACTTGAAGAAACGTTAATATTTACGTTATTTTTATTTGCACGATCTTGTTAGACATCGTGCAAGAGATTTAATATGAGATTATTAGTCATTTATGACTATTATTATTTATTTGCTATGTATATTTGTAAATTTCTATTAATGTATATACAATATACTTTCTTAATTTTTCAATTCTATTGAACACGAAAAATCATATTGTTTCTAGAACGTTGATCACAAAGCCAAGTTCCGCTCCAAAAAGGGCCAACTTCCATTCGTCGAACTCAACGGCGAAGAGATCGCCGATAGCACCTTCATTATAAAGGAACTGTCGGAGAAATACAACAAAGACTTAGATGCAGGTGAGTTGCTATATAAAAATAGCAGGCGTTTATTTTTTCGTTAATTTAAGGCGTTCATTTCATGATTTTCGTGTCGTTGACAATATCTTTAAAATTATAACACTTATTTTACTCTTCTTATAAATTAAGTATATGTATTTGTATTAGCGATTTACCACGATTAAATTAAAGGTAAAAATACGCTTACATGGGTTCGATCCCCACTCGGGGAAATGAAAGTCGGCACTTTAGTTCCCGCTTAGTTCTGCTGAAGTAAATGGAGTGTCAAGATATAGATTCTCTCTTTCTAGGATAGAGACCTACATTGCTATAAGTAGTATAAAGTAAAAACTTAAAAATCATAAAAAAAAGTAATATTGTACCCTCTTTTCGCAATTCATATTATAAAAGTCATAAACAAACTTGTCTTTATCAGTTTAGTGCTCTCAGTAACACGCTCAAAACAATATTACTACCTAAATGCATAACACAACAGTTGTTTTTCAGTGTTTCTGAATGATTTCCATAATACTTAATATTTGCTATTATTCTTTATGCAGTATACAAACACATAATATTATAATATATTGAACAGAAAACGAATAATGCGAAATAAAAAAGACTGTGTAATATATTATTGAAACATATATATATATGTATGTGCATAGTACATATCCCCCACTTTCACGTGACCTGTTTTAACAAAATCAATGGTAATATCTAGGTTGTCCATGTTAGCTAAATGGAACGACCGGGCGACCCGAAATCCCACTTCGTGCCCAATGTGGGTTGCGACGACGCGCATGTGCATCTAACGCATCCCGCTGAACTATCATGAAACGTTTCGGTGTTCGTCTCTCGCAGGTCTGACGCCGGACCAGCGTGTAGTGACCCACGCCATGGTGTCCATGATAGAGAACCATCTCTCCTGGGTGATCCTATGGTGGCGCGCCAAGTACCCGGAGAGTGTCATCAAGGGATACCAAGTGAATCTCCAGAATGCACTCAACACACGCCTACCCAACCCTATACTCAACTTCTGCTACAAGTTCACGTCTGGGCGCAAGGTAAGGCACTTTGTCTTTTCGGACATTTTGTAGTGACATATTTTATAGGTGACGTTGTTCCCGCGTTGCTCGGGCGACACTGGCGCCGGCATAAACAATAACATCGTAAAAACAACCATTCAACCTCTCATTGATAAGCTCGTGCTGAGGGTGGTCTAGGTCGCAAGTTTTTGAATTGAATTGAGAATATAAATTTCTTGTTTCGTTCATATTTTAGTTTGTTATCGTTTTATTTTTGTAATTATTAGGTGAATAAATCTATCGTACATAATGATTTGATAGTACACTTCATACGCTTTTTTCTATATATATGTTTAAATGACACTCAGTCCGCCATTTTTAATCAAATCCGCCATTTTGTGAGTTCATCGAACACCGCCTACTCTGTCTAGAATAGAAATTTTTATTATTGGTGCATCACCCTGTACGGTGGAGGCAAGCGGGGTGCCGCCTGCAAGTTCGACGTTCTCTTTAGCGCAACTAGTGCACTACGCATCTACCCCCTTCCCATCCCACTGCAGTCGCCATATTGCTGCCAGGAGTCGTTAAATATCCAGGCACCTGTTGAACTTCACCTAGTTGATGTCGAGCTGTGATAGTGTATAGAACAGTGCAGTGCCATTAAATAAACTATAAAAATTAAGCAAATATTAGTGCGCCTGTGCGTCCGTTTGAAAACAATCATCAGGTTCAACTAAAAATTTTGGGTAAATTTCCAATTTACATGTTTTTGGGTCAAGTTAGTTCGCTTTGTTTGTTGGTGGTGATGTAGCTCATACACGGTGGTTATTTCAGGGTATGAAGAAAGCGAAAGCCCACGGTATCGGTGTGCATAGCCAGGAGGAGATCATCGAGTTCGGCAAAAACGATCTTCGTGTGCTCTCTGACCTGCTCTCGGACAAACCGTTCTTCTTCGGAGATGAACCTACACTTGTAAGTATACTTTTTTTTAAATTCCATTTCTAGCGTCCAAAACAAAAGGAAAGATATTTTTTTTAAATAACAGTTAGAGTTCTCTTTTATTCCATGGTGAGTACTAAAAACGAAGAGCCTAAGACGTTGCTAAAAAGTAAAACTTGAACATACATCATATTTGCATAAAATGCACTTGACGGTGGTTGTAAACCGAAGTTTTGAACATTTTCGAAGTTAATATTATATTCACTTAATACAGGAAATAAGTAAGAAGTTTAGTCTCTAAGAAGTTTCTTTATTTGTACAACGATACTCATTGATGCAGCTTTGTAGCGGGTCATGAGGGTGGCGGGGTGATGAGGGGGTGTGGGGAGTAGGTGATAAGCGGTCGCCTTATCAGGTTGAAAATAGATTCCAGTATCCACTAAAGTATGACTAATATAAGGTTTTAAATATTTTTTATTTATTATCACGATTGCGTGTTTGGTAGATAATTTGAATATGACTCATAGATATAGGAACCCAATTCGATATTACCTAAAATGTTAGCTCATTCAAGTTACAAATGAAGCAAGGTCACGCTGAGTTTTTGTTTTATTAGGGACCAATCCTGAAATTCTTGCATTTTTGTTTTTAATATCAGTGTTTCCACGCACAGATTAATTATATAGATTTTTTAACGTGTAATGTATTCATATTAACTTTATAAGTTTGTGTTTTATAAATATATTACTATTTTTTTATTAATTGTTTGAAAAATATTAATATTTTTAAAAACAAAGGTGTCCCTTGACACCATTATAATAAATAACCGTTAATTATTAATCACAAACATATATTATCTACATATATTCATATATGTTTATGTAACACGGCCATCGATCTTAGAGTAGGTGGGGCAGGTAGCAGCTAGCTCGTCCGGGGATGGCCTAGGTCATGACCTCCCGCCCATGCCTCGACACCCCTCCTGTCCTAGTCTGAAACCCACCTAAATAGATCTAAAACTCGGCGCGAATCTGGATTTATTGATTTACATCTCAACGCAATTTTATATTATCATCAATCGGACTGACATATTAGTTTGACTTATGTTATATATTAGGTTAGTTATGGCTTTATGTAGTTAAATTTATTGTGAAGCTTTAAGTTAGGTTTTCTTATTTGGTTGGCGATTCGGTTTCGGATTTTTCATATATTATTAAATATATATCATCATTTATATATTATAAGTAATATTATTATTTCCAACAGCTGGATGTGGTTGCGTTCGCCAATCTCGCGCAACTCCACTTCATCGACAAAGAAGTGCAGCACGCACTACGCGATTCTCTAAACGACTCGTTCCCGAACCTGGTAGGCCTCGTCTCACGTCTCAAAGAGCGTGCCTTCCCCGACTGGGAGGAGATCTGTGCGCCTGAAGTGCCTCCGCCACCAGCAAAGAAAGAGAAAGAGACCAAGGAGGGCACTGGACCCAACGAAAAACAACCGCTGTCCGATGAACCCGAAAAGGGAAAGGTATGTAATACAATCAATCAGTCAACTTCTATTTAGAATTAAAAGGTTTTAATGATGATCCAAATTACAGGGCGACGAAAAAGAGAAGGAGTTAGAAAAGGAACCAGAGGAGAAGGAAAAAGAGAAGGAGAAAGAGAAGGAGAAGGAAAAAGAGAAGGAGAAGTAAACTTAGTATGCTCGTTATCCCCACTATCATTACTTACACAAGTTGGTACATTTAAGAGTCAGACTCGACATTACAATCTGTATATTGTAAGCGTAAATCCATTTGTCTTTCCCGTATTATCATTTGGAGACGCGAGTCCGTTATTATTATGAATTGCGCTTTCATTTGAGCAGCGACGAGAAGTGCCTCGCAGATTTATACATCTGTCTGTCCAAACATTGTCCCGGAACATCATATTACTACCATCTGTCGCTTCGCTTCGCTCGCTCATATATAATTTGATTAGTATCGCTTTATATTTGTCATTAGTTGATGTTATCCAAATTGAATTGAATTGAATTGATGTTTACCGCTTAGTTATCGTTTATATAATTATTATATTGCTTTGTCAATTTATTTTGGTAATTAAATAATAGAAGTAAATCGATTGTTAAGGTACTTACAGGAGTAGGTAAACATTTAATCGAATATTTTAGAATGTATTTAATGTAAGCGTTCATTATCCGCATGTATCGGCGTTCGTCTCATAACCGATTTGAAGTAGCCATTTATGGAACGAACATGGCTGTATCTCGAGTAGCTTAACATATTTATGAGAATATATGTACATGTATATATATACTCAAATTGTTTAGTGTACTAGCAAAGTTGACATTTGAAAACGAACAGTTAAAGTTGTGAGGTTATATTTAACTGAGATTAGTATAATTGATACCAAAAATTGGCTGACTATAGGATGAATTAGTCGAGTGTTTTAGTAAAAGTGCGAAACGCCGGCGCCGGCGTGTGTTTACACTGTTTTGAGATTCTTGTACTCTATTGGTTTTTTTACAAAAAAAATAAAATTTACAATTTACAAATTTTTGATAAAAAATGAAAAATCGAAAACGCCTGGAAGACTGTTTTTTCATGTTATTGTGTATTCATAGTCGGTAACATTTTGATATTGTATTAATTGTTAAGGTTGACCTGTATTGGATTTTGGTAATTATGTCGTCCTCATACTCGTATGGTACGCACTACCGCCGTCGTCGCGCCTCCAGCGAACCCCGCGCGGAACTGTTCCCCTCCCCCTCATCACCTTTCCCCATTCACCTGGTAAACCCATTTAGTGTGATGGATCCGCTGGGAAATCTGCGCGACCCCTTTCCCCAGGTACCTTTTGTGCTCCACGAGTCCCACGTGCACGTGGAGCTCTTGCAGCCGTCGGGGGGTGTCGAGGGGCCGCGCGTGCTGCACCTGCACTACCACTACTCCCCCTCCCCCTCCCCCGCCCTGCACACGGTGCACCTCATCAACAGCAGCATCGTCTTGCTCCTGGCGCTCCTGATTGTCGTCGTGGTGTTCACCACAGTCGTCAAAGTCGTGCCGTTCTTCATCAAATTCGGAAGGCGCTTGGGATCTGTCTAGTGTCATTTAATATCACGATATGTCGACAAATGCTGCATGTTAATACACAAAGCTATCACTGAAACAGGCTTATGTAAAATATTATGTAGATAATGATAGACGTCCCCGTTCTCGAACATTTCCCCATATTTTTACCTTATCAATAAACGCGTTCTGCAGCCTCATCTGCGTAAGGAGAGGGACGGTGTGGTTGCTTACAGATACGCCTTACCGCTGAGCGGACGAGCGGGATGAGATGGCGTACGACTCGCTTATTGATAAGGTCCTTTAGTTGGAGCAGTCGTCAGACCTGTATAGCAGTTTCGGGGTGTAGAATCGTTTTCACCGACGTCCAATATCCATTTTGGACGCCGGCTTGAAATAACTGTCGTGATTACATAGGATCTGCAGTTCAGAGGCGGCGTTGCAAACTTTGGTCTCGGGCGACTTTTTACGTTTTTGTATCCTCGCGATGTGAGGCGTTTGTTACTGTTGGAGGCAACGGACGATGACATCGAGTCCTAGTTGCCTCAGCATACTGTATTGGAGAGTCTTGCTACTGACCGTCGTGTCAGTCGTCAGTCAAACGCCCCCGATGTCCGAGACCAGGTCATGGTCTCACGCTTCGTCCCCGTCCCATAGTGCGGTCGTTCGCTAGGTGCGACTCAGTAGTTCCAAATCTATTCTCGAACCCTTTAGGTTTAATCTTAGGATAGTAGAATAATGTATATTTGACAGATGATCAATGATGTTCATAAAGAGTAGATATCATAGCAAGTGAACTCGGGACGCCGACACGAGCGCGGTTCACTAAATGATATTAGCAATAGGTGGTAGCGTACGTAGATAGCCGCGGCCGGCCGCCTCGCCGCGGCTGTAAGCTGCAGCCCGCCGGGCCGAACTAAAAGTGAATAACTTCTGGATTTTGGTTTGACGTAAAATTTTTGGTTTCAAATTCTTTGGGCATGGTCGACTTTCTGTCCCTCCCGACAACTGCTGACCATCACTGCCATTAGCCTCGGAGTAAGAGTTAAGATTAGGGAAGTTAGTATAGGGTTGGTCGCGCACTCTAGCGTACCATAGACTTAGGTGTTATTTGAGGCTAACGTCACGCAGCCGGAGCCTGTTTCAGTGGCACACACCTCACTCCCATCGGCACGGGTTGCCTCGCTCACAATAACCCCATAAAAATCACATTCTCATAATAATTACCATATCTGAAACTTAACTCTTCAACATACAGTACGTTTGCCACTTTGCGCGAACAAACAGTTAGATCACTGTAAACCATTTAAAGCGACGGCAACCCAGCGTGTACACTGCACTGCGCTGTACCGCACCGCAATCAACTCGTGAGCGCGACGAGAGCTGACTTCAGGCCGTAAACTAGTTATTAGACAATTAGAAATAATTCACTTAGATGTAATATTGACGCTAACAATGCCGTTGATAACTAAGACACTAAGTCGGGGCGGCGGAGGGCGCGCGGCGTCGGGCGAGTACCGTCTCCTGCGAGAGCGGTCGAGACGCGAAAGCTTCTCTCTGCTGCCCCACTTATAGGATAATAATATATGATAATTAAATTCATTATAACTCGACTTTATCAAATGACTCAATTTGTGTTGTAAGTTAGTGCTATACAAATTATTCGTAACGTATCGATAGGTCCGCAGCTCTATGTTTATAATTGTACGTAGATTGGTAGGAGATGATTTTATTGAAATTACTTTATATAATCGTGGTTACGTTTTCATTTTTTTTATATAATAATGAAATGTGGTTTTTCAATTATTGTGTCAATATATAAATTAATTATAAGTAATATTCGTTAGATACTAATGGTTCGCCATAATAGTACCGTTTAATATAATTATACAACTTAACTGAGCTTTCAGTGGAATCAATTCTCTTTAAGAATTTCTGTGTAACATTCTATGGACATTAAAGTATATATCTAAAATTTGAATACTGTCGGCGCTTTAGCGAGATACGTGGTGCTAACATTGTAATGCTAGAGTATCTTGATGAGGCGCCGTGCAGGTATTATTTTATTTACCGCCAAATATCCTATCCTATCCTACATATTTAACTTATAAGCTGTACTATAACACAAAAAAAGAAAATTTTAATAAAAAATTGAAAATATTATTTTCTAATTTACAAAGTGACGAACGTAGTGTCTTAACACTATCTTTGCCACGATTTAGTTACCTTCACCTATTCTGCTACTTGCGGGATAAAGCGTGAAAGTTAAAAAAATTAATGACGTTTCGAGGGTTATCAAGTTGAGGACTTGGTTTATGTACTTTGTGTAGTTGTCATTGTAGAACTATAAAGGATATCTAGGACCTGTATAATATGAAGGCAAACTCAAGTATTACTTATGTTTTCCGTTTAAATATTTACGAAGCTCCCAATACTATAGAATAATATGCTATTATATTCTCTTAAAAATAAATTTAACTTGCTTATAATTTATGTTATTATTAAGGGTGTCCGTTAGTAACACTAATTGTAGGTTTATACTAAGGCCTTTAAAAAAAATGACATTTTTTAAACGCGCATTATTGGGATATGGATTGGAGCTTTTGTCTTTTTGTCTCGGTTATTCGGTCTCGGTTAGTCGAGAAGAAAGTGCTGTTGAAATCAGAAATTATTAGAAAATCACCTAAAAGTTTGCTAAAAAAGTTATAAAATATACAAAAGAATGTTGACATAGAAATATTCATAAAATTAATAAAATTGTGATTCATAATCAGGTTATATAAAATAATTTAATTTATATATCTTATACTTAAATATCGGTTTAGTAACCGACAATTCATTAAGGGTAGTATAATAACAATGATACTTTTACACGTCTTAGAAAATAAAGTACCTGTTCAAAAGGAGTGGGTGGAAGAATACTAGTGGTGAGTGGGTGAAAGAATGGTAGATATTATACCTTGTTAGTAAAACCAAGTCCAGACATGCGATATTTCAACAATATGAGTAACAGAAGACGTGTGTGAAGAAGGTGCAATAACAGTATGTAAGGTGCAGTACCACCATTATAGTCCAAATGTAAAACAGTTTTAAATATAAAAAAGTTCCTCCAAAGCCAAGCCAATATAACATATCTTATGAGAATTCAGTTACTAATTATATGTTGAGATTGTAAATTGTTGTATGTATTTTATGTGTAGGTACTTACATATATATGTATGCACGTAGTTGAAGTATTCAAAGCAAGATACACAAAATGAGGTCGTCGCGAATTGATTTGTTACTATAACACCATAGACCGAAATAAAACTATATAGAAATATTTTGTTTCTTACAATATAAAAAATAATCGATTACGTATTAAAACATTAATAAAATAAAATGTTCGTCCATTGGATGTCATTACAAAAATTTGTAATTGTGTATGTGCGTAAACAAATATAGAATATCGCGCGGAGTATATATGTGGAATAAAGACCCACTCACATGTCTTATAAAATATACAAGTGAAGATTATTCCAAAACGATGCTTACATATTAAACAAATATTTTATACAGTCAAGTTTTAAAATTCTTGACGTTGACGAAATGACATGTATCATACTGACGCGCCTAAACATCATAGATAATAAAAACAAACTAAAAACTACCATTGACAACTGACAGGTATAAACTTATGAGAACTATAAACTTTAAAATTCGAATTATTCTTGCTGCCATTTACCAAAAAGTTAAGGTAAAGTAAGATCTCAATATGGATGAAGCAGCAGTGGGGCCTTCTATAGCACTAGAAAATGGTTTGGATTTACGGTCAGTAATAAATATTTTAGAAATTCATAATAAAAAACAACGTGTATTTCAATTGTATTTTATAATTTCTGCTAATGTTAGAACGAATAAACACTTTTTGTGAATTTCCTTTTAAGGGAACTTCTTACAACTGGATCAGTTGTACACATAAATGACAATTATGATCAGGTAGAAGATGAAGTACTTGGAAATAAAGAAACCATGAGATCAGATTATATTGGACAACCAGTACCGTCTATAGCGGAGCTAGAGAAACAATTGACACAGATAGACCAACTCGGTTTTGTTAAGAAGAAAATTTTGGAAGCAGGCGGAGGTTTACCATTGGATAAAAAATTTACAATATCATTTGCTTTCTCTGGGTTTTGGGAAAATAGTGACGAGCCTTTTGATTATGCGAGAATATCCAAGCCTTTGGTGTGTTATAATATATTGAATTCAAACCATTCATGTTACTTATGATTTTTGTTTGGTTAAGTTTTTGATACATTTATTGTCTACAGATTGTCAATCTAAAGGATAATGGTTTATTGCCGGGCATCCAAATGGCAGTAGAATCAATGTTAGTAGGAGAAATATCAGTTTTTCTTCTGTCTTACAAAGTAATGTATGGAAAATTTGGTGTACCCCCACGCATAAAGCCTAAATCAGATTGTGTTTTTTATATAAAACTTGTAAAGGCTGTCATAACACCAAGTGATGGGTAAATAAACTTTTGTTACGCATTTATTATCTTTAAATAATTTAGTTTTAATTACTTATTACCAATTTCAGCCCAATAAATTATGAAGAACCAAACATATTTAAGAGAGTGAAACATGAAGTGAAGCTGCTTTATTCACATGGAACAATGTTGTATAAAACAAACAATTATTATGCAGCCATACACAAATTCAGCAAGGCAGTTAACATGTTACATAAGTGTAGGCTCGCCAATGAAGATGAAGAGAAGCTACAGGAGATGTTTCTAAAGAAGTTATATCTTAACTTAGCTATTTGTTATAATGAGGCAAAACAACCATTCAAAGCTTGTATTGCTTGTAATGAACTCAACCGATTAGACAGTCTTTGGAATAATGGAAAGGCGCTTTTCCAAAACGCAAAGGCTTTAAGAATGATAGGCGATTACGACGGAGCTGAAAAAAGATTGAAGATGGCTATGGAACTGTGTTCAACTGACAGTATAATTGCTGAATCAGAACTCTTGAGTAAAGTAAAGGAATCTTGTAATCAAAAAAAAATCATGTCAAATAGAATTCTACATAGTAAAAGTAACATAGTCAGTGATAATTTTAAAGCCGATGTAGATGATCTCATACAAAAATTTAAAGAAAATATGGATCTTTGTAAGTTTACCTTACCCGGAGATTTGAATGATATAGAAAAAGAATATATCAAAGAAGCTTGTGCTAAACAAAATTTGCACTTTACTGAATACAACAACAACTGGTTGTTAGACAAAAGCACAGAGAATGTTTCAAAAGATGAGTTAGAAAAATTAAATATTTAATATTCTATGCAATGTCTTTTATTAAATTTCTTTGTAACTTGAATCATAATTTACTACAATTATATAAGAAAGCGATATACATTTTGTTACCTTTATATGTTTAATTATCAAGATCTAATTTTGATTATTAGTTCAAAAACAATATAACCCATTTAAACAAATTGTATTATAGAACAACCTAAAACCTAAAGCAAGTAATTGTTAACATTACATCTAATTCATGCCAAGTTTTCACAATAAGCAACTTCTTATTTATAATTATACAAATAGAAATTGATTTGACCTTCATTACATCCTAACCTAATGATTATTCCTATATAGAAATGTAAGCAGTGTTGCTATTGTGCTGTATTTAATATTTATGATTATTATCGAGTGAAACATAATCCCACTATTTGTATACTTTTTTTTTTAGCTTCACGCTTTATCCCGCACAAGGCAGGGTAGGCAGAGGGAACTGCAGGGACCGTGGGAACCTAGTGTTAAGACACTCCGTTGCTTAGTCCCTGCTTTCTCCGTCCCCGCTTTCCGCCGTTTTCGAGGCATTGCGTGTTGAGTGGCGGAACTCAACGCCGCGCTTTTGCCTAGTTTACCAGAGCGAAGAAAATGGAAATAGAAAAATCCATCTTCTCCGACTGGGGATCGAACCCAGAAACCGTCGCGTTAGTCGCGTTACAGGCAGACGTTGCGACTCTGCGCCACGACGGTTTGATTTGTATACTTAATAATGCTAAACTTCTTGCGGCTTCCCATTTTTAGGTAATCTAGTATTTGCAATAAAATAAATAATTTTTATATTTTTCTTTCCATTCAAATTCGATGTAGTGTATAAGGAATGAATATAGTTTAAAAGTAACTAAAAAACATATTTTTTTAAGTATATCAAACTAAAAAGTAAACAATACTTAAAAAAACATATAAAAATTTGAACGCAGCGCGACTCGAACCCGCGCCCTCTTGCGAACCGCGCAAGCGCTCTCACCACTGAGCGAATCTTCAGTGTGGATTAATTTTAATTTTAAAAATCATAAAAATAGTTAACAATAATTCTTAAAACAAGTTAAAAACAGTAATGATCGAAAAATACTAATATTATTGTGAAAAAGCGTGGAGCTGCCGATTATAGTGGGGTGTGCCGATTTATAGAGATTGAGTATGAAGGATAAGGAAAAAAGAATGACCAACTCAATAGGAAAATATGACACAAAGCGCCCCACGCTCTTTCACAATAATATTAGTATTTTTCGATCATTACTGTTTTTAACTTGTTTTAAGAATTATTGTTTACTTTTTAATTTGATATACTTAAAAAGCGTTTTTTTTTTAGTTTTTTTAAAATATTTTTTTATTTTTTAGTTCAATGTGATACATTATTATTATATCATTTCTTTTTATTTAAATAAATTTTTGATTTTTTTACTGGTCAATAAAATAAATATTAAATTATAATAAAAAATAAATAAAAATCAAATAAACATAGACTAAAAAAACAACAGTTTCACTGGACGGGATTCGAACCCACGACCACAACATGCAAAGTCACTGTAAAAAAAATGCTCATATACAAACTCGCACTTCAGATCGCTCGGCTAACGAGACACATACGATAACTAAGCATATTGAAAACTTATATAAACCACGGCCTTTAGTCCAAGGAGAGTTACTCAGTTACAAGTGAAACTAATAAAAGCGTATTAAAAAGGATAAAGTAAAATAGTACATTAGGCACAAAGTAAAGAAGGTAAAAGAAAATCTAAATATTATTAAACAGCAATTTATTTAAAATACACAAGGTTACAGTTTGAATGTACTATTTATTACCAATAAATATCAAAATACTACGTCACCATTTAAAACAATACTATGTCGTCGACATGACACCAACATACATATATGTTTACATACATACATACATGTAAACGCTTAAAATCAATGAATAAATAAGAAAAAAAATCATTTTATTTTGACAAGGTATCAAACATTTTTTTCACACAAATCATATTTTTTGTGTTATACTAAAAAGAGTACATCTAGACGACATAGTATATAAAAACATATACTTAAGAAACGTAATTGATTTAATATATATATATATATATATATATATATATATATATATATATATATATATATATATATATATATATATATATATATATATATATATATATATATATATATATATATATATATATATATATATATATATATATATATATATATATATATATATATATATATATATATATATATATATATATATATATATATATATATATATATATATATATATATATATATATATATATATATATATATATATATATATATATATATATATATATATATATATATATATATATATATATATATATATATATATATATATATATATATATATATATATATATATAAAACATTCGGTCCCGAAAATTTACCTTCGATTGTCCGAAACACAATGTATGATAAAAAGTTAACGCGACGCGTTCTATCTCTTTCCTTTTGTAAGAATTAGAAAGAGATAGTATTATGTATACTAGATGACACTACAGTAGTGGAAACAGGCCTATGATGAATAATTGATTTCTACCGACAATTTTAGAGCATATTTATTAGTTTAGGCATATTTCACATAAAATGAAGATAATATGAGAAAATTCAATGTTAAGAAAAATAATAAGGCAATCAGTTTTAACTACACAGTCAAAAAGAAATAGTGATTTAAAAAATCCATACTTTAGTGAAATTCAAGTATGACAAGATGGCGTCAATTCTAGTGTAGTGGATAAACAAACAAATATGCTGCGCAAATCTGTATGTAAAAGACATATGACTTTGAAGCGTTAGTACTCATTATGACCTGTATATTGTTAAAATGTACAATTTCCATATAAAAAACTCAATTCCTTAAATGTTTCAGTCAATTTTAAATACAAATGCAGAATAACAAATATATATATATATATATATATATATATATATATATATATATATATATATATATATATATATATATATATATATATATATATATATATATAAATCCAATTAAATGTTCTTACAAAACACAGGTCATAATCAATCAACACGTTGCTACAATACAAATCCTACATTTATCCATACAAATGTTGAATATAAAATTACAAAACCGAAGGTATCACCATTAAATTCTAACTTAGACTTATTACTACAAGTTATTATATTATCAATATTATAATCATAATCATAATCATTGTATATTATTACTATAATCATAATAATAATATTTTAATCACTGGTTATTTATTTAGTTCAAACGATGACATTACCAGCGTAGTTCGATAGTTATATTTGGCATTACAATGAAAATATTATTAAACATTTACTGAGATTTCTATTGCACGCGCATGTTATTTTCTATTATTTTTTTTTATATGGACGCCACCGAGATATGATACAGTAATTGATATAAGAAGAACATTAGGCTTTAATAACAGCCTTATGATTACAATCATAGTTAGAAAAAAAAATATGATCAAATTCCATATAGCTCGGCAGCGTCGATACAAAAGTTCACATAAAATCTCTAACAACACTCATATGTACATACACCTACGAAATAATAACATAATTAAGCTGCTTTTAATAAATAATAATAATAATTAATAATATTTAAAAAAAAAAACGTTCAAACTCGTACAAGTAAGTGATCTTTTAAAGCGAGTGACAATTTTAAATAAGCTGCCAATAATGTAAAATAGAAAACTAATTAAAAAAATCTATTTGTTTTATATAAAAACAATTATAATAATCATTATAATATATAATTATAATAATTTTCATAATTATATTTATGAAATAATAATACTAATAATAATTAAAATATTCACCCTTAAACAATAAAATTCGAAATAAGAGAACATCGTAATATGTATATAATATAAGATTTAATTAGTTTATATATATATATATATATATATATATATATATATATACATATATATATATATATATATATATATATATATATATATATATATATATATATATATAATCTTAATTGACATTTATTAATTAATTTAAAATAAAATATTCATTTATCTTTAAAAAATAGCTACTCAATAAAAAAGCCAAATATATATATATATATATATATATATATATATATATATATATATATATATATATATATATATATATATATATATATATATATATATATATATATATATATATATATATATATATATATATATATATACGGACATATAGAATTCATTAAGATTTCAATACTTATATTGAAAACAATAATATAATAAACAAAAACCTCATTTAAAAAAACGTCTTTAAAAAGTTTTCATGAGTATTATACTTTATAAAATATTTAAAATATATAAGTACATTGATAGTTTAATTGACCTTAAACCCGTCGTTAGGGAAAAAAGAAAGTCTAGACATGTCTAAAAGTCTAGAATGTTAGAAATAATAAAAAAAAACTGTAATTCGGTTCAAACGCTTCTTAAGTTTGTTATAAAGTACAGCATTATATGTGAAAGAACACATATTTTCCATACAACATTTAAACATAACTTATACTCAATGGAATGTTACATAATAAAAGTTTAATAAAACTAAATATTTTTATAATTTAACAATGGAATACTATGAATTCATTAAAATTAATACTGTAAGGGGGACAGGAATGACATATATATAAGAAAATAACAAATAAAATACAGAATATATATATATATATATATATATATATATATATATATATATATATATATATATATATATATATATATATATATATATACATATATATATATATATATATATTATAACGTCTTGTATAGTAATGTAATAGCATAGTGTGTAATCGACATATAATGTTGTTAAATTGACAAGGCCGGCTCGAATTTTTAATCTTACCCTTCTATTGCTATACTCATATTATATTTTTATAAAATAACTAATTTTGATTATGTTCTTGCTATAAAGAGGCATGTCAAAAATTTAGTTAAAATGAAAAATTACAATAATATATAAGCAAAATATTAAAGAAATAATATTTTTTACTTCACACAGCAAAGTTTCATTTGAAAATGAATATTCCTTGACTCACACCTCTTTTTAGGGGAAACAGACACAAAAATTAAATGTCCAACAATACAATACGAGTACAACACTACTTTTTCTATCAAAAAAAAAAGAGAAAAATTAAAAGAAATCTACGGTTACACTTTCTACGGCTAATTACAGAGTATACAGTACAGTATAGAAATAGAAATCTAGATTAACTCCTTAACTTGGGTCTATGGGAGTATTAAAAAAATTGGCATCTGGTATCACTATTGGAGATCTATAGACTAAGACTGAATAGTAAACATTAATTACTAATATTAATAATTTCTAGAGAGATACGTCTAATTATATTTATTTATTTATATGAATACCGCATACTTTGTGCAGATCCGCGAAATAAAACATTAGTCTTTATTAATAAAGGGAAATTACTTTTGTATCAGATTGTAAATGTGTGAAAGAGAAAGACATATCTTCTATTTCACAACGAACTTAAAATTTAAAACACAGTTGTTTTACACACACACACACACACACACACACACACACACACATATATATATATATATATATATATATATATATATATATATATATATATATATATATATATATATATATATATATATATATATATATATATATATATATATATTGCTTTTTATTGCTAAGCGAACGACTTTAGCCAATATTTATAATATTTATTTTTTAAGAAAAATCAATGTAAAATATAAACTTAAGCATTAAAATTGTATTTTTATGATCACATTTTTGTAAATAGACAGCTGTGTTTTAAGTCATGCATATTAATATAAGGAAAAATATTTATACATATATATAGTTATTTTTTTAGGATAAAATAAAAAAAATATGTAAATACGATAATTAGATGAAGTTTAAGTAAAATAATAGATAGAAGTCAAAATTATAAAAAAATGTTTATAATTAAATATAACGTGCAATAACATCTAAGGCTGACACCTTATAAAGATATCCATCTCTTTCACGCACAACCTTGAAACAAACGTGCGAGCGACACAAAAAGCAAAACAAAAATATATTAAATATTATTAGTAACATATAAACATATATATGTATATAAAAGTGCTATGTTTTTCTATTAAAATCCAATGACGTTGACGATTCTCTTCGCAATATTAGTTTTAGTTTGTCATCTTCTTCTAAGTCCTCCTCTAAAGAGACCGTCCTACTCAGCGAGCGGCCCAAAACTCTTGCTTTCCAAGCTTCTAATCTCACGACCTAGTTAAAATTATTAATTAATATATTGAAATATATATTATCTGTGGCTATCTAATAATTTTCTGTTTTTAAATAATAAATATTGCCATCTCTTTCTAGCAACAATATATAGAGTGAGATAGCATTACTGATATATAAAGAAAGGAATAAAGGCAAATAGACAGAAAATTATTAAATATTTTTGAAATTATGACCCTGATTAATTTCTGGTTGTATATGTTCGACAGCGAAATAAATATCTTATTTTATATTATTAAAAAATCAAAGATATATATTATATATTAAAAAAAGCAAATTAAATGCAAAAATTCAGTTTCGCCATTAAACGTATACAGATCTTAGACAGGGTCATAATAACACATGCTTATCAAAACGCCTAAGAAAATTATCTTCACACATGTTTTCTCAGTTCTTTACTTCACATATGAAGACATGTATGAATATAAAACTCATAATAAACTAAATACACACTTATTGCAAGTACATTCTAGAGTTATTTGATGACTGACGAATTGACAAAGATATTAATTAAAAAATAATATATAACAAAAATTTTTTGTCTGTCGGTACTCTCATATCATCAAAACATCAGATTTTGCTGACTGTACTTGCGTTGGATACAAACACATTTTGAGCGTCACATAACGAATCTAAACTATTATTTATAACATTTAAGATCTACAAAGAATCTATACATTTGTTTAAAAAAAAAAACATTTTTATTTTAACTTTTTTTTTAATTTCAACCTAGCACCAACTACTAATCGACTAAAATTAAATTAACCTTATTGTTAGAAAAGCACGTGCATATTAGTCAAAGAGACCAATCAATTCACAAAAATGCATGCAATCACTATATGTTCGTATGTATGTATGTAATATGCAAGATAGCAAGCGAAAAAAATCTCAAACTACCCTCCAATGACTGTGTTAAACTAAACGTATACAAACACAAATTTATATATTAATTTTATGATTTAGGTGAATAAAAGCAATTATTATGGAGTAAATTAAAAATTTAAACAATTTAATATGAATTAAAATGGACATAACCAAATAATAACACAAAAAAAAGAACTATAATATTAATTTAATAGTTCATCACAGCCAATAGGAAATTCTGAACTAAGCTGATACAATACATACAGGATTAACTTGTCTCCTTCAGATGACAGGAGAGCGAAACAAAATGTATAGAAAATAAAAAAAATAATAATGAACAACACGCGTCTCATAACATTGCAAATGCACAATTTAACCGAGTGTGTTGACCTTTTGTTTTAAAGTACACGAAAAATATCGATAATATACTTAAAATGAGAAATTATTTTAAATTAATTTTGTTCCAGTTCAGTTCATTTTTTCGATATTTATGATATCTGTTCAATAAAACTTAAAAGCAGTCATTAAAAGTCCTGCTCTTTTTCGTCTCGTTATATATATATATATATATATATATATATATATATATATATATATATATATATATATATAGGTATATATAGGTATATATATATATATATATATAGGTATATATAGGTATATATAGGTATATATATATATATATATATATATATATATATATATATATATATAGGTATATATAGGTATATATATATATATATATATATATATATATATATATATATATATATATATATATATATATATATATATATATATATATATATATATATACATACATATATATATATATATATATATATATATATATATATATATATATATATATATATATATATATATATATATATATATATATATATATATATATATATATATATACATACATATATATACCTATACCAAATTACAACTTAAGAACCCCAAAAAAATAACTCCCACAAAAAATATAAAAGTAACTCTCCTCAAACTACAATCACGAAACAAATCTATAAACTACGCGAGGTCAACAAAACACACTGTCCCACAAGGACATGGGACAAGGTCAAAGGTCGAAGTCCCACAAAGGTCAACACACACCGACAACAACAAAAACGTACTGATGCATATAATTGCGAACACTTCCCAACCATTTCCACGTGTCGACGTCCGGCGTTGTAATCGGTGTCGGATACTGTGTGATTTATTACATATATGTATAATAATATGTATTAATATATGTTTATATATAATTTTGTTGTATATTTGATATGTAATGTGGAGCGGTCGAGTATTACGGAGGGGAAAGGGGGGATTTTATACAAATGGGGATAATAAGGGCTAAAGTAAACAAGCGTAAGGAAAGGTAAGGAGGGGTAAGGAGAGGTAAAGAGGGGGTAAGAAGGGGTAAGGAAAGGTAGGGATGGATCAAAAATATCCACAAATTGGACCACTTAATAGTTTAACAATACTCTCGTTCAACGAGAAAACGAATATCACTGTGGTAGATTTAAGAAATGACCAACGTTTAAGCGGAGTTAATTAGAATTAGAAAAGATATTTGAAGAGTGTCCCAACACTATTTTCTCTGCCCAAATTAATGTGTTTCGAAGAATTTTCATCTTATTTTATACTTAATATCAATCATCCACAAAATTGAGAAAGTTCTAAGGTTTAACATTTAATTTAGTATGTACTATATTTAAGTGAGATCTTCCTCTTCTTAATGTATACATCGCTTACGTTCTGATCAAGCAATGAATTGAATGCAATGTACATTAGTATTTAATGTTTTTTTTGGATATATTGCGATAATTTGGACGTCGTGAGTTACGAGTAAATTATAAGGAAGCGTGATTCGCTGTGTATTTAACAATATGTGTTTTATACATGTTACATATTAAATAATGAAAAGAAATAACTTTTACAAAAGATATGAAAGAATCTACTGCTTAATGAAACAAAATTAGTACTAATGTGTGTGTGTGTGTATATATATGTGTGTGTGTGTGTGTGTGTGTGTGTGTGTGTGTGTGTGTGTGTGTGTGTGTGTGTGTGTGTGTAAAAGAGATATTATAGCTCTGACTGGTGGCTTTAATTTATTTTTTATTTGTTATTTCTATTATTATTTAACTTATAACATGTTAGTGTAAATTGTACACATGTGTACGTTATGACACTTAATGTGCTATTTTATATACACTTAAGACTAGATTAGAGAAGACAACAAATATTTGGCGTTTTAAAATTTGTATGAAAGATCTCCCTAAACTCAGATTGTAGAAGCATTGAAAACCTAGAAACATTATAACCCTAATATAAAATATATTTTATAACTATAACAAGATTTATTTTAATATAAAAAAACAGCAAAACACATTAAACGAAGTCAAAACACATTAAATGAAGTCATTATATCAGACGGGAATCGAACCCACAGTACATTGGCAAAGTGTAATTTTTTTGTAAACTTACTGAAACCTTAAAAATTATAAAATCTAAATTAAATATTTCAAATATACCTTTTCTTTATGACAAATAAAGATAAAATAAAATAATAATTAATAGAATATCAAAATGTTATCTGTTAGTTTTACTAAATATTATTTTATTAATAAAATTCATAAAAAAATCATATATATTGTGCAAGGTATATATATAAATTAATTATGAGCACAATAATATTAATAATTTAAATATTTTTATTAGAAATTATTAATAAGCAAAGCAAAATGCAATAATGTTAGTATCATGTCATATTAAAATCTATGTGCGGTGGATGTTTAAATGTTTTCTTTAACACAAAAATTAAAAAAAAAATAAACATAATATGTATTTACACGTTAATGGCAAGTCGTATTGAACTCTAGTTAGAGAAAATATCTACAATTTCATTTTAATATTAAATCATATAATTCATACACAGGGATAGTATTTTTTAATTCTGTTTCATTTTTTAATCTATATCGAATAGTCTTACATTGTAACTATTACAACATGCGCAGGTAAAGATTTACATTTCAAGTAAATACTTAGAAATAGAACTTAGAAGTACTGCTCAACTTATTAAGACAAGATTTTCTAGTCTTTATCAAAAACATAAACAAATTATATTAAAATCCTATAAAATCAAAATATTTAAATTCTCAATTAGGTCATTAATAACAAATCCTGTCTCAACAACTTAAATTCTTAAATACAATTAAATATTTAATTACAATTAAACAATATATTGATAATTAATTTACCTCAGCCTTCAACTCAGCGACTTGCTCTTGCAGTTCTCTCACTCTATCAGAGTCTTCCATGCTATTACTCCTTAGTTCCCCCTCGGTAGCCATCACTTCGTTCTGGAATTATTTTTTGGTACCACTTAATTTAATATTACAAAAAAGTTGAACATCTGATTAGTATGGGTTCGATTCTCATAAAGGTAAATTTATTTGTTTTGTCTTCGCGAAACTCATTACTTATTAGTGTGAGACACAACAGAAAAGTGTATTATCACTTAAATTGGAGTTTATATGAAAATCTTTAATTTCTGGGAACCGAACCCGCTATATATATATATATATTTTTTTTTATAGCTTCACACTGTATCCCGCACATGGGTAGGGTAGGCAGGGGGAACTGCAGGATCCATACGAACCTAGTGTTAAGACACTCCGTTGCTTAGTCCCTGCTTACTCCGTTCCCACTTTCCGCCGTTTTCGAGGCATTGCGTGTTGAGTGGCGGAACTCAACGCCGCGCTTTGCCTAGTTTACCAGAGCGAAGAAAATGGAAATAGAAAAATCCATCTTCTCCAACTGGGGATCGAACCTAGAAACCGTCGCGTTACAGGCAGACGTTACGTCTCTGCGCAACGACGGTCTTGCTATATATAAGTTTTTAAAATATGAATATTTCATTTATATATGTATTTTGTATAAAAAAAATATTGTTATTAAACGGAATATAGAATTAACCGACAATAAAAACGGTTGATATTATTTTTAGAAAGTATATATACAAACTATATACAACTATATTTTTAAAATACCCTTTTCCTATCCCGTTTTAAGCGGGATAGAGCGTGAAACTAAAAAAACAACACTCAATAAACACTTACTTTTAACTTATACTCGGACACTTCAGTTTCCAACTCCGCTATCCTCTGGGCGACTTCCATGTTCCTTATATTTGCTTGCATCGATTCGTATTTAGCCTATAAATATTAAAAAAAAACAATACAAAAAATTTATAACATTTGCTTTTTTTTTAAAAACTCAATTGGAAAACAGAGAACTAAGAGACTGACTCACTCAGCCCATACTTTTATTCAAGCCAAATCAATAGTTCTTGAGGTAAGGAGTGTGTAAACAGACATACAAACATATACAACTATATACAACTTTAAATATAAAAAAGTACAAAAGCTTTAGGGCATCCAAAATAGCTTTTATCTGGAAATTGTAATGCAGTATATGCCTGTAACTGATGCTGAATTAGAATATGTCTATCAGGCGCATTGTTAGTAAAATATGATACAAGTATTGGTGATGTGTAATTTATTTTTTAAAACTTCACGCTTTATCCTGTACATGGCAGGGTAGGCAAGATTAACCGCAGGGTTCATATGAACCTAGTGTTAAGACACTCCGTTGCTTAGTTCCTGCTTTCTCTGTCCCCGCTGAGGACCGTCGTGGCGCAGAGGCGTAAGCGTCTACCTGTAAACGCGACGGTTTGAGGGTTCGGTTCCCACTCGGGGAAGATGGATTTTTCTATTTCCATTTTCTTCGCTCTGGAAACCAGACAAAGCGCGGCGTTAAGTTGCGCCACTCAACACATAAGGCAGAAAACGGGTATATGTAATTTATAAAATAAACAAATAAATATAATCCCCCTACCTTACTCTCCAGATCGGCGTACTTGTGCTGGAACTCCCTCTGCCTGGTCTGCAGCGCCCTCTCCCTCTGCAGCGCCGCGTCCAGGGAGTCCCGAAGCTGCCTCAACTCCTCGTCCTGCCTCCTCAGCTGGTTGGTAGACACTTGCACTTGTGTGCGGAGCTCCATTTCCTTATATACCAGTACCAATGTCAAAAGTCAAAGTCAAATAATTTTATTCAAAATGAGAAGTACATATCGTATGTACCTACATCATTTTTTGAACGAGATTAAGTTATTTAATTTACCACCACTTCGCTAATATTTTTTAATAATAAAATAATATTTTTTTCATATACTAGTTTCATGTTAAAGACCAAACAGAAATTAACAACTAACAAAAGTTTTTTTTAATTTGAAATAAAATAAAACGCTACAACAGTCTACACTTGGTCCGTACCCTTTTCAACTTTATATATATATATATATATATATATATATATATATATATATATATATATATATATATATATATATATATATATATATATATATATATATATATATATATACATATATATATATATACATATATACATATATATACATATATATATATATATATATATATATATATATATATATATATATATATATATATATATATATATATATATATATATATATATATACATATATATATATACATATATACATATATATATACATATATATATATATATATATATATATATATATATATATATATATATATATATATATATATATATATATATATATATATATATATATATATATATATATATATATATATATATATATATATATATATATATATATATATATATGTGTGTTAAGACACTCCGTTGCTTAGTCCCTGTTTTCTCCGTCCCCGCTTTCCGCCTTTTTCGACGCATTGCGTGTTGGGTGGCGGAACTCAACGCCGCGCTTTGCCTAGTTTCTAGAGCGAAGAAAATGGAAAATAGAAAAATACATCTTCCCCGAGTGGGAATCGAACCCACAAACCGTCGCTTTTATAGGCAGACGCTTACGCCTCTGCGCCACGACGGTCATCATAAATATTAATTATATTAATATTAATACCCAGTATATAGAATTAATATTAGTCGTAATGAACTGTTATCTTCACATTATATATTTTTTATATTTATTATTAATTAAAACTGAATCAATAAAAGTCAACAAATTACAGTTAGCAGTCGTATGTATTCATTTTGTATAGAATTAACTACATTTGTAAGTTTTGTAATAGTTGTTATATAAAGCATATAAGAATTTCGAAGCGGCGAGATGAAGAACGCATAGCTTAGTAGTTAGAGTACTTGCATAGTTCGCAAGAGAACGGGGGTTCAAATTCCGCTATGTTCAACTTTTTATGTTTCTTTAATGTGGATTAAAACATTCAAAATCATAAAAATACTACATTTCTCCTCGCCAAACTCAAATTTCATAATTCTTAGTTAATTGAAATAAAAAATTGATTTTATATTTTTTTATAAGTCTCCTCTCCGCCTCCACACGTTCTTAATAAACAAAGATTTTGACATAACCGATTATTATTAGGTAAAGATACTTTAAATCAATCAAACCTTAAGCCTTAGCTCCTTAAGCTCAGTGGCAGCCTCAGCTTCCTTTATCCTGATGGTCATCAGTTCCTCTTCCAATTTCTGCATATCCGTCGACCTTCCTTCCCATGCCCGAAGTAATTTCTTTGGAGTTGCCATTATGTCTGACACTACATTTGATTGGGCGGGAGGTGGCGTCTCTTGTCTATGCTCCTGTTTTAATTAAATGTGACAGATTAAAAAAATGTATACAAAACACAGATAACTAAATTAAATTAAAAATTATTGATCTAGTTGTGATTTTTTAAAGCTTCACGCTTTATACTGTATATAGGAGGGTAGACAGAGGGAACCGAACTTTTTGAGTGGCGGAACTCAACGCCACGCTTTGTCTCGTTGCCAGGGCGAAGAAAATGGAAAAATCCATCGCCCCCGAGTGAGAATCGAACCAACAAACCAAACGCTGCGCCTGTGTTGGATATATGTCGTGGCGCAGCCACGACACCCACTGCGTCTTATTGTACACGAGACAGTAGTGAGTTCGATTTCCATAAGAGAATGGTATTTTAATTTTCCATGCTAATAAAGCCAAAGACAATGAGCACGAACAAGAAATATTTGATTGGACATCGAAGAACGGAGTGCTTTAGTACTAAAAATCCGAAAAATACTCTAAAATTGTTAATTTTAACATAAAAACATAAAATAACACTATGTTAACTACACGAGGCAGTTAAATAAGGGTTATACCATGAATTATCATAGAAAAAAAATATATAAAAACCTGTAAATGTTTCTGCCATGCTTCAGACAAGTCAGCGACGCGTTGTCTTAAATCTTTCAGAGACAGATTCGCCTCAGCCTCCCTTAGTTTTACCGCGATCAACTCATCCTGGCAATATTGAGATATATTTATATTTATAATATTTTGAAATGTTATTAACACTACAAACACTTGGTTCGTACCATTATTAACTTATACTATATGCTCTTATCACAAATATTAATTATATTAATACATAATATATAGAAATGATACTAATCATAATGAACAACTAACACGTAGGTTTGTATGTGTTGGTTGTATGTAACACTTTATGACCTTTTTTGACCTTAATTAAAAGTATATTATTAACTAACCTTTAACTATTACTAAATATTACTTGCTTATATTATTAATATTATATTATCATGTTTAAATAAACTTGATAAAATTATAAAACAAGTAATATTTTCAAAAACACAATTCTTAACCACTTTTACATATCAACAACTTCGAAACATTTCACCCTACAACTAGTTTTCATAGCGCTGTCACATATACCTATCTGTATATATAAATATATAAACTACCTGTAAATGAGCGACATTGTTATCAACACGCTGTTTCCTCAGCATTTTATTCTCGTTCTCCAGTTCTGCTATCCTCGCGTTCAACTCTCTCTCAGTGGCCTGTCTCTCCGCCGCGTCTAGGCGGGCTCGGACCAACTCTCTTTGTAGACAGCGAGCTAGCTCCTCGCCCTTCGTGTTATTCTCCATACCCTCCAATGATGATTGACGGGAATTGTTCTAGTGGAAATGTTATTTAATTTACTATAGTTGTGATCACTAAGCCATTATTTTATAAAATATTTTATCGATCACTATTATAAATACATTAAAAATCACAAGAACATTTACATACACACTAAATAAAAAAAAATCAAAACACATTTAAAATTCAACAACAATAACAATAAACAATAAATATAAAACAACAATACAAAAATACAATAAAAACAAACAAAAACTGAACCCACTACCTCCGCAATGGTCATCTCCAAGCTCCTGATCTCATCCTGGGCCACAGCGAGCCGCTGCTGGGCGTCCATGTTGGCCCGCCTCAGGGCCTGGACCTCCCGCGCCAGGGCGAAGGTCTCCTCCTCCCCCTCGGCCCTGTCCACCTGACCCTTGACCAGGCGTTCCGCTAGTGCTGAACTCTCCTTCTCCAGGAGTTCCACCCTCTGTTTGAGCAGACGATTCTCTTGTCGGAGACACTGGAGAGTTGTGGAGATTATATAGCATGTATTAAATTTATATTCATTAGTAATTGGTCTTAGTAAAAAAAAATATTAGATACTTTTATATATTGCCACAATTTATTGGAAAAATTCATAAATTAGAGAATTTTCATTGAGAGACTCGAACCCGCACTTGGATACCATTCAAGTCGTACACAATATAAATTCTTATCGAGCTTCCAAATTGTAACACATTTCTCACAAATTGTAGTTAAAGTTCTTTATCAGATTTTCAAAATACTTGTTTCATTCATTCATTCATTATCAGATTTTCAAAATACTTGTTAAATTGCCTTAAATATATCTTTAACAATAGTAATCAAAGTATATCATGTTGTATGGTCTAATGACTTATTACGACAAAACAATTAAAATAAAAACTAAAAAGTTATCCAATTTAAATACCTCTTTAACAATAGCAATCTAAGTAAGTCTTATATTTATTAACTTATATCTTATAAACAATTAATTACAACAAAATATTCTCCATACCCTCAGAACAGCGATATCCCCCTGCTCCTTAGTCTTTATAACAGTGTACTCCTTCTCCAACTTCTTCATCTTCTTCGGATTCACTTTGATAGTGTAAGCCAAGTTCATGAACGCGTCCTGATCGGCCTCAGCTTTGGCTGGCAATTCTTTTTGCATGTACTGTTATCAATAAATTGATAAGATAAGGTTAAATTTTATGATATGAATAATCACTATAGATTTTGTTTTGGGTAAATTATAAGTTTGAGGACCGTCGTGGCGCAGAGGCGTAACGTCTGCCATTTTTGGTTGATTTATGGGTTCAATTTCCATGAGGGGAAGATGGATTTTTCTATTTACATTTTCTTCGCTCGTTGGCGTTGAGTTCCGCCACTCAACACGCAATATCTAGAAAAAGGGTGGAAAGTGGGAACGGACAAAGCAGGGACTAAGCAACGGAGTGTCTTAACACTAGGTTCGTATGGTTTCTGCAGTTCCCTCTGCCTACCCTGCCATGTGCGGGATGAAGCGTGAAGATATAAAAAAATAACTTTTAGGACATCGTGCCGTCTTTGCAGCGCAAAATAGTGACTGCAATGATTGCAGGTTTGATTCTTACTCGGGGGAGTGACAATGTAACAAGTTAAGACAATGTGCGACATTGAGTTCCGCAACTCAACATGTCACATTACATTTTAATTAAAGTAATATTATTGTGACTGACATTTTAATTTAAAATAAGCACAAATCAAAAAAAAATGTTACTTAAGTAAAAAAAAAAACTGTTTAATTGAATAATAAAAAAAAAACAAATATGTGATTTCAATTAATTATAAAAAAAGCAATTAAGAAATATATAGGTTTATGTGTAATTTTTTTATTATAATTTATTCTGACTCATCTCCTACAAACTGTTTAAAAACACTACCAGAGTGACGCAATAAATCCACTACCGAGATTTCTATACATATAAACATATAAATATAATAAATATAAAACTACAACATACCTTCAAAATACTTTCCATGTCCAAAGACAAAAGATCGTTTTTCCCCAAAGTTAATAAGGCTAGAGCAACTTTGAAGACTATTTCGATTCCCTCTGAGAGGAAAACGTCCATGATGCGACACGCCAGCGGAAGGGAGAGTGTTGTTGTGAACAGTGTTAGGAACCAGCTGCTCGCGTAGATTGATGTACTGAAGCTCTGTTTTTAATATATATAAATATATATATATATATATATATATATATATATATATATATATATATATATATATATATATATATATATATATATATATATATATATATATATATATATATATATATATATATATATATATATATATATATATATATATATATATATATATATATATATATATATATATATATATATATATATTAGGTATTATTTATTTAATGTGTGTGTTAAAAAAAAAAAACAAATAGAAAGACTTCTCAGTTCAAATAAAGTCTGAGGCATTAATTTTATTGAAGTGATATTAAATTATTTGATATGCACATGCATTGAGTTTACTGAGTGTTTCTGAATTTTAAAACTAAAATTAACTTAAATACATATTAACGAAACACACACATACACACACACATTAGTACTAATTTAGTTTCGCAAGTAATAGATTGTTTAAAATCCCTTATAATAGTTATTTCATTTTATTGTTAATCATGTAACATGTAAACACACAGCGAGTCACGCTTACTTATGCATTGTCTCACGACCTCCAAATTATCACAATATATCCAAAACAGCATTAAAAACTAATGTAAATTGCATTCAATTCATTGCTTCATCAAAACGTAATAGTATATATTAAGAAAAGAAGTTACCACTCAAATATAGGAAGTATTATTAATATTTAATTCTAAATTGAAAGCTAAATCTTAAAACGCTAAAAAAATTATGATACAGTAGAAACTCGATTAACCGGACTAATTGTTGTTGTAAGGCGTTCGGATAATCGAAAATCCGGATAATCGAAAGTACACACATATGAATAACATATGTAAGTACATAATATTATACTTTATTAAAAACGACTACTACATATTAACAAAAATCAATGCTCTTTAGAAATTTGGTTGAAAATATTTGGTGATTGTCATTTGACGTAGGACCATGCTTGCACTAATATTATTTGTACATTTAATTCAATTTGTATGTAGCCCGGATAATTGCAAATCCGTATAACTGAGGGCCGGATAATCGAGTTTCTATTGTATTTGATTTTAGGCGTAAAACAAGATCTAAAATACTTTAGACCATTGGAATATTAAAAAAGAAAGTTGTCATTATCGTATATACTCATATTGACTACGTACCTGCGATTGAAAATGCACGTGTAAATCCGGTAATAGTTCCTGCACTAAATTCTCTAATTGAAACATACAGAGTCCCAGCTCCGCCATACTGGGCTTGAACATGTCCCTCATGCGATGGTGTTGCATTATCTTTAGGAGAACCGCGAAGGCTTCCTCTTCCGGCATCTAAATGGATAAATATGAAAAAATAGCATTTTTTTTTATGTCTTCACGCTTTATCCCTCACATGGCAGGGTAAGGCAGAGGAAACTGCAGGAACTATAGGAACCTAGTGTTAAGAGACTCCGTTGCTTAGCAGGGATTGCTTTCTGCCTTTTCCGAGGCATTGCGTGTTAAATTTCCAGAGAGAAGAAAATGGATAAAGAAAAATCCATCATCATGGAAATCGAATATATAAACACACGCTACGCCTCCACGCCACGTTGGTTCTTATTATTAAATCGTCAATAATAAGGGAGTTTGGTTCGATAGGTTCGATTCCTATTAAAAATTAAAAATATATTATCTACAACCACGTGATACAATAAAATACTTTAACTGATATATAAAATATTACACATACAAATAGAAAAAAATAAGATATATTTCTCATAATTTTTTTCTTAATTTTTTGAGGACGGTCCTCGTGGCGCAGAGGCACAACGTCTGCCTTTGACGCGACGGTTTCTGGGTTCGATCCCAAGTCGAGGAAGATGGATTTTTCTATTTCCATTTTCTTCGCTCTGGCAAACTAGGCAAAGCGCGGCGTTGAGTTCCGCCACTCAACACGCAATGCCTCGACAAGGCGGAAAGCGGGGACGGAGAAAGCAGGGACTAAGCAACGAAGTGTCGTAACACTAGCTTCATATAATTCCTGCAGTTCCCTCTGCCTACCCTGCAATATGCGGGATAAAGCGTGAAGCTAAAAAAATTCAAGTATTAATCAACACCAAGTATCGAAAATTATATTTAAAATAGAAAACATAAAAATTTACACACAGTGAGTAATTTTAAGATATTTTCTTTACAATTACATATATGTTACCTGCATTAGTAGAAGACCAACTATGAACCCCGAACCCTGGCAGTATCCAACCTCCCTGTCATGAAGAGAGTAGGCCTTCATTACATTGAACAAGGACTCCTGTCCAAGCCCGTCCTTTTCCTTGAAGAAATCGTGTTCTGGATACGTGCGAGCTATGTCGCGTCGTATTACCTTCTCACATGCTGATTTAGCCTGGAATATATAAGTTAAATTTAATACAAATAAAAAAATAATTAAGTACTAGACGGACGAAACTTAGTGTTAAGACACTAGGTTCTCCGCTTTCCGCCTTTGGAGGCATTGCGTTTTGAGTGGTGGAACTCAGCGCCGCGTTGTGTTTTATTAATATATTGATAAATGGAAAACTAATTTTTTGGTGAGTGGGAATTGAACTCCGAACTCGCGTTTACAGCCAAAAGTTGTCATACAAAGGCCTTAAATGTAACAAAAAAAAAATGATTATTAATACTTAAATCACAAAAGCTTCACCTTTCACTCATAACAATTAAAAAGGTAGACAGAAACTTTGTGAGGACCAAGAATCTTTCAAATATTTTAGATCAGTGTTATTTGCTTGTTAAAATCTTCTCACTATTCCTAGGCTTGTAGTGAGACAAAAAATTGTTGTTTTGAATGTATACCTATATAACAATCCCGATATATATATATATATATATATATATATATATATATATATATATATATATATATATATATATATATATATATATATATATATATATATATATATATATATATATATATATATATATATATATATATATATATATATATATATATATATATATATATATATATATATATATATATATATATATATATATATATATATATATATCCAAAAAGTCTATCGTGCCGTGTTCTCTACTAAATTTTATCCAAACAGAAAGAAATGTGTTTTTTTTTAAATAATTTTAAAAACTTATCATTTAAGTAAGCCATCCAACCGGTATATTATATTAACAAATAAAATCAACATAAGAAGCCGTATATGACACATTTTTAATTAATATTAATTTACTGCCGTCTCTAATTATATACCTTCTTGCTTACCTTAATGTACGACGCGTACAACTTCTTATCAGGCGACGAATCAACTCCGGCTAGTAGCTGCCACACTATGCCCCTAAAGTGGTGGGGCACACCCTGTCTAACTAAGTCACGTACATATTGGTTGCGTCTTCGCCACTCCGTCTCCCAGTTACTAACCAATCTGCCCCATTGACCCCACAAGTCTTCTTCCCCGTTAGCCCCTGTTTTTGATTCGTCATAGCTCGAACTGGTGGCTGAGCGAAATAATAATTCTAGTTAGAGAGTTAAAATTCTTTATTATTTAAAGGAAAAAAATCAAAGAAGGGACAGAGAAAGCAGGGACTAAGCAAAGGAGTGTCTTAACACTAAGTTCCTATGGTTCCTGCAGTTCCCTCTGCCTACTCTGTCATATGTGGAATAAAGCGTGAAAGCATAAAAAATAAGAAAATATATTGTATAATAAAAAAGGGGAAATGCTTTTTTATTGATTTTTCAAACGCAACAATTTTTTGCACGGTTCGCAAATTTTGTTGTTCGCGAGTTCAAATCCCTTAAGTCTTTAAGTATTTTTTCTATCCTCAAGGGTTAATGCTATAAGTTAATGCTAACATCGAAATAAGTTGTATAAAGCGTATAAGAATTTCAACTTGGCGTAATGTAAAACATAGCTCAGCGTTGAGAGCGCTTGCACGGTTCGAGTTCGAGGTAAAAATCATAAAAATAAGTAATTAGTTATCTTATTAAACAGTTCAATATGGAAATATGTAAAGATTTATCACTAGGTTAGTCTACAGTACCGATAATAACGTAAATGGCGTGAAAGTCAAATGAAATACTAGAATTTATTTTCTTTCTTTTAAAATAAGCAAACATGCTTATTAATTAGTCATTATTACAAATAAATAGCACAAAGAAGGTTTTAAAGCACCAAAATCATTGTAAGGTGAAATTTGTTTTAAAAAAAACCTAGGCTATTTCCCACATGTATATATGTACAGTATATATACAGTATATATGTACAGTATGTATTCCGGTCAGTAGGGAGTGAGTATCGAAATTTACATGCGAGAAAGTAAGCAAAAAGGCGTATAGGAATGGGTAAAAACCTTGTGCCTTTCATGTTAAAAAACACACATTTAAAGTTATTTCTAAATTCAGTTTTTTTAAGTGTTACTGCTTCATATTTTTTGTTAATTATTATAAATAATTCATAAAATTAGGTCTTATTATATAAATATATAAATAAAAGTAACGGAATCAAAGACATGAGTATTAAGTGAGAATAAACAGCGTTAATTCATAACTTGGCCAGTCCAAGTAAATTAAAAAATATATATATTTAATATATTTAATATATATAGATACTTTTCCTACATATTGCGCCCATAAACCGTTGGAAAGCTGTTACTGAATTTGAAGACGGAAGATTGTGCTTTAAAAACACACAATTAATTTCAATAATAACTTTATATTTTACTGAAATATAAACATCATGGTAGTTATAAGGCCGTTGGCAGACTTTGGGTAAATAATTCCACTACCTAAGCCTAAGATGACGTATTCTCCCATATATCTTCACGCTTTATGCCACAGCAGGGTGGCCATATAAACCTAAAAGGCCAATAAACCTTTGTGTTAGCCCAAAAAATATTAAATATTGAGAAGCGAAACTTAACGCCGTGTTTTGTTTTAATCAAGCGGGTATACACAGAAGTAGTTAATACCTCCACTGAATCGAAATAACAATCATCTGTATATTTTTAAATATATACATTTCCAGTCATATTAAGGCAGCCTTCACATTGAGGATTTTTGAAAAAATATATTATACCGAGACATTTATCATAGTAAAAGTTAAAAGAAAACAATGATTATATATATTTGTCTGTTATTCTGTGCGTTTGTGCACGCTAATCTCCAAAACGACTAAATTTTATTTAGTGATCGTTTTATATAAAAAAAAATAATAGCGCAATATATGTATAGTAAATCTAAGAACACAGATCCAGCAAGCGAAGTCGGTCTGCAAGGAGGTCGCAAGTGTTATAATATATTGAAACTCCATGAACGTTAGCAAGTAATGTTCCGAATTCAAGCACCGTGACAGAGTTTAATTACCACTTAGTTAACCAAAACTTCATTATAATTACCAACTTTCAAAAAATAAAAAGATCAACAGAATATAATGTGTCCATACTGGTTCATACATTACATATTAAAGAACTAAGCTGACCTCCTTGCATGAATTTTCTTATATTATTAATAATACATATATTTATACTTATGAATATGTATGTTTATAGTATACATGTGTCATATATATTATACTTTTTTAAGCTTCACGCTTTATCCCGCATATGTCAGGGTAGGCAAAGCAAACCGCAGGAACCATAGAGAAACAGTGTTAAGACAATCCGTTCCCCACTTTTCGCTTTTTCAGTGAATTGCGTGTTGAGTGGCGGAACTCAACTCTGCGCTTTGTCTAGTTGCCAGAGCTAAGAAAATGGAAATAGAAAAATCCATGGTCCACCAGTGGGAATCGAACCCACAAACCGTTGTGTTTACAAGCAGACGCATACGCCTTTGCGCCACGACGGTCCTAAATATATATTATTAATATATTATAATAATTTAATGATAATATATATTTATATTTAAATAGTTATTATTTTATATAATTTTATAATCATTTTATTTCTTTATCGCATTGCACTGCATTATGCACTTGGATCATGTCATCAGATGCCTTCATTTTTTCATTGGTTGCTTGAAAGAGATTACTATTAGTGATGAGACCGCCTTTAAAAAAAATACAAATGTTTTGTATTTTTGATGCATTTATCATATTTAAGCAGTAATTTTTTTTATGTTATCTTATCATTTAAGGTTTTCTTAGTAATAACTAATTAATAATGCAGACTATACCGCTGCAAGGAGGTAGTTTATACAATACAAATGAAATAAAAATTCTAATTTACAAACAAACTCGGTAAATATAAAGAACATTTACTTTAATGGGGAACAAGAAAAGGTAATCTCTATAATAATTAGGAAAGAGAATGTCTTATAGGAAATACGGTAACAGGAAACGCGAAGCGGATGGACTTCCTGGCATGGCATAGCAATCATAGTGCAAAAGGATCTATTCTTGTATATTATTGTTTCTTGTAAGAAATCAGTGTTAAGACACTCCGTTCCAACTTTAACTCATTTAGAGTTAATATGACCTAAATTAGTTTGTTTTATTAGAGCAAAAATATTTCTCAGCCTATATTTTTGTGACAGTTGATATACCTTAAAATGGTTATAATCCGAATATTATCGAAAATTAAATAATATATATATATATATATATATATATATATATATATATATATATATATATATATATATATATATATATATATATATATATATATATATATATATATATATATATATATATATATGAGAAAAGTTTCCACGTTTTGACGCACGAGTAATTAAAATCTATTATTTCTGCATTACATTTGTTAGTTTGGACAAAATATTGCAATAATCGATTGACAAATGGTATATAGAAGAATTCTTTTGTGGTCTACAAACTCTAATATCTGCTTATTAGAATTTGTATGGTACAATGATTTATCTTTTACGATTAGTATGTGTATCACATCGCCTGTTTGCGACAATAACGAGTACAACGATATATTCATATCGTAATACGAAAAACAATATAGAAAACTTCTATAATATTTCTATAAGGGCAATATCAAGATTCATATAAGATGTTTATAAAACATCTTATATTTCAAATCATTTATCAAAAGTTTAAAACAAACGTTTTGAACTTTATCAATGTAAATTTTGAAAATCATATTTTTTTGGCCTTAGAACTTAGTTGCAAGGAAGCAACACAATATGGAGCAAAAAAATCATTAGTAAACTTATCTAAAATATTTCAGCATGCGCAAACTGTTATATTACCAAATTTCGCCATTGCAGTGCGTAATGCGTTCTTTAGCAAAATAATGAATATAATTCAAATCAGTTTTCAAATAAACTTAAAGAAAAATTAAGAAAAATCTTATATATAAATATATTTTTTTATCAAAACTGAGTGTCAGTACATCACTTTACATTAAACTTATTTACACAGGGAAACAATCATATTTAATATCGCCTAGAATTTGAATCCATAACTATTGAAGCGACATTTAGATGAGTTGAAATTGTACTTATACTATTATTAATAGCATTTACAATTAATTGTAAATTTGTATAGCAACAAAGATAAAAGAAACATTAAGTAAATTAAATATTTTTATGATTTTTAAAGTTTTAAACCACACACGGTTGCAAGAGGCGCGAGTTTAAATTCCGCTGCGTTCAATTTCTTACATATTTACTTAAAGAATAAAAATATATTATAACCATGATGATATTTTAAACATTTCGCAAAGAGCTAGGAAATCGCAAGAGCAATGTCGTCCAACAGACGGATTTTCATGTATGAAGTGTATGTCACTCTATTTGTATGAAGCATACTAAAGAAAAAGGTAAAGTTAAAAAGCGCCTTTAAAACACAAATGTAAATTCGCAAGGTTCGCTTTAAACAATTCAATAGCCACACAAAGTTATTATGATAACCAAAAAATATATTCATATATATCGCAAGCGCCTTACATAATGCATTATGTTGATTTTAATTATAATTTTACATAATATATATAAATATTTAATTAAACAAGTATTTTAAAATAATGAAATTGCAAAGACATTAGACATTATTTTCTCTTTCTCCACTTAACTGGAGAGAGAAGTGACAAATCACTCCGTCTGAATCACGCCTTCCCTAAGAACTGGTTCAAAAAGTTTTATTTTTATAAAATATATGTTTATTGGTAAACAAATTTGCCATACCTTTACTTACAATTTAAAAAGAATATTATAATTAATATATTACTCTAAAAGGAAAACTGTTCCCAAAGTAAAATATATAACTAACAACTGTATATATTAATTAATATTATTACTTAACAAGTAAGTTAAACGGTGTTAAACATCCAAAGTGAAATCAGTACCGAGGTCAACATACTGGCTTTACTATTTAAGGCGTTATGCGTTAGATGTTTCTTATTACTACATTTAATACGTTAAAAATAAAGTTGTATATATCTATGAAAAACTTTCGCTTGCCATTGATATAAATTTCTACATATACAATGAACATTTATTTTAGCTTCACGCTTTTATCCTGCACATGACAGGGTAGGCAGAGGGCAACTGCAGGAACTATATGAATGTGTTAAGACATTCCGTTGCTTAGTCCCCGCTTTCCGCCGTTTTGGAGGTATTGCGTGCCTAGTTTTTGCCTAGTTGTCAGAGCAAAGAAAATGGAAATAAAAAAATCCATCTTCCCCGTCTGGGGATCGAACCCAGAAACCGTCGCGTTAGTCGCGTTACAGGCAGACGTTGCGCCTCTGCGCCACGACGGAACGTACGTATCTAGTAATACTAAAGTCACCTAAAACACACACAGTTTGTCACAACAGCTGTCACATGCAGGAGGTGAGAAATCGCGTTGAAAATTAATTTAACGCTTAATGAATATTTTAACAAACCATTATTGCATTGACAATCAGTCAGCTTTAAATTATCACATTGTATACGAGATATTCAGAATAACTTAAACAATATAAAATCTGCACGATGAAAATTATATAAAAAAAAAAACATATATAAATATTACATCAAAATGATGCAATAACCATGATGTAATTACCTAGGCATTTAAATTGTTATTTTAATTACTGGTGCGTCAAAATTATTATGCGTCGGCATACAACTTATTGTAGACGAAATTAATACAAGTATACAATATTACGAAACATTATCAATATATAAATATATATTTCTTGCAGTCGCACATAGAGACGTTAATAATAATTTAATTGATATTAAATCGTTACCTATATAAATATATACAGAAGTTCAATTAACTAGAATCAATTCCAATCATACACACCTAATACATTTTGTATGAAAGACGATATATAAAATTCTAAAACACTATTAGGTTCACTTTTCTCACACATCCCAGAAAATCTTCTAAGTGACTGAATAGTTAAACGGATCCGTCATCTTATCTATCTGTTATCAGCGATAACACGAGATAAGAGATAGTCGAGTTTAAAGCAAAATAGATTCTGAAAACATTTTGACGTGGCGTTCAAAACGACGTGTCGCAACTTGTAAGCGATGCAACAAAAATTGCGCATAAGTAAATGTATGTACAACGTTCAACGTTAAGTAAATCAACGCAATATCGTACGTAGGTATGCATATGTGACGCAAGAATTACAATAAAATATTACAAAATTGTTAATATATATATACATATATATATATATATATATATATATATATATATATATATATATATATATATATATATATATATATATATATATATATATATATAGATATATATATATATATATATATATATATATACATATATATATATATATACATATATATATATATATATATATATATATAATATATATATATATATATATATATATATATATATATATTATATATATATATATATATATATATATATATATATATATATATATATATATATATATATATATATATATCACAATTAGTATATAACGTCATAAAAGATAAATACACACATAATAAAATATATAAATCTCTGTAAAATTTTTTAATGACTGACGTACAACACGCCAAGGTCGTGGTAGCATAAAATTTGACAGAGTTTTACAACATGTGCAAGTCTATATGTATGTAGAAAGATCAAATTTCCTGCATGGGTCGCTGAGGTCCATCTGGTAAATATTTATCGTCACATAATTTCCTCTACGGAATTGGTCGAAATGTTAGTAACTACATTTTATGATTATTATATGTTTAATTTCATCTGCATATAGAAGGTTCATCAAAGCATATACTATGAGTAATAATGATGTTATCATAATATAGGAAATTTAATGTGTTTTAACATGTTAAAAGTATATTAGAAAAATTTAATTATGAATGTATATTTAACTTTCAGAATAAATCCTATCAAATTACTAAAATAAACATTTTATTTTGTTTACGCGCTCTATCCCGTTCATAGCAAGGTAGGGGATAGCATAGAGGGAATCTCAGAAATTAATGTTAAGACATTACGTGTTGAGCAACGGAAATCAACGCCGCGCTTAACTAGTTACCACAACGAAGAAAATGGAAACGAAATAATCCATCTTCGCCTCATGGGAATCGAACCCACAAACGCCTGGTTTCGCGTTTACAACGGTCCTCTATTTTATACTCAAATAATGACATAATATCAAACATATAAACATATAGCTACATATAACCGTTGAATTTACCACTATAACATAAAAAGGCAATATAAACTGTTTCCGCAACTCACCCGAGGCCAACGATATTTGCGACGTGTCCGAGCTCTTTCTACTGTGTACGATTGTCAGCGAGGCGCTCTTGGCGTCCGCTTCGATCCTCCTGTTTTCTTCCTCCAGCTTGGCGAGCAAGGCCTGCTCGGGCGTCGGGATTGCGTCTGATGTGGGTACGCCGCAATCTGTCGATACAAAGCATAGAGTTTAGTGATTAAACACTATGCTCTCCTTTCAAGAGATACTTCATTTTGTAGATTTATCGTACCAAATTGGGAAATGACAGAATCAACATTTAAATTCAGTGCTTACGTAGCACCAATATACAGTAATCCCTCCTATAACACGTTACTCTTATAACGCGTTTTCATATAACGCGATTTCATGTCCCCTGTATAACACGTGTTTTCCATATAACACGGAATTCTTGGTTGTATATAACGCGCTATACGAGGTCATACGAGCGCGTTTTACCAGAATTTTCGTACAACGCGTTTTTCTATAACGCGGAACAAATATACCGTGTAATAGGGGGGATTACTGTATATATATATATATATATATATATATATATATATATATATATATATATATATATATATATATATATACATATATATATATATATATATATATATATATATATATATATATATATATATATATATATATATATATACATACGTTTATTATTATGGTAATTTGATTAGCATGTAAGCTTATACACATTATTATTTTTAACGACACCTTGTGTAAATTCTGATATCGATCGTTTCACATTGTTATTTACAGCTATTGTTGCTGTTGTATTGTTAGATATTCGATAGTGCTAGCACGTTATGGTTTTTGCGTCGTTTAATGTTTTATATAACGCCTCCAATTCCTTTGAGTGGTGATCACAGTTTATTGATGTTGTCTTCTAGATATATATATATATATATATATATATATATATATATATATATATATATATATATATATATATATATATATATATATATATATATATATATATATATATATATATATATATATATATATATATATATATATATATATATATATATATATATATATATATATATATATATATATATATATATATATATATATATATATATATATATATATATATATATATATATATATATATATATATATATATATATATATATATATATATATATATATATATATATATATATATATATATATATATATATATATATATATATATATATATATATATATATATATATATTATTTTTACAATTACAGCATATAGAAACCAACAAGCTGTATTAAGATAGCAAATAAAGATATATTTTAAAATTATAATATATGTTAAAATGTCATATATACTTTTCTTTATTTATTCACATTTTTAGGTAATATTTTCTATTAATAATATAACAATCATAACTTTTAGCTTTTAAGATATCATAGTTACAAAATCCTAACACGCATTGAAAATCAATGCATTAAAATAGCAATAATTACTAACAGTTCCATGTTGTAAAGTTCTTATCAGTAGATTGATTACCTATAAAATTTAACTGTAACATATATAATCTATATGACAAAAAACACTAATATATTCAATTATTTCCGTATATAAATATATATATATATATATATATATATATATATATATATATATATATATATATATATATATATATATATAATATATATATATATATATATATATATATATATATATATATATATATATATATATATATATATATATATATATATATATATATATATATATATATATATATATATATATATATATATATATATATATTCTTATTTTTTAATTACTTGTTTAAACTGTCTAGCATGTTCAACTGTTTAAGCAATGTCACGATGCACATATTTATGAGGACATTACAACCAAATGTTAATAGTTTAGTGCTAATTAATCTATAAGTTTATAGGTACACCTATTAGTAGACTACTTAGATTTGAAGTTAGTAGGTGCGTACGAAGCCATGTTAGGTTATACAGTGCGACGTAGGCGTGTACAGTGCATTTAAATATATAGAGAATTTCTGTCTGCTGTCGTTTGTATGTATGTATGTATATATAACTTATGCAAGCAAAATCTTAGTCAAAATAGTCATAATTTAGTAAAAGAACTTAAAATTTGTCTTTGTAAAGGTATTATTGTACTAATATAGAACAAAAAGTTTTTCTTTCAAATTTCAATATATAACGTTAAATGAACAGACGGAAATCCTCGTGTTTTAGTCAAGTTAAATGCCAAACAAACCGTCCAGGAATGACACAGGCGATTCTGTATTACTAGGTATCGGTGTAGCACTGCAGGCCGCTTCCCTTGCGTCCACGTCCACTTTCATTTTGAGCCGGCCATAGAACAAGCGTTGGAACTCCTTTCTGTACCGTAATGCTATGTAAGTTGGCGTTTTTTTTTTCTTACTGTTTTTGGATTTCCATATATGCGATGATGAAAGTATTAATTGCAAATTTACAATTTAAATTGTCAAAAATAACGAGAATTTGTTTAATTTCTAAGATTGACATGTAGTTTTATATTTTTTATAATGTAAGCTAATTGATTGAAAATAAAATAAAGTTTACAGATGCACAAAGATAATAAGTAAAATTGTATACACTATTGTTCCATCAACGAAACTTAAGGCAATCATATCGATGCCATAAAACATGCCATGGATCTTTTGTTCTATTTTCATATTTTTAAATGATTTTAATACATAGGTATTCAGTTTATGACAAAAAAAATACATATTATTTATGCATTTTTTAATATTAAAAAAAGGAAAAATTATAAATTAAAATATTTGAACGAAAACATAAATGACAATTTGTAAGATATATGATTGACAGAGTGACAGCTGACAGCTAACGGAACGCTATGAGTCATGATTCCCCTAAACCTTTAGTGTCTATAAAATAACACAAAATAAGATGACTGTATGATTTTTGAAGTATGAAACATACTTAATGAGCTTTAAAAACATTTATTTATGTATTTCATGTACATCATCAGTGTAATCTCAATGTATGACCAAATACCGATATGAAGCAGGCAGTGTATCATGTGCAGGCATGGAAATCGAATCTATGACTCCGGATATACTTGTACCACAGAAATATTATGCATGCCTTTTTTCGTATTAAAATCACTGAACTTGAAACAATGTATGCGTAATGGCACACCATGGTTTATTCTATTCGTCATGGGAAAATAATTCCATTATTATTAAAAAAAAAACTAAATGAAAACGTTAAAAACTAGGCTTATTAAGTTCTAGGTACTCACTGGAGTACTAAAATAGAATCTAATTAAGCCACATCTTTTGGAATATAAGGTATTTTTACTAGTCTACATTCATCCAAGTGTTTCTTCTTCTGCATTAAAACATAGAATTGCGTTGCGAATATTCCTGAACGAAAGTCAACAGTATAATCAAAATGTCACAGTTTTGACATATTAACACTTAAACACTTTTTTGTATGCATCAAATATTCCAAATATACAAAATCTAACAAAAATCACACAAAATCCACCAAATCCAAGCAAATTCTTGAAGTTAACTTAACAACACAACAACAAAATCCATGTATAGAATAGAATAGATATATCTTTATAGTATAAATTGTAATATCGCATGAGTTTTGACAAGTCTCGTAGGTGAAAGTTTGCGATACGCGCGGCGGTCGGCCGGCCACTGAACATCAAGGCCGCTAGTCCGTCACCAGTAGGGTGACTATACACGAATAAACTAATAATTTCCATACTAATACAATGGAAAAGCTAAAGATCTATCTCAACTAAAGATGTAATTTCTATACAACTATCATTAGGTAAGTAATCGTCAAAGTACTATGTAGTAGTATTTTACTATCATTAAAAAACAACTATGCTGTAGTAAAATGCTTCATAAATTTTGATATTTTTACTGCTATGTCTACGAAAGTAGGTAGGAAAGGTAGGTAGGAATGTTAGAATTTTTATATTATTAGGATCGAAAAGGCTAAGATTTAATAGTTTCACGCCTAAACCTAAATATAGATAGGGATAGAAAGATATATAGGTGTTAATTTCAATACACAAAGATCTTCCACACCTGCAATCTGATTTCGAGATACTGCGTGTTGAATCGATCTTGCAAAAGAAAATTAACTAAATTAACTATTCTCAATCGATGCAATAAAAAGAAGATTCTTTTTCATTTTAATTTAATTATTTAATAATAAAAGTTCCCAACTAAGTTACAAGATATGTATCGTAGTCAAAAGCGCGCGCATCGTTCAAATGATATAATAATGAAAATTTACGTTAAAAGAAAATTGTTGGTGTACATAATTTACTTTTTTTTTTCAGCTTCACGCTTTAACCCGCTTGTAGCGGGGCAGGCAGAGGGAACCGCAGGAACCGTGAAAACCTAGTGTTAAAACTCCATTCCCCGCATTCCGTGTTTTGGGGCACAGTACGTTTATGGCGGAACTTAACGACGCGCTTGCCTTTTGCCAGAGCGAAGAAAATGGAAAAGAAATAATTTATCCTCTCTGAACGGAAATTGAACCCACAACCCCCTGCGTAAAATCCATTTAAAATATTAGCAGCAGAGTAAATTATTGGACAAAAAATAAATTATATTTATTTATAAGGATTATTAGTTTGTATGTTTCAAGTGTTGCCAGTGACTTTATCACTATCTTCATCTTTGTGAGAGATTGCCATTTTAAGATTGTAGTTGATTGCATGTTCGGTTAAATGCACTTTCTTAACTAGAGCGGGACGAAAATAATGTTTAAATATAAATAGTTCAATTTTTATTGCTCTTAAAAAGTAACATATGAGGTATACACTCTATTATTAACTTAGTCTATTTTTGTTTCCAAAAGCTTATGCAATTAGCAGAAGTTATGCAATATGAAATGAATCATAGCAGCAACTATTGAAACGCTTTATCCTGCACATGCCAGGGTAGGCAGAGGGAACTCCAGTAACCATAGGAGAACCTAGTGTTAAGACACTCCGTTGCTTAATCCCTGCTTTCACCGTCCCTGCTTTCATTGTATAGTAATAACAAAAAATATACATTTTACACTTACACGATATATATATATATATATATATATATATATATATATATATATATATATATATATATATATATATATATATATATATATATATATATATATATATATATATATATAATATATATATATATATATATATATATATATATATATATATATATATATATATATATATATATATATATATATATATATATATATATATATATATATTATAACATAATAAGTACCTAAAATGATGCATATGCGTATATGCATATATTTAATGCTTGAGATACAAAAATAAGCGCATCGAGAGTAAAAGTAGCTCTTGATTGATTTTAGCCGGTTTAATTGCAGTCGGGCCGAGTGAAGTGTTCTTATCTTTCAATGGGAGAAAAATATTTTTGTATACGTGTATCAATCTAGTGGACCGCAAGTTGCACCGTCTGTCTGGATTACGCTATCAAATTTATATTTATGCATATTATAAAACAATCAGCTTTGTGGCAATGTATTAGTGAAAACTGTATTAAAATCTGTTGAAAGAGTATGTCAAGAACAATTTCATTATTTTTTTTCCTTTCCGGACACATAGCAGCGTAGACAGAGGGAACCGCAGGTGTACTAAGTGCTAAGACACTCCGTTTACTCCTCTCCGCCTTGTCAAGGCATTGCAAAGAAAAAATATTTCGCGTGGGTATCGAACCCGCAAACCGACGGTGTCACGCTTCTGCGTCACGATGGCCGTCTTAAATGTTTTTACTAATTCTATAGAATATCGACGGTTGATATGATTTGTACAAACTTATTTCTTACATTTCCTCAATAATACTATAATATAATCTATATATCAATTAATATATAGAAATCAATATATCAAATAATATAATCTAACGATAAAATCGACTTTATAAAGGTTATCCGTACAAAAATCTAAAATTATACGTATGATGATATAAATGATGATTTATAAATATACATCTAAAATTAACGTCATATTATTGTTGTGGCACAGATGCGTAGCGTCTGACTGTAAATGCGGCGGTGTGTGGGTTCGATTCCCGCTCGTTTTGGTTTCCGTTTTCTATTTTTATTTTCTTCGCTTTGGTAATTAGGCAAAGCGCGGCGTTGAGGAAAAAGGCGTTGCGCGGAGAACGGAATGTCTTAACACTAGGCTCCCATGGTTCCTGCGGTTCTCTCTGCCTACCCTACTATATGCAGGATAAAAGCGTGAAGCTATGAAAAGAATCACATGTCATTTTATAATAAGGATTTTGAATAACAATAGAATAGTCTACAGTGTATGGATTTCTTTGTTTCAATCCAATTTTAGTTCAGAAATCGACTAACGTCAATACTGATTATGGGTTGGGTGTACCAGCCGGGTGGGTGCGACACGGGGCGTAGTAAGCTTTTTATTTATTAGGCATTATTTCAGTCGCTTTCATTAAAGTAGGTTAAAATTGTACATCATTTCTACTCTAATTAACTTTAGTATAGTTTTGTTTACTTTGTTTTAAGTTATACTTTGTAAATATTTTTTTTAACAGTTTAGTTAAAAATATATAGGACCTAGACGAGTAAACTAAATTATATAATTTTTTATTTTGTAACGAGTTCTATATTCACATGTTTTTTTTTATAAAAATTAAGTATTGAAAGCATTTGTACTTGCAATTTAATTGGCAATTTAAAACATCAACGAAAGAACGACGTCTATTGTATAGAAACTCATCTTCTACAAAGAGATGTACGTAGAGTACCTACTTGTGCTAGTTTTACAATCAATTTTATAATAAGTTTGAATCAATACAAATGACAATATTTGCAACAATTTATATTACCATAATTTATTTAAAATACGTTTTATTATCAAACATATAAGTGAACTTCTCCGGATCGTAAAGTTATTATACATTGTTTTTTTTTTTTTAAATAAAATGTAAAGCCACCGTAATATCGTTAGTATCTAACTGTATGTGTGATGATGAAGCGGGTTCGATCCTCGCTGTGGGAATGAATTTTATTACACCGCTGTGGTGGGGAGAAATGTCCACTTTCCTGAGTTTTGTCACTCAATTTGCAATAACATTTTTTCATAGCTAAGTAAAAAATTACCAAAAGCAGACTAATATATTAAAGTCTTAAGTACAAATAATGATTACTCCTTAATGTTAGAATCCCTACAAAAAGCAAATGCTTGAAATAAAAGACAAACAAACCGAAAACTTAAATTAAAAAACTTTTCTCTGAAAGAAAATAATAAATAAATAAAAGAAATCCCACGGAAATGACTAAACTAAGAAATATTATATTAATAATTAGCATCAAGTATTTCTTTCGTAGAAGGCAGATCTTAGTGTTTAGACACTCTTTCCATTCTCTTTCATAAACGAGGTACCTATATTTTTTTAAGCCTCACCGTAGTGAACGTGAACCTTAGGAACCTAGTGTCACTCCGTTTCTCCTTTTCCGTCTTTTCAAAGCATTGCGTGTTAAGTGGCGAAACTTAACACAAAGCTTTGTTAATATCAGAGCGAGGAAAATGGAAATAAATATAATCCTTTACCCCGAGTAGGAATTGAACCTACACGCCGTCACCTTTATAGGCAGATGCTGCGCTTCTGCACTACGACGGTCATGTACACATATATTGAATATATTATATATTCAAAATGTATGTCTTGTAATCGCCTATGTTAATCAGTGAGGAAACGAAAAAATCGATTTGACCTGAAATCACAACACGCTCATTCTGTTCTTAGTCATAACATTATATATACCCTTGGTATTGATTTATTATTCACTAGTACATATTAGAAATAAGATATGAGATTCACGTAATGTTTTTTTTAATGATTCAACTTATTTCTCTTATTGTAATTAGCCAATTACGTAATAAGATACATAGAGAACCTAAATTATAACAACCATACTTTTTTTGTTACAAGATGGTAAAAAATGATTTCATTCTAAACTAAAACAGTTGTATTCAATTTGTTTAGCGCAAAAAAAATTGCAGTCTTCTAGACCAAAAATAAGAAATTCGATTTAAAATACGGCACTGTGGGCACATTCTTTGGTGCTGTCAATTTATAAATCAACTCGTGGAAAATCGTGCCTTTTAAAGCAACTGATTTTGCAAACCAACGATCTATTGTTCGTATAAAATGTATGAAAAGAAAAATTTATTTATTAGGCAAGATATTTAGAGATAAGAGAATTAAGTTGTGTCATAATTTTTTTACATAAGAAAAATCACTTAGCTAAAATAAATTTAATTTCCCTCGCTTTAAGTTCTCCGACAACTCACTCAACACACGGAGTCTCGGATTTGGGTGGAGAGTGGACATACGGAGTGTCGTAACATTACGGTTCTCTCATCCTACCCCGCTATAAGTCCACATAGTCCACATAAAATAATTAGGTTTATTTTCAAATGTATACAGCTTTACTAAACATTCAAGTTTAAATAATCAAAAAACTTCAAAATCATAAAGAGAAAAGCTTTTTAGTATTGTATTTAAACGGCTCGACTTGACCAACATTTCCGCATACTTATTATAATAAATAATCTATATTAGGCTTTGCTGAGCTCAACTTTCTAATTTAAATTAAGAGATGAGTAGTTATTTAAAAACAGGAACAGAACTTACTACGTCCGTACCATAAATATGTAAACGGTAATCCAAATGGAGAACTTGTAAACCAAGCCAACAATATTTCAGATTTATATAGTATCCTTCAATATCTAGTGTCAAAACTCGAGACCCTCTGATCTCTGCTTTCCACCAGAGCATGCCTCGCCTAAACTTGTCTTACTAGAGAGTAAAAAGTTAAAAAAAATCATTTTTTAGAATAAGGCATAGGCATATTGAACACAATAGCCTGCCTAAAGAATTATTTTTAAAGCAGCATATTAATATATGTATATTCTCCATATAACAGATTTGATGAAGACTATTTCGTCATAACGACATAATAAAAATTAAATTCCATAACTCTACAAATATTTATTTGTTTACCATATTAGTAAATGCACATTTAGCATTTGCCATATACCTATTGTATTGTTGCGCTAACACAGAAAATTCAACAAAGCCACGTCGAAGTGGAGTCTTTTAAAATAATTATAAAGCTGAAAAGGTTTTTGTTAGAGCAGCGATTATATTACTGTTGGAAAAACGTGCCTAGTTTTTATCGTTGCATTCTGCATAAAATATTCTTTGGCACGTCTAGTCTCGAGGACTGGTGACTGGAGTCAAATTTTACGTGACCTAAATATTTTTAAATTTGATGACTGACTCGCTTTTTAGTGACTTAGTTCATCTTTTTGAGAAAGTAGTGACATATCACTTTTTGTTGGGGTCATTTGGCATATAGGCGCAGAGAACGCTATGGAAATCAGTAGAATGTGAAATGACATAAGTAAATGATGTCATAAAAGAAGAGTAGGTAATTATAGAAACTGACGAGTTTAAAATAAACATAATGTTTGATATATTTTTTTACGTTTAGAAAATAGATTGTTGTTCAATTAACGTGGTTTCATTACATTGAATTAATACTAATGATCTTTTTAAACTATTTGGTTGAATAAAAAATTACTACAACTATTTTTTTTTTAATATTAGATTATTGAAATATATGTAAATAAGTCAAAGACCATAAACATTATTGAAATTACCTGAAATATTATTAAAAATTAAAAAAAATCAGTTTATAGTCTATTGATTGTATTATTAAAAACAAAATACTTTCCAATAGATACTGTAGAATGTAACCTAAGTCCTAGACTAGGAACTAAATAAGTCAAGAGTTGAAAACGTTGCTCTTCGTAAATGATTCAATACACTCGTGTCAAAAAGGTTATTTCAGAAACATCTTGAACGAATATTCTTAAGTGTTCCCAATATAAGCCACTATTGCTTTAGAGGGTTTACTTCAAACTACTTGAGAACTAAATTTATAAATAAATTTATATATCGGGTACGGGTATTTATTTATTTATTATTTTATTTATTTATTTTTATTTATATATATCTGGTTAGACTCAGAGAAACTAGGGTTGAGGCGTGCCCTAGTCTTTAGACTACATCGATTTTAAAGAGCATATCGATTTTAAGTATTCGTACAGTATAATGACGAATGTAACTTATAGAATTGCTCTGCTGTCTGTCTGTTGGTCTGTCAAGAGAATTTTAAACGAGCTCTCGTGAACGTTAGGAAGGAAACGAAGGAACCTAATATTTAAACAAATTTTACGTGGTCCTTTGGAATACAGAAAATAATAAACTGAATTCTACGACGTAATACTTGGCAAGATGAATTTTGTGAGGAATTGCCGCGTAATAAAAGCCTATAGACACAACTAGAAAATTTATAAGTGTAGTTTATCTCACAAATATTTATTATATACACATATGCCACAAATTTAATATCTAAAATTTTAATAACTTTTATCTTTCCCGTGTCAACAATCTTGAATAAGTATGGTACACTTCTTAACCCATATTCATTTTCGAAAATTATACTAATATGCCTACAACTGTGCCACCATAATCTAGTGGTATTGGCAAAACAATTGGCAAACATTGGCTTAATATTCAGTTCAAATATAAGCTTATCGTGTTTCAAGAGATGTTCGCCACTGTTTGGAGAACACACCAACGAGATAACGTTATTCCATAAAAGAAAGAAAGTTATATATATATATATATATATATATATATATATATATATATATATATATATATATATATATATATATATATATATATATATATATATATATATATATATATATATATATATATATATCTTTCATATAGGAATAGCTATTAAGATATAGATATATTAAGATTTTTTCAGCAAATATTTACTCAACTCAACTAAAAAACGGTAGTGTTTATTATTTGCTCTAAAAGCCACTACATATTACCTTTTAAACTAAAGTAAAATAAGTCAAAATTACTAATATAATTATTAAATGAGCAAAACAACGATCAAGCATAAAATAATCTCACACAAAGCCGATTGCTGCAGCCTTAAAAACTTCAAAACTTTCAAACAAAAATTAAAAACTCTTTCTTTATAGTACATACGTATAATATATTTATACATTTCATTATAAAAAAATGCATTTCAATGAACGTGGAATGTCTAAAAGGCATAACTTACCTTTAATTACTGTAAATGGCGATGTACACGTCACGGTTAGCGCTGGCTCGAACATTAACTGGAACAAAAATATTAATATTATATTTTTCATTTATGCTCAGTGGTGTTGAAGTATTAGTACAGTCGATGGTCATGAGTTCAAAATATTTACTAAAAACCCATAACTTATTTTGTCAACGTCAAGTGTTACAAGTGCAAAAAAATATGTAATAAAATATATACGAAGGGTTCAGTAGCATTTTCATTATTTCAACGAAAAGTGCAACTTATAAAACTTGACCAAGTAAAACTTTGGCGATACAATGGTATACTAATTTTGTCATTAAATAAATAACAAACATAAGCCAGATCAGATGTAATGGAAACTATATTATAGGTTTTAAGCTTGCGTATAATACCATATAAACGAAGAATAAACACCCGGTTCAAAACATGACAGTAATTAATGATTAATTCCTATAAGTAATCTAACTAAAAATAGTTTTGGTTGATAAAAGATGATCCAAGTAATCCCACAAAAGTTTCTTTGTACTTACTCTTTAAAGTTTAACAAAAAAGAAGACAAATTTCCAACATTTTAATGCCTAACATCCGTTCTAAAGTGCCTGAAGCGCGTCATCTGAGCTATTCATATTTCCTATTCACGAGGGTAAATCATGAGTAAGTATTGCTTTGGACTCGAGGCAATGACGATAACTGATTACGCTCTCAATTTGATAAATAAATAATTTGAAAATTTTAACCATAGCGCTGAGCTCCCTATAGTTTTTATTGAATTTTTGTACTAATGACTCAACTCATAGCTAATATATTGCCATATTACATCACGTTTGATATCAATCGTTTTAATGTTATTTACTTTACTGTAGTTGTTAGTACTTAGTGTCTTGTGTTATACACAACTAAGTTAATTACATTTTAGACCTATGGGCGAAATAGTAGGCAAAAGCTACTTTTATTTCTTGATATGTAGGTTTTATATTAAACCTGGATACCCAATTTATATTACTTCAATTTTTAAAAAAAATATATTTTTAGTAGTTTTTTATGTCTTTTATGTCGTTTGGTACTTTGTCATACAATTTTTTTACCTTTTCCCGTTGTTAGTTTTCGGTTGGTAAAGTACTATTGAATAAACGTTTCTAAGATATTTTTGTAATATTTCTTTGTTAATAATATTTTTATCAGTATGCGTGTATAATAAACATAATTATAGCTAAAAACTGTTTTATTAAAGTGGATGAAACTTCGAATTTACTTACCCATCTTATAAATTCTCAAGTATTCAATACTCAGATAGTAAAAATATTCTGATTTTAGTTTCGGTCCGCCTGCATTGTGTTTGCTTTTCACACAAATACTTATACACAAATCTTTATGAAACAAAGAAAATCATAAACTCTCTAACGCCGAAGTTACTCTATCAAGTAAACATACCATAGATAAAAACATAGGTATAGTAGCACTATTCGAACAACTTAAAATAAAGACGATTTTTCATAGCTTTACGCTTTATCCAGCTCATAGCGTGGTAGTCAGAGGAAATTGCAAGAACCGTTGGGAACCGAGTGTTAAAGGACTTCGTTTTCTACTTTTTTTTCGAGTTATTGCCTGTTGAGTGAAAAAACTAAACTCTGCGTTTTGCCTAGTTGCCAGAGCGAAGAAAATGGAAATAGAAAAATCCATCTCCTCACAAACTGTCGCTTTTACAGGTGAGACGCTGCGCCAATGCGTCACAACAGTCCTCATGATATTTATATGAAGAATTGTTGAATCCTAACTTATATTTACATACTATATGTAAGCTATAAGTGCTTGTACAAGGAAAAAAGAACCAAATTTGTAACGACAACAAATACAATATAATGAATAGAAAAAAAAGCTTAGATTAAGCAAAAAATAAGGCTTGAGGTCGGCTGAGTGTAAGCCAGTCTGTCTTTAACCGAGGACATACCATACCACGTGGGAAGCGTGAGTCACCCACTAACTGGTTTTCACCTGCATATAGTCAATATATTTTAACGTAATACAATTTCTATAGTTATATAATAAATTTTGTTTGGGTTCTTGATAGCTAGATATTGAAACAGATATATATATATATATATATATATATATATATATATATATATATATATATATATATATATATATATATATATATATATATATATATATATATATATATATATATATATATATATATATATAGATATATATATATATATATATATATATATATATATATATTGTGTGTGTGTTTTATATACTATATAAGATTAAATAGACTAAATAAAATATATTTGAATATTTATATACGTAATTTAAAGTTGTTTTATCACAACAAACTAAGAAACCATAATACTTCTTTATACAAGTGTAATTACAACCCTTCAATATAGTATATTTTCGGGCATATTAATTATATGTACATATTCAAACTAACCTTAAATAGTTCAGTCGCACGCCACAGTAAACGTAAATATTTTATTGAAACCACATTTATTGACCAACTTTGCAGTCACAAGTTGGGCGGCCACCACTAGAGAGGCGAAGGTCGCAGGCCAAACGGCCATGTGCGATATCAAACGAGTATTTTAGGTGTATGTATTTATATATCTAAATATATAGAGAACAGTTAACGTTTATTTACGTGCTAAGTACTTAAGTTCATATTTCATTCGTAGGACTATAAGTAATATTAATAGGGTATTTCTGAATACCCAGCTAAGTATGTGTGTATGTAATATTAAGTAAATATAATGTTATGATTTCGCTGGTCTCTTCCGATTTGTTTAGGTAGAAATCGCGAATTGAGGTACTTCTAACTGCTACAACTCCAATATATATTTTTTTAGCTTCACGCTTTATCCCGCATGGCAGGGTAGGCAGATTGAACTGCAGGGACCGTGGGAACCTAGTGTTAAGACACTCCGTTGCTTAGTCCGTGGTTTCTTCGTCCCCACTTTCCGCCTTTTTCGAGGCATTGCGTGTTGATTGGCGGAACTCAACGCCGGGCTTTGCCTAGTTTGCCAGAGCGAAGAAAATGGAAATAGAAAACAGTTACAGGCAGACGTTGCGCCTCTGCTCCACGACGGACTTCAATATTATCGCAATTATTACATTTCTGGCATTCCTACAGCCTCACTTCCTGGTATACACAAAGTATATTATTCTAAATGCTTATGTAACATAGTGTATTAATCAAAAAGAACTATCAAACTCGTACCTCCTTAGACTTTTTAAAATATTAATATAAGAATATACTTATTGTATTTTTTTATTGTATTTGATAAAAAAAAACTAAAATATAAAATTAAAAATGTAGTTAAAGGACAAAATGTAGCCGAATTTTAAAGTTTAAAACCATGCTTTTAATATAATTTATTTTTCAAAATAAAACAAAATTGAATATAATGTATTTAACAGCTAAGTGTAAATTGTAGAGCGCTAGCGAAATCTAGTCCACGCTTATATTATGTCGAAAGCAATACTGCTGGTCAGTTGCTTTTAAAAGGCAAATTGCCAAACTAATTTTATTTAAAATCCATGCTTTTATACTATTTTCTATGTCCTAAGTTTCTCGTGCTCAGAATGGCAAAGGGACGAGTGCTGAGACACTCTACTTTTCTAGTTATTCTATAAACATGCTACATTGGGTGAAGAACCTCACATAGAACGTGGCAATTTAAATTAAAACAATTTTACAATTCTTAGGTAATTTTAAAACACAAACATCCTCTAAAGGCAGTTATTGTGAATTTTAAAACTTATTTAGCAATATCGATATCAATATCTTTAATCAATAGAATAGAATTTAATTGCAATCAAAATTTGTAATCGATATGAAGACGATAAATTAGTAAGGAAAAAATCAAAGAAGTAAAAAAAAAGGACGTGACGTGACGAGATATACGTGGATATAATAAGTAGGTACCTATAACGTATATTTTCCCTTAAAGTAAGAGAAGGCAGAGTTGAGTGTCAAGCCACTCTGCTCTCCAATTTTCATTGAGTGAAATGAGTGGAAATAAACGCTTTGTCTACCTTTAACATTCTCCAGAGCGGGAATCGAATTCATAACTATCACGTAAAACATTTCTCTTTGTTCAAATGGTCACTCAACACAAATATAACTACATAAAAACATACAAACATATCGACATCTTAATCAGCACATATAGATATAATACGAGAAATATATACATATATAAAAAAATACTTCCTAAAGTCATAAGTAAGTAAAAGAAAAGTGTAAGCTAAGCACCTAGCGAGGTAAATAAAGGTGTAAATGCAAAACCCCCATACAAAGGTAAGACTAAAACTGATTTTTAACTACAATCGAATGAAAATTCCAGCACAATTTCGAACGCATGGTGGAGCGTGGCGATACTTATGTCACCACGATGATGCACACTGAATGTATTACACGAACAAACTGGTTATCTGACACTGGCTATACACTGACTCACAAACAGTGGATATTGTGTTCACAAAATACATTTAAACGCACATGCTTTTGTTGCTTGTAAATAGATATTTGGTGTGATAAAGGAAACTATTAACGATGATGTCAGAGTGACGCATTAGTGTCCGACCGTACGGTACGTATTTTCGATTTCGATTTTTATTTCGATCACTGGCCACTTACTTGAAGTTAGTTAGTGTGCTTAATATTAAGCACATATTCGATCTCCTTCACGATCATAATATAATAAATTTTCGAATTATTTTTAAGTAATATACTAAAAAAAAAGCGTTATATATTGAGTGGCGAAAATCGGAATGTAACGTGTATATATATATATATATATATATATATATATATATATATATATATATATATATATATATATATATATATATATATATATATATATATATATATATATATATATATATATATATATATATATATATATATATATATATATATATATATATATATATATATATATATATATATATATATATATATATATATATATATATATATATATATATATATATATATATATATATATATATATATATATATATATATATATATATATATATATATATATATATATATATATATTATATATATATATATATATATATATATATATATATATATATATATATATATATATATATATATATATATATATATATAGTATATATATATATATATATATATATATATATATATATATATGTATATATATATATATATATATATATATATATGTATATATATATATATATATATATATATATATATATATATATATATATATATATATATATATATATATATATAATCATAAAATACAATAGATTCAACCAAAAGTTTAATTATTTGTTACTTAATAACGGTAAAATAATCCTAAACAGTTTTTATGTGAAGTGAGCAGAGGGAACTTAAATTTAGGACACCTAGCTCTCTACTCTCCTGTTTCAATGACACCGTCAGTGGGCTGGTAGAACCCAGCGCTATATTATGTCAAAACATAAGTGAAAAATATTTATAAAACATTGTCGTACACTCACTGAAGTCATTCTTTATTTTCAACGGACATATTACATGTAAAAATCTATATAAACTAAGTAAGACACTAAGCAAGGTAGGCTTCTTCGTTTAAATAGGATTTCTCATAAAAGATTGCGTATGCATCTATTTCAAGTAAGTTCTTATATTTAATATAATTGATTTAACAATTTAATATTGTAACTAATTGGTTCATTTCTTACATGCGTTTACTTTTCCTTAGAATTTTCTGAGTTAATTTGATTTATGTTTATATAAAAATATTAATTTTCATCAATCTCTCTATCCAATTGGTATTTCCGCTTACAGATTAGTAACAATAAATAAATAATACGTAACAAATAAAAGCTTCCTTTAGTGTTATAAATTATAAAGAAAGCCAGACAAGTATAAGTGTGAATGTGCTGATGCTGTGTCATTTAAGCAGGCGGCATATCGCGCGTGGATCAACGGCTGCGCTAGTAGGGCTCCGAATATTGACTCACTTAAAGCAACCTACAACAAAGAATCCAAGTCCTGTAAGAAAGCTTATAAAAGAGCGGATGCCCAACGCATTGCGCAGATTGGCCATGACCTTATCTCGAATCTTACGAGCTCTCGTGGTTTTTGGCGTCTGACCAAGTCTGTGCAAAGCAATTTCTGCCAACCGTCGCTGCCACCGCTCAGGAACCCGAATGGATCGGTAGCCTACAGTCCGCAGGAGAAAGCCGATCTTCTGGCGCAACTCTTTGCCTTCTGTGATTGATGATTGTAGTGCGCTGCCACCAAAAATACCTTCATGTGGCCACACAATGCCTGACATCAAAATCAGACAGCGTGATGTGCGTGCAGAGCTACAATCACTCGACACACTCTTTCTTTTGCATATCAATGATATGCTCACCCTTGGGAACATACATTGCTATGCAGATGATAGTACAGTGCATGGGGGCTACCACGGGCGAGCAGTAGCCGGGCGAGCCGAAACTGAGGAGAAGCGGAAGGTACTTGTTGTTGAACTCGATAAGACACTAGAACTCATTGCCAAATGGGGTTCTGATAATCTTGTCGAGTTCAATGCCAAGAAAACGCAGGTATGCGCCGTTCACAACGAAAAAGTCACCATTTTCCCCTGTTCCATCCCTCTGTGGCACTACGCTAATGATACAAAGGCAAATTGCCGTGCTGGGTCTTGACGTTCGCTGTGATCTTAATCCAAGGGATTATATCGAGGCTGTTATCAAAACAGCCTCACGGAAGCTTGGAATTCTGAACAAGGTACGGCGGTTCTTCACGCCACAACAACTGCTCCTGTTATACAAAACACAGGTGCGGTCTTGCGTTGAATATTGCTCGCACCTCTGGGATGGCTCCGCTAAGTACTTAATGGAAGCCTTGGATCGGTTGCAGCGACGTGCCGTCCGCATTATTGGCGACGTAAAGGTCAAAAACACCCTCGAACCTTTACGCTTGCGTCGAGAAATAGCGGCGCTAAGCGTTTTCTATCGACTATATCACGGCGAGTGCTCTGAGGAATTATTCTCTCTAATCCCTGCTTCCCCTTTCCTTCATAGATCCGCGCGTGCTGGCGCGCGTTTTCACCACCTAACTGTAACATCTATCCCAACGCGCACAAAAAAATTTGGCAACTCTTTTCTATGTCGTACCGCCAAAAAATGGAACTCTCTACCAGCCCACGTGTTCCCCTCCTCTTATAACCTGGGTATCTTCAAACGAGGCGTGAAGAGGCATCTTGCGGGCCGGCATGGCGAGGGTGACTAGTGCAGCTCATTTTTGTTGCCAGTACTAGTCGTCTTCGCGTTTTACTCCACTTCCACTTAACATCAGGTGGAGTGGAGTCATATGCCTACCCGGATAATATAAAAAAAAATAATATGTTTTGTTTTTTATATATTTTGTATTAAACATAGTCTTTGGTTTACAAGTGTAGTCAGCATTATACCTTGAGCAGATAATCCGCCTCTACCGAGTCAGCTCTCTCAACGGCCGTGTAGATTTTGGAATATATAGCTTACAAAAGACGGATGATGATTAAATTGGTCATACTTCCATCATTTCACAATATTTCAGATTATTTGGAACATTTCTTGGGTTAAGTTCCTATTTTTCTCTGATATAAAGGAGTTTGTTAGTCCGACGTCGTTAAAGCAATTAGCTGTTTTTAAACCGACCGACTGTAGAACAGTTGAAAGGCGTATCATATCTTTCTTCAGGATTTTTTTATTAATATCGTCCTCTTTCTCATTCGATAACAACTTCTTTCTCTTTATTATGCAATCTTCTTTTAAAATTATTTGTACGCGTCTTAAGTTCAAAGCATTAACTGAGGACCTTAATTATGGCAATATTAGGTAAAATTTTCAAGCAATATATAATAATTAGTAGTTATTACAGCATTTTCCTATTTAAAAGAATATTATTTAGTCTTCAGCATGTTCAACATACACTAACCAATGGATTTCAATAGTAATTTATGTTCAATGCAATTGATATCGATGCCAATTGTAAAATCTGTCATATCGTAGTCGATATATTTATGATTGTTTGCTAGAGGAGTAGACACCACTCGCTCTCTGGTATACAAACACGTAAAGGCATGTCATATTACAAATTACGTCTTAAAATCCTTTTAAAAAGCGCTATAGTAACTTTAGGATTTTAGTACGTTGATGGTAATTAAGTATTGTCATGTGCATCTGTGATTAAATATGTCTTACTTTTAAATAGATATATAGAAAAAAAAAGTACATTCTTAGTTTTTCTTCAATTAAGTAAAATAAAACTTTAGATCAAATAATCTAAAAATTTTAAACAGTGCACTCTTTTAATGAAGCACGAATTTTTTAAAAAATCGTATTATTTTCAAATAATTACATTCGCAGTGCGATATATATAATAGAAATGAGAATTATTTTTGTGATTAATTTATTTATTTAAATAGGCTATATGACTATATCACATACTGTCACTAATTTCTATGTAGACCACTGTATATGCATTAAGAGGTATCCAACATAAAACGTGCAACGTGCATAATTTTTAGTAATTATAATCCAAGAATACCGGCGAAGCCGTAGGTAAAAGCTAGTTAACCAATACAATTACAGATATTTCTGATATATTTTAACACTGATTTTTCAAAACGGTCAACACTACTCTAACTTTATTCATATTTACCCCAAAACCGATATGAACCCCCTCAACTTCAACGAAATCCCATACATAATACCTTAATTATCACCAAGTTAGCGGCACATCTCGATTAGTAATAGAGATCGCAGTCAACGTGAGGTCATCGACCCCGCATATCTGTCTCTCTCGCACACCACCAATACAACTATATCCGTCTCTTTCCAACCAATTAATTTTTCGCAGCTTTTTCTTTGATACGTATTTCCGCACGCCTGATTCTGCTATGCTATTCGTTGGCGAACACGCAACAATTTCTTTATAAGTGTATACATTAAATTTCTGTACAATTATTTGTAATACCAAGTACAGCGTTGAGTTCCGCAACCTGTCTCGTATTTGCCAGAAAAGGGGGGAAGGGGGGTAGAAAATGGGGTATATAGTATCTAATACCAAGCTCTTTCTTTCTATTCATCACTAAAGGGATGAAGTATGGACATCCTCATCACGTACCAACATCTTCATATATATTAGACTGTAGACGATAGCGCCTTACAAATATATGTGACTGGATAATACAACTTATTATGATCTAAATAAAGATATAAAGTCTATAAATTAAAAATCTTTCTTCAGTAATATTAAAAGCAGATGACATAGCAAAATAAAACTCAATCAAGTCAATCACAAAATAATAAGGTAAAGATGGTAGTCAGCAAAAAAAGATAAATTAACATCCTAAATATGTTATTTATTATTTTATTTGTCACAAGTAAGCCTGTGGAGGTAGATTCTTGAATGTTAGTAGAAATATTTCTACAAAAAAATTAATAAGTTTGTAGTAGTAGATCTCTAACTGTACACTATCAAGACATGTTATTTGTATAAATAAATATGTTACAAATAATATGTTATATATTAATATAATATATAACATTGTATTTATTAAATATAAAAATAAATATTTATATATGAATACAACTTTACTTTAAACTTTCTTTATTACACACAGAGATTTCACAATCATACAGTACTATATCCAAACTTAAATTTCAATATTAAAGATATATCTAATAAAAACCTTCTTTTATCAAAATATATATACATATGTAATTTAATTTTATTTGTGAGGACCGTCGTGGCGCAGAGGCGTAACGTCTGCCTGTAACGCGACGGTTACTGGGTTCGATACCCAGTCGGAGAAGATGGATTTTTCTATTTCCATTTTCTTCGCTCTGGTAAACTAGGCAAAGCGCGGCGTTGAGTACCGCCACTCAACACACAATGCCTCGAAAAGGGCGGAAAGCGGGGACGGAGAAAGCAGGGACTGAGCAACGGAGTGTCTTAACACTAGGTTCCCACGGTCCCTGCAGTTCCCTCTGCCTACTCTGCCTTGTGCGGGATAAAGCGTGAAGCTAAAAAAAAAAAAAAAAAAAATGTAATTTAAAAGTTACTAAATTTTTTATCTCGTCAAAGGTTCCTATGGTTCCTGCCGTTCCTACCCTGCCATGTGCAGGCTAAACCATGAAGCGATAATCAATATTTTTAAAATAACTGAGTGATAGATTGTTAGTATTATTTTATCTATATGTGAACTACTAATATTATACTAGTTTCTTTATTCTAATAAAAATGGTGCAAATTTAGTAAAATAGTAATATACTTTACTTTATAAATCAGAATAAAAAGGAAGATTTCATAAATTTTTATTTATCTTGTAACTAGAGCTCTCATTTTAAACAATTTATTCAACCAATAGACAATAGAAGAGTTTAGTAATACTGTCTACTTTTTTATGATCTCCTATAATCTTAATATATTAGTTTAAAAGATCAAGTTGTCGAATTGAAAGAAAATAAAAATTTTAGTTTAAGCTTTCTAATAGTCGCAGTGCATGAGATGGTACTCCTCTATACTTACTGCCTATTAAGCTATGTAGTAGGAGCAAAATAGAAATATCAAAATATATTGATAATTTATTTGTATTTTCTTAGTTGTCTTAATGCAAGAATGAAAAACTGTTTCATAACACATTATTAACAAATATATTTTATTCTATAAATTATCTGAAAATAAGTATACTACAAATAACAACATTAAAACAAACTTTTTAGGCTCACAACCTGAATGTATGCATGTACATATTGTACATAGAGTTATGGTTGTTCTAATTACAGTTAATGGCTTCATAATGTAGAGCCTCGATCAATATCTTATCAGATTATCTCTTAGCTGTTGCATCAAGATACAGATGTAGTAGTATTATTTCATATTTCATTATTTCATATGGCATATGCCATGATGAGATTTCTCTCTGGTCATTAAAGTCTGTGTTTCTAATTCCACAATTTGAGGATTTAATCATAGTACTACTATGATTAAATAACTAAAAATGTAGATTATTTTCTTTTATATTAAATATTCTTGTAGAAAAACAATCAGAGAGAGGGGTAAAGACATGAATAGAGTAAGAAACAATAATTTTAACAAATGGAATTATTTTTTTTTTTGCAATATCACTATTAAATCTGATCAGGAAAAGGTTATAATTTATTTTGATCTAGATGATATAGAAACAAAGCTACCACTGGTACATTTGACACATAACCAAAGTAGTTCAGCTGAATTACAAGAAATAATGAATAATGAATGTTGCTCTAAATCTGGCAACACAGAAGTATAATGAATCATAAAATGAAATCTGTTAGGCAGAATGAGTATTTTTTGAAGTTTAAGAACTAGAACATAGTATAAAGAACAAAATAAAGAAATAGGACTTTAAAAAAAAGTTGTTCACATTGATATACATTTTTCAATGATATTGTCATATAAATATAAAGGATTGGAAATATCTATTGAAAAGCAATATATAAGCTATATATAAAAAAACAGAAAATATCAATCAATGTGTAAATGAAAATCAACTGGCAAAGATCATAAAGACTGCCCTAACAAAGTTGTGAGCATATACTAGTTTTATAAGAAAAAATCAAATATATTTCAAATTTTAAAATTGGTCTTGTGTATGATAAATGCATATTTAGAAACAAAACTAACTTAAGACTACAATAGCCTTGGTAGTAAATTGGCTAATTACAATATTGCATGCTAAGGAGATACTTAATTGAGGTTATATTCTATACTTAGTATAAATATTGTTCCCAATTCCAATTATTTGTAAAATTTGCTGAATTGTGGCATTATTTTCATTGTATCGATTGATTATATTCATGACAAATATTTATAATAAAATTTTACGATAACTTTGTTATATTTTCCTTTTGATTCTACATTATAAGTTTCTCTGTTTAAGTTATGGCTTAATGAGAGTAATAGACTTCATTCACTTATACTTCATTACTTCATTTCAAATGTCCCTTTATGAGAAAATACAAAAGTTTGAAGCAAATATACTCCATAAAATAATATATTAAGTTTTGATAGTTAATATGCACTTTATATGCATTGTGAATGTTTAAAATAAAAAAAATACTACAGAAAATGATTTTTAATATTTATAAGTTATTTTTATGTTCATCATAATGAGAGGTAGAAGAGAATACATTTGTATTTCCTTTTCACAAATAAAATAAATTATGATTAATATCTTCTTTATATTACAAACTATGTTGTATTATAAATTATCTAACATATATACACAATTATATAAAATTACTCATAGCTATCTAAAGTCTGATTAATAGTACTTATTTCAATTATTGAAAAGTTTACGGAATTGTCACTAATTAAAATTTTTAGTGTTAAGTCAGTAGCAGCGTATACCCACCCACATCAGTTTAACATAAGACATGCGTAAAAAATATTGTTTATAAAATTATGTTAACTAAAAATATTCTTTAAATATACCAGTGATATATATCAATATATTAATTTAATTATTTAAATATTTGAATAGATTGAATCAATAGTTCACAAACTTATTGCAACTGCAACTAAATCCATTTTATGATTTAGCTAAAAGGCCTTGGTAATTTAAACACAATATTAATTATTATGTTTAGTATTTCAAATGGAATCTAAATAGAATTTTTATGGTATAAAATATTTAAATATTTTTATGACCCAACAGAGTAATAACTTTCAAAAATAGCAATTTATTTTAAAATAAATAAACGTAACATTCACAAAGAACTACTTTGCAAAAAACTCAAGTTAGTTTATTAAACATTTAAAAAATACAAAAAAAGAACAAAGTAAGCTTAAATAAAGTAAATATTTTTTCTTGTTTGTTTTGTGGAACATAACACGTTACAATAAATATAAGCGTCGGAATTTCTATTTAGTACTGTTACTTTCCCAACAAAGTTACGATATATAACGAGACTATGGCATAAAAAAAAATTAAAAGCTAAATTATAATAATTAAAAACTTACATTTTGTTGCGTAGGCACACAATGGCAAGAATTATTTGTTTTTGTTCAATTACAATAATATAAATATGAAAATCGGAACCGCCCAGCTGGCAGATTTGTGAACTCAAGTCACAGCACAGAAAACACACACAGATTATACAGTGACAATATAGATTATGGATTTGCGTTCAGAAATATAACATGAAACATAAAATGTGTTATGTCTACAAAAAGTAAACGAAAAAAATAATTTAATGGCTGTTAGTAAATTATTTTAAAATGATTTATAATAATTATTCTATATGTATTAAATATTCATCAGTCATAAATTAAATTAGTCGTCAATCTGACATCTAGTGAAACAGTTATGTATCTAGCGTTTCTTGATTTTGTGTAAATAATAAACTGCTTCATAGGTGGCGTTAATAGTTACGTAAATATATATTTGAATTTGAGATGATAAGGATAAGAAGTAAAGAACTTGTCTACTCTCTGATTTAATAAAAATACTATAAAAAGTAAAATTAACAAATAAAATTTTAAAAAATATATTAAATTAGCTGTGAAAAATATGTTAAAAAGCGCGTAGTATTAAAACAAAATATTCAGTTATAAATAAATATTCAGTAGCTTAAAATATAACATTTTCACATATAGGTCTCAAACGGAACCTCTTGAGTCTCAACATCATGTTATTCTGCGGTCGTCATGTAATAAGCGCACCGATATTGGCAATCACCTATGGACCAACGTTGCTTTCAGAATTGATCAGTCCACACTTTGTATACAACATTGAATGACGTCACTTTATATCAGCATGAATGAATTTGCTAGAAATATTCTTATATATATAATATAATTGGTATCTACCTTCTCATACCTACTTCATTTACCTATCTATATTTAAGTAATTAAGCCCGGCAGGCGGTAACAATTTCATACATTCCCTCTCAAATGGAATATCTAACAGGTACTAAACAATCGTTTAAAAATTAAAATGGCAAAACTAAGCGACAGTTTCCACCAAAAATCATTTTATTAAGCCTACACACAACGATGTCACGTTGCAAATTGTGATTGGACAGATGACAGAATACCAATATTCGGTCGTGTGATGACACAACGAATATTCAGCAATAAAATTTGTATTTTGTAGAGGACCGTCGTGGCGCAGAGGCGTAAGCATCTGCCTGTGAACGCGACGGTTTGTGGGTTCGATCCCACTCGGGGAAGATGAGTTTTTCTATTTCCATTTTCTTCGCTCTGGAAACTAGGCAAAGCGCGGTATTGAGTTTCGCCACTCAACACGCAATACCTCGAAAAAGGCGGAAAGCAGAGACTTAAGCAACGGAGTGTCTTAACACTAGGTTCGTATGGTTCCTGCAGTTCTCTCTGCCTACCCTGCCATGTGCGGGATAAAGCGTGAAGCTAAAAAAAAAGAAATGAATTGGAAATAAGTACAAAAAATTTAACTTAGTCCACGTAACATTTAATAAGCTTTTATGAAGCAGAGTACGGAGTAGAAGAAAGAGAACAGAGTAAGAAGTTCATCTTCATATACGTCGATGACAGTATGACTGTACAATCACTACAATAAATCATGTTTGAACGATAAATGGTTTCGCGTGATTCAAAGTAGCGCCTAGATTATAGACCTTCACACTACTATTGGATCGATTCCAGTTCCAAGTCTTTTAGTAGGTCGGTATTGCGAACGAACCAGGGCTAGCCTGAAACTATTCGCAAGAATTTATTATGAAGTACTAGAAGGGCATTTAGGTTAGTGTGTGCGAATACCACTTGTGCATAAGTGAGGAGAGGTCTAAAGCATGATTCGTATAGTGTCAGCTATATTTAAGTGACAGTTTACTCTGCTTGCAAATCAATGGGTAAATTTACTGAAACTAATTTTTAAGACACTTCGTCGGTGTACGACACGCATAAGAATGGAGAAAGAACCCTAGGGATGGACAGGCTACAGACGAGTCTAGAAGAGGGTAGGTAGTTTTTTTAAGACCTCTTTTTTGTGTTGAAAAAACCTATTTGACAAGAATTCTCGATGGATGTACACTAGACTGTGCGACTATTGCCCCTTGAGGTGTTACGAAGCAAAACAAAAAGAAAGACTAAATTATATGAACTCGCGCTAAACAATTCGTTGTCCACGTAACGATTATGTAAAACACGCCACGTTAGCAGATTGAAAAACCCTGTTATAGTTCACTAACAAAGATGATAGCCACAGATTATACAATATATTATGTCAATCGCTTCATACAAAAATTGTCATACATAACTCTCATTTACATCCACTTACCGTGCAGGCGAAGCCACAGGTAAAAGCTAGTTCGTATATTAAAAATGCAAAATGTTATCTAACTGCGTAATTAATTTATATATAACGGGTTGCATAGTTTTAATTAATTATTATCTTAATTACTTTGTGAATTTAATGGAGTCGTCTTTCACTATTACTAAGAAGATTGTCGTAACACAAAATTAAATAACTTCTAAAAGTTTATAAAAATCTTAAGATTTATTTTACAAAAGATTAAGGGTGTAAAGGAATATCCTTTAGTTTCTGCGAAACGAAATGAAAATAATCATTGTTCTATGAATCTATTGATTTGATCAAGTGCTCGATGGATAACCATAACTCCCCAAGTATCTTCATCACTCTAGGTATTTCGACTTTTATGCTTTTGAGATCATATGCAACGCCTTCCGACAAGCTAGACCAAATTGATACTAAGTGTTATCCAATTTCTTTTGGCATCACCGATATTTGTGCTTCTTGTATTGCCACTTTGGCGAAGCATTTACTCGAGTTTTCCTTCTGAAATCAATTAAAATCAATAAAATATTACTATACTTATTTGAATCAAGCAAACCTAATAGGAATTTTCAAACTTACAATCATTACTTTTCCTACATTTAATTTCTAATATAATTTTTGCTCACCCCACCGCTTCAAGGGATGAACAAGTCAATTTAATATAAATGCCATTAATTTTGTCAAGTTGTCGGCAAGTTTACCCCAAAACGACCGATAGTCGGCAAGTCGGCAACTTAATTACGTAGCACTAGTTAGTTTATGAACGTGTAAATTAATTAAGCTTTATCTCTGGTCAAGACGGTCAAAGTTGTATATTTGTGATTATAATAACTACTTTGACATCTACTGATAGATGGGTTTGGAGATTCAGGAAGGAAGGATACCTTTGGTACTTCGAGCATTGCAGAGTAGACTGTGGAAACTCTGTCTCTTTTCCTTGGTCCAATTTTCAGGATTTTAAATGCCTCACTATATATGTATACTAGAGTGGTGAAACAAAAAATTCATATTAAATCAAATTCATTTTCATTCATATATTCATACATACATACATTCATTCATTTGTGCGTCAAACGTTGTCTCATTGTTATACAATGCCTATACAAATGTCTGTACAATTGGATGCTGAAATGGTGGAACTTTCATGTATATGACGTACGAGAATATGCTAGTCGTAAATTTTAAATATACACAATGCTAGATTTATAACCAGCCTGGTATTTCGCTGAAAAAAAAGATTACGGAGAACATAGTGACTTACCACTAGCTCGATTTTACTTAGCAAGAAAACCATCAACGAAAAAATCTCTTGCATTAGCTCTAACACTATTTGCGTTGCATTTTGGAGGCACATCGTCTATGTAAATACATTTTAGCGGACATTAAGCGTAATAAATATTTAAAAAGTTACCACGTAACGGTTAAATATTTTTAACGGGCCATTTAGTTTTAAAAGGAGAAAGCTGCACAAAGCTTGATCTTAGCTTAACGAGCGCTTAGTCTACCTGCGATATTATTATATTAAGTTTTTATGCTGTGCAAAACGTTAAGTTGTTCTCGTGGTTTTAAATCCTTTGTTATTCTTGTTTGCTTGTGTTTTTATTAATTACGTAGAAAGTATATAAGGAAAGAGTGGAATGGTAAGGTACCTACATAGAAGATTTAAATTTATTTATTGGCGTTTAGTTTCGTCAATTCCGAAAATAAGTTTATTTAACGGCGTTAAATCCTGTCAAAATCTCGAAAACTTTGTACGGACGGATTAAACGGATTTTGTAAATAGAGTAACTTAACTTTAATGGATTTTATAAATAGAGTGACTTAACACTGGGTTCCGACATAAAGCCTTATATGACTGAAGTGTACATTTTAAGTAGGTCCATGTCTAGCGAACATTCTGTGCAGTAGTATAGTATATATAAGAGAACCCTAGTAAAATAAAATAACAATCAAGAGTAGCAACGTTTCACGAAAAACCTAAATAATTAAAATTTAATTTAAATTCACCGTAATACGGCAACTGTTGAATTTTAGAGTGAAATTTATAGCAAAAATGTTTAAATATCCAACTTTGTGATACTAAGGCCAGGTCATCAGGTTGTTACGGCACAGTCGACTGGGCTCGGTTTATCAGCAAAGCGTTAAATTTTGATTTATATTCACTCGGCGATTTCGCTTGCGACTGCCAACATCGCAATCACAACCTATATATATTTTGTTTAATAAATACCAATGGATCGGTGATCTTTGCTGCGGATGATGGTAGTCAATTCAAATTCTATTCGTGGGGTCGTTATAAATTACTGGGCAGTTTTAAACGGTTAAAGGTTCGACTCCCTCGAGAATGTGATAAAATCAAAATCGAAAATCATTTATTCATGTAAGTATCACAGATGTACTTATGCACGTCAATTTGCTACCGTTCCGGAAATGAGCTTTGTTTTGGAGAATAAGAAATGGCGAAACTCCTCAGCACTTCTTTTAAATAAAATAATAATTTTACATACATTGGAATTATAAGTGCCTAATCTGGGTGGAACTGGTTGCAGAACTTATCAACTCCATCGAATATTTTTTCATAATCTAATAGAATTCCAGGTTGTTTCGACACGAAAGGAAGCGGAGAATAAAGTGTCTTTCTTTCCGCCCTAGGACTAGACACAAAGTAATAATAATTAACATACATATAGTATATTTAAATATATTTATGTAAAATTACAAAAATAAGTTTATAAATACGTGATAAAGCAAAAATATGACAAGTTTATTTTAGTTTTCGTTCTATTATATATTATATTTCATATCTTTGGAACATTTTAGAATCACAGCACAAAAATATTTTCGTACGTAACAAAAGTGAAATTGACAGGTTCTTTTTAACACACACTGTGATTTTTTTTTGCTGGTTGTCAGTAAGTAACCTAACGTAAAGTAAGAATAACGCGGAATTCCTCGACAAAAATAATAATGTCAAGACACTCTGTTTTTGCTTTTAACTTGAATCTTAAATGTTTTCTGCTCTTAGCCTAAGAAATAAATAAAGATAAAAAAAAATACTCTACTTAACCCCTATTGTTATTAATTAGGAAGGATAATTTAATAACACGAAAGCTATAAAATATATATATATATATATATATATATATATATATATATATATATATATATATATATATATATATATATATATATATATATATATATATATATATATATATATATATATATATATATATATATATATATATATATATATATATATATATATATATATAATATATATGTACCTATATATATACATATACACTCCAATCTACACATAACAGGAACACAGAACCATGGAATCGAGGAACTTGTGTGAAGACTCCATTCATTGAACTTTTGCATTCTTACCAGAGAGAAGATCTCTCTTCCCGAGTGGGGATCGAACCCACTAACCATTGTTCTTACAGGCAGAAGATGTGCCTCAACGTCACATTGGCTTTTTTAACAATAATTTATAATACAATTTAAACAAACGCTTTGTTTACTCTTTTGAATGTAAATTAATTGTACTTTTTCCGCGTGAACGGTCACAATGAAGTCTTAGCAACTCCGGCAAATGATTATTTTTATATATTTCTTTGATTGTTGTAGAGCTTTTTTTTTGTTTGACTTCTGAGCTTAATGTAATTTGGAATATACAGTGATAGTACACATTTATATTTAATTTAACTTTTTAAACTGAACCATGATCCTTGACTATAGCTTATGCGTGCACTTCCTACTTAGTTAAAAAGCCGCAAAGGGAATGAAGTACTTTCATTTTAAACAAGACAACGGCAACAAGTTCCCCCATAGAACTCGCTGTCTCTGAATTTAAACGGAATACAGAGAACGGAGTGACTTAACACTTAACGATCTCTACCTTGCTCCTCGTAAGACAGGGGTGAAGCCTAACAAATAAAGCATTGTATTGAATTTCCCTATACACCATACAATACATTGTACAACAGAATACACATAAAAAGAAAATATATAAAAAGTAAATCCTAATTATATTCACTTCAAAGTTTTAAATCCATCATTCCATAGTTCAACAAAAAACTGACGAGTGGTTCAGACAGTGAGTGACTTCAACGAGCTCGGTAATTAAGGGCATGGCGAAGACGGAAGGGAGGTTACATTTGCATTTAGCTCAATCGATGTCACCCGGCACAAAGGAACCTCCGACGACGCCACCGTGTACGTATGAGCTGTGTACGTACTAATGTGTTGTTGTGGTTTCACTTAAAGCTTTCCAAGCTTAAATGTTATTGTCATCATGCTTGATATATTTATGCTGGTAAAGGTGTAAATTATTTTTACGTACGTATTTAAAAATATTTTACACCCTGTAGGAGGTAAAATGAGCTTTGTGTGTTAAGAATTCATTCGGGGAAATTTGATATTTTCATTATCTCACTATGGCATACAATAAAGTGCAATGTCCTAAAAATTAAGCGAATGATAGGGAATTGGATGTAACGCTAAATTCCGTCTACCTATTTAGATCTACGATATATAAGTGTAATACAAAAGAACACATCCTTGAACAAATAAGGCCATCACTACTGATTGTTGATTCGTATCTCGAATAATATCTCGTCAATGACAAATATATATTGTAATTATAAATAAGAGGTGCGTCTTCCTTTACAAAATGCAAAAGCTCAGACATAAAGCTCACATAAGTTTATGAGCTTTATATTTGTGCTTTGGCGTAAATTATATACATATATACTAACATACTAATCAACAAACTTTATCATAACTTTTTCTTTTTTAATATTATAACAGTACTATTATATTTCATAGATTTTACGGTAAATATTAAAATTTTACTTTGTAATGAATAACCGGTTATATTACAGAAGTGAATTGATATCTTCTAGACTTCTTCTGTCTATCGTAGAGCTACGATATATAAAAGATATATGCAAAAAAGATGCTCTCCAACAAATAGCGCCATCACTAATCAAACTAGGTTCAAATCGCGAACAATCTCTCAACGATAATTATATATAGAAATGATGTGCAAGTGGCCTCCCTCTGACTACCCTACCATGTGCGGGGTAAAGCGTGAAGCTATAAAAAAATAAATAAATAAGCAAGTGGCGTATCTTCCTTTACAAAACGCAAATGCTCAGACAAAAACCTCATATGATTTTATGCGCTTCATGTCTGTCACATCAAATCAAACAACTTCGTAGTAATTTATTCATTTTAAATATTACAACAATACTGCTACTTTTCATAGATGTTATAGAAAATATTAAAATTTTTCTTTGTAATGATAAAACAGTTATATTCCAGAAGTGAATTGCTAATGGCTCTACTGCAGAGTTAATTATTGAACACGGACGATCGACTGGAATAATATCAATTTACATTTAAATTATTATCGAAGAAACGATGTTACGTGGATTTTAGGTATAAATAATTAGTTTTCAGCATACAATAGTACGGTTTCACCTCTAACGGGAGTGGGTAGAGACAAGTTGATAATAAATTGATATCTTCTATGTTTAGTCAGTGTCTTTATATATAAAGCTAGTATAAGCAGCGTGGATATCTAAAATTTCTAATGTCGGGTCCATACACATACTGAAGTTCTAACTGGAAAAATTGACTCAATGAAAAGAACTAAACAGATAAAATAAGATTTTGTGTTTTCTTCTCTATACAAAACAAATTCCAGGTTACAGCTTATAGTAGCAGTAAAAGTAAGTTTCATAAAATGTATGTACATATGTAACATATATTTACTTAAAATAAATCATAACCTTACAGAAACCTGCTATAGACAACTCTTCCAATAAACATTTGTAACCGAAAAAGCACAAGAGCTTCAAAATGACAAAAATTACACAAAAATGGCAAAAGTAAACAATGACGCACCCTCAAAGATATCGCTAATTAAAAGAGAAGGCGCTAACGAGTGACGAAATGAAAGTCGATTCCTAATTTGCATTCGAATTGAGTCTCGTAGAGAACATTTTTGAGGGAAATATTTTTTACTATGTGTGCAGAAGGATTTGAATGAGAGCAAATATCGAAATTTAATTAACTTGGTTAAATACTCTGCATTGGTTATCACTTGTGCGGGGACATTGAAAATAGTATGTTTTTCTTCTTTGTTGAAGTTCTTCTATATTGTTGAAGGTAGCTAACGAGGTATTTCTATGATACCTTATCTTACCTTGCCTTAGAGCATTACTAATAACTGTATTTGATAGTAACTGTTAGTGGAATCTGATGAAGAAATAAAAGAAACACTTAAATCATTAAGCGAGTTTTTTAGAACTAATTTTAGTACTACTACTGGTCGAAATTATTGGACGTCGAGAACTGAAATTGAAATATTGTATTTAAAAAATTAGTCCCGGAATTCGATAAAAGAAAGAGAAAATGCAAAAGAAAGAGAGAGACACAGAGAGATGTCAAGCCGTAATGTATACTTGCAATAAAATATTACAAAATGCAATGATAATGAATTCAAATAAATATTTTTAATTTAATTTAACATTTCGAATAAATGGCGTAAAATCAGAGGTATTAGTTATTATTAGTTTCAGTTGCTCATTTCGTGAGTAAATAGTTTGTATAGTTTAGTTCAGAAGGAGCTTTTACCAGGTGTCTTTATCTTAATTTATTTTAATCACATAATAATATCCAATTTTTACAAATTACGTAAATGGATAGATGGACATAGATTAAAAATGGCATCTTTCACCAAATCGAGGTCCACTTGACTGCACATGAATGTATTAATCGACTAATGTGAATGAACATAAACTATGATCTTAAATAAATTCTCATACATGATTTAATTTGATATAAAGAGATTTAATCAAACAGAAATAAGACGCTAAAAGCTCTGGAAATTCTGTAAAGCTATACTAGTGCCGTACCTGGATAATAACTGAAATGCAGTGGACATACTTCACTGCATTCTTTGTGGACTTCACAATCATTCCAAATTAGGTCATATAGAAAATTATGAAGTCAAATATAAAATCTCTTTAAGAATTACGTAGGAAATGATCATTTGAAATGTTGCTATGTTGCTTAGCAAACACACATATATATACATATATATATATATATATATATATATATATATATATATATATATATATATATATATATATATATATTATATATATATATATATATATATATATATATATATATATATATATATATATATATATATATATATATATATATATATATATATATATATATATATATATATATATATATATATATATATATATATATATATATATATATATATATATATATATATATATATATATATATATATATATATATATATATATATGTATGTATATATATATAAAAACGAAACTCTTAAAATCCAGCATTTTATAGCACACAACAGATAGCAAACGTGTGTTTAAAGAATGAAGTCCACTTTCATTGCAGTATTTTGCAACAAATATTTCAGCACGAAGCTTTTGTTCCGTACCTGTGCTTAATATAAAATAAATGTTAAATTTGTATTTTTGCAATACAGATATATATTTTTAAGCTGTTTAAATCTGTCCAGTTTTGCAAATTTGTAGCGCAGAAATTAAGCGTTTTAACCTAAATATTTTAAACTAAAAAACCATAGTGGATTTTTTCTCTAAGAAATATTGTCGTAGGACAGTTAATCATATAGACAGGGTATTTGTATATAATTTTCTTTTAGCTTCACGCTTTAACCCGTATATTGCAGGGTAAGCAGAGGGAACTGCAGGAATTATATGAACCTAGTGTTAAGACATTTCGTTGCTTAGTCGCTGCTTTCTCCGTCCCCGCTTCCCGCCTTTTTCGAGGCATTGCGTATTGAGTGGCGGAACTCAATGCCGCGCTTTGCCTGGTTTCCAGAGCGAAGAAAATGGTAATAGAAAAATCCATCTTCCCCGAGTGGGAATCGGATTCTCAAATCGTCGCGTTTACAGGAAGACGCTTACGAGTCTGCGCCACGACGTTTCTTGTATAATTTTACACAAAAAAGATTCAAACTTATGACGATCTCATAAACTTGGAAAATGAATTGTTTAATTTCTTTGGAGAAAGTAGGAACTAAGCAACGGAGTCTCTTAACACTAGGTTCATAGAGTTCCTGCAAATCCCTCGACCTACCTTGCCATGTGCGGGATAAAGCGTGAAGCTAAAAAAAATATATTATATAGTCTATAGATATAGAAGATCAGTAGGCTTTTTAAATCTGAAAAAATGAACCTATGTACGCCCAGAGTAGCCTTAGGCTTTTAGCACATCACCGCATGTCATATACAACTCATACATATTTTAATTTTAATTTTGAAATTCCAAGGTAATATTGGTATGTAGGGTAAAGTAGTGTTTTTATTTCAAACTTAATTTACAGTACCAAGGGGGTGGGTTCAAATTTCATTTAAATCTTAGGACTGGTGTCAACGCCTGCAGAGAAAATCTCAGATAGGAAATGTTCCGTATCTGGTAGATAAAAATATGTTGAAAATATAAGCTTTTATGTGGTATTTACCACCAAATTACTATGTGAAACTTTATTCGTAACCTGTGATATTGGACCTTAGTGTCTTTTTCTAAAAAGTAGAAATTTTCAAAACAATATTTATCGCAGTTTAACATTTTGTATAAACAAAACACATAGCGAGTATTCTCAATATTTCTGAATATTTCAGTATAGTACAGCTCGAAAATAGACTATGAGATGTGTGTATATCAAGTAATGTTATAAAAGCAATGGCTTCAAGCTGTGAACTCAACATTGTACATGACAAAGTCCACGAACGGAGTGTCTTATCACTATGTTCCCGCTATCTGTACTGCTATATACATACAGGGATATAGCGCACTATTTTATTTCAAATATTAGGATTTGTACACACAACCACCACTTCCAAACAAACAAAAATCAGCTCCTTCGTTGTAGCGTCTTCGAAGAAATATAATTACCAAATTAGACTCCTCAGTACCTTTTATTAAATCAATTTACCCAGTGAAAATATTCTTAATGAATGTTAAATATGATCTCGACTATAATTAAATTTAAGGGATCCCTTTGTGTTTCGTCCTTCCGCAATTTCACTTGTTGGAGCAGCTTTGGTTGTAATTTTGTATCTTTAACAGTTGATTTATAACAGCGTAAGAACAATTTTAATCTAGTAATTTGTTTCTTTTAGAAAACCAATAAATATTTAAATATTGTGCGAATTGAATCTGCTCCTCTTAGAAACCGTTTTCATGCTCTATCCCGCACATGGCAGGATAGGCAGAGGAAACTGCAGGAACCATAGGCATCTAGTGTTAAGACATTCCGTTGCTTAGTCCCTGCTTTCCGCCTTTTTCGAGGCATTGCGTGTTGAGTGGCGGAACTCAACGCCGCGCTTTGCCTAGTTTCTAGAGGGAAGATATAAAAGAAAAAATCTGTCTTCTCCGAGTGGGAATTGAACCCACAAACTGTTGCGTTCAAAGGCAGACGCTACGCCTCTGCGCCTCGAGTCACGATGCTAAAAATATATTAAGCCAAGCTATAAATATATTAGAGATAATACGAACTAAAGCGATTTTAACATTTGAAAATATATAAATATCGCAATATTTCATTCGATTTTATTGTCGAATAATGTCAAATTTAAAATGGATCAAATTGCAAATGAAAATTTGTTGATTTTTAAAAAGCTATCTTCTAGTATGTACACTTACACTACTTGCGATAGTAAGCTTCAACAGTAACAAAGCTTTTGCGAAAAGCGTAATGTGACTGAAAAGCTTCATAATACGTACGTTTAAGGCCTCTTAGTGTTGACACCAAAATGATAGATTGACACGTTTTTAAAAAAAAGACGTTATATACTGATCGATGTATGTAAATTACATAGCTTATTTGATAAAACAATTTTGATTTCAAAAGATGAAATTAAAATGCTTTTGCTTCATCATTTTCCCCGCACGACTAAGTAGGAACCTAGTACCACCTTTCTAGGCATAGCATGTTGAGTATCGGATATCAACGTCGCTTTGCTTTGCTGCTGGAGTGAAGAAAATAGAAATAATTCGTTCTTATCTCATGAGAATCGAACTCACAAACGTATTACAAAACAGGCAGAGTGCGTCAAAAATTTAGGTAGATGGAGTTAGGTAGCAATTAATATTGCTTTTTAATTAATATGGTGGGGACGGAGTAAGCAGGGACTAAGTAACGGAGTGTCTTAACACTAGGTTCCTATGGTTCCTGCAGTTCCCTCTGCCTACCCTGCCATGTGCGGGATAAAGCGTGAATCTAAAAAAAAAAAATAAAAAAAAAATAAAATTAATATGGCATCAGTTACAATATTATTTTACTCAAAATTATATAGTTTTGAGATACATGTGAATATTAAAAAAGCAATTTCTGGTGTAAAGTTCGTGACAACATATGACAGCTTCTAATAATTCATAACAATAGAGACAAAAAAATAACCAAAAACTAACTTTTAACTTATTTATAATTTAGACTGAAGTACGTCATTTGAAGAAATAGGAACTAGTGACTACGTGTTATATGGAAAAAGTGTTCAAAGAAAAAAAAAATAGAACAAAACGTTCTAACACTGTACACTATCATTACTCGAAATAACATTTACCTACCTATCCGTCAAATTATAATATATAAAAAAAGTCACAATCCTTTCAATCAGCTTTAAGAAATGAGGAGTTATATCTATTGAATGCTTCATTGGACCGACTAACAAGAGATTTGACATAGTCTTAAGGCTTTATCAATCATTCCATATAAGGCATTAGTGTTGTTAACTTTCTTCAGACGTGTCCTATAATAGTTATGAGCATTGCTTCAATAAACGCAGCGCCGTTTTAAGAACAAAAGACAGAAAAATTATCAAACAAAAACTGTATAAAACAATTCCTTTGACTAAACAGATGAACGCTGAAAGCTTCACTTACTGTCGCACATAATTTGCCGCAAAGATCCCCCGAATAATGTTTACAGCACGATCTCGTCTTGTGCACTGATTTAAATCTATTTTGAAGAGATAAGATACGATAAGGAATTACTAAATTCCTTGACTTTAATAATATTAATAATATATATAGTAAGATATACTTATTAAGTTACTTAATAATTGAATATACTTTATTTTTAGTATGTTTTTCATATAAAATATGGTCTATTTATTTATACATTATTTAATAATAGCTAGACAAGTATTAGGCTTCTTTTAAATTATGTCAACATCTATATATATATATATATATATATATATATATATATATATATATATATATATATATATATATATATATATATATATATATATATATATATATATATATATATATATATATATATATATATATATATATATATATATATATATATATATATATATATATATATATATATATATATATATATATATATATATATATATATATATATATATATATATATATATATATATATATATATATATATATATATATATATATATATATATATATATATATATATATATATATATATATATATATATATATATATATATATATATATATATATATATATATATATATATATATATATATATATATATCATAATAAAGTAAATGTATAACTGATTGTGAGTGTTACAATATACATGATTGAATCACTGATTAGTCGCCAACATCGGTCGTGCCCACATTATGTATAGATTTATCAAACACTGCAACGAACGAAGCGAATCTGATAATTACAAGCTAATTATCAATATACTGTTAATTAATTAACTCAAAACCTGAAACAGATACCATGTTGTATGCATAATGACGTGTTTAGATCATTGAGGTACAAAGGTTTTTTTATATTTACTTCTACATAGCAAGTAATATAAACAACTGCAAGAAAACAAGCTACAGCAAGCGTATAAAAATTTTAAATAAAAGCCATTAAAAAATTTTCAGCTTGAAAGCTCTTGTAGTAGCCTATTTGTTACTGAAAGGTAACTTTTAATGTTCAAATTGGTCCAATTTTTTAAAACAAATATTTAGTCGCTAGTCGAAAGAGTTACTTGACACTTACTTCTAATACTAAAACATAAAACTTGAAAGATTTGTGGGAATAAATTAACATCATATATAAATAAAAAAAGTAAGAAAAATATTCTAAATATTGAATATGATCATTTTATAACGATTTTTTTAAACATACAGACGGACGGAATTCGATGCCACTTTCATTAATAAGAGAAAGATTTATCCATATTTTTATTATATTAATGAAGCCAAGAATAGTTGTTGTAACCGTTATGGTATAGTGGCACAGTGCTTGTAAACGCGACCATTTGTGGGTTCGATTATATCAATACCATTTTCTTCTTTAAATATTATAGATGTATAATTTAAATTTATTTTTCTGTTCCTTCTCTGAATCTTTTGCTACTTGTTGAATGATTAAATGAAAAATCAATACGACTGAATAACTTAATAAAAACTGAAATATTTATTTTTGACATTTTGTATAACAAAACTGTTTTAATAAGGATTATATTAGGGATAATTATTTTTGAATATTAGATACTCAAAAGAAATGATTTGCACGAACTATAGTTAGATACAACTACTGACGTAGCGATCTGTTCATATTTATAGTTACATGCAAGCGAAAGACAGTGTCATCTATTTCAGGAAGAGGAACCTCTGAAAGCGTACTGGTCGCTTTGTAGTAATAATATTGCAATATTTTGAAAATAGCTACATTTATATATATAGAAATATTTCTTTATATTTAATTAAAAAAATACAATAAGATCCCGCTTAGGTTCTTGCGCCGATTCTTTTCAGGTCGTTCAAAAAGCGGGGAATGGAGTTTATTGACATTAGGCTCCTCCAGCCTACAATTCCCTCTGCCAATCCTGACATGTGCAGGAAATATAGAGCTAAATAAATCTTTTTTAATTAAATCTAGCATATTCATTAGTCATAGTAACGATACTACGCTAATGCTCTTTGACTGAAAAGAGCAATGCGCCGGAAATGCATTATGTCAAATGCCAATTAGCGGAATGTGACAGTTCAGTCGCGTAGTTAGTAGCGTTTGACGACCATATATTATGTGACATCAATGTGTTGCCTCGTTATCGGTAAGTTGAAGCCAGGTTAGGGGATTTCGAGACAACAAGTGTTAGTGAGTTAGTGTTTTATACTTGTTGTAGTTAATGGTTACAAGAGTTTGACTATTGTTTAACAAATATTGTAGGTAAATACTTTTCAAAATTTCATAGATTCACTTTGCAGATGATGCAGGTGTTTTGGACTTATTACCTGATTGTAGACTTAAAGAGCTGAGGGTCCTATCTAATAAGAAAAATTGAAATAAGTTTTATTTTTCATATATTATAAACATTAAAGTTTTATGCTTTTGTGTTTTAATGATGTGCAATTTTTGTTTCGCATAGCTTTCAGCCGCACTTAGAAATGTAAATTAGCGTTTAATAAGCCTTTATTGAGTATAATGTACCAATTACTTTAGAACAACTCAATAAGCGTGTAATTCAATCATGGTAGCGTTGTATTAACCATAGGCGGTCGTGACACAGTGACTCGTCGTCTGACTATAAACGAGACTGTTCGGAGTTCAACTCCTGATAAATAAAGAGAATTTCATCGCTCTGTCAACGGGGAAAATTGGGCTGAGAATGGGAAACGTCAAGAAAGATGTTAGATCAACCCTGTTATATGTAATGAGACAAAAGCATAAAACTATTTTTTATTTTATTTTTTTATTTTATAAAAGATTTTGGAAAGAATAAATTATATATGAGGACCGTCAAGATACAGGGGCGCAACATCTGCCTATAACGCGACGGTTTCTGGGTTCAATTCCCACTCGGTACTACTAAGCAAAGCGCGGCGTTGAGTTACGCCAGTCCACACACAATGCCTCGAAAACGGCGAAGAGCGGGGACGAAGAATGCAGGGACTTAACAACGGAGTGTCAACACTAGGTTCCCACGGTTCCATCAGCTCCCTCAGCCTACCCTGCCATGTGCGGGATAAAGCGTGAAGCTAAAAAAATTATACCCGAATACGACTATAATTGTACTTAATAAATTTGTAACACTAAACATATTATGTATTTAATACATTATTAACATTTATTTTAATTTAATCCGTTCCTTCTTGTAGTTCCTGAGATCGTACAATAAAACAAACTCTTTACTAACGCCTTACAAAATTAACTTGTTGTTCATCGTGCATGCGTTTTATATGATAAAAATAAACAGGAATTATTCAATTAAAAAAGTTAATGGACATTCTGTATCATAAGTTATTTAATTATAGTTAAAAGTTAATTGACATCTTTTAGTACCAATAAATAAAATAACTTTTTAATTATTATCATTATTTTTCTACTTATGGCAGTAATGTAATATACACGGCCCCACCTGCACTGTTTATGCTTATTAAATATCCTGACTTCTTGGAGCGCTTCGTAAAGCATTTCAGAGGAAATGTTAATTTCCACGTCGTTAGTTTCAAAGCCGCGAGCTCTTAGACTAATATTGGAAGTAAAGGAATACGTTATCAAAATTACACCGTCTCTAATAATATGTCCTTATTGAATCACGAGTAACAAATATTTACTTGCCATTTGGAGAATATCGTCTGGAATATATGAATATGTATAACGACACATATAGTATATATGATATATGTATATATATAGTATATATATATGTATATATATATATATATATATAGTATATATATGTATATATATATATATATGTGTATATATATATATATATATATATATATATATATATATATATATATATATATATATATATATAATCCGATACTCTAGGATATTTTATAATAATATGATATATATTAAGTATTTTGAATTTTAACTAAATTACTAACTGAGAAATTAACTAAGCGGCAAATAATTAGGACCATGTATAGAAAATTTAATTAAAAACTCAATTCAGTTCAGCCACAACGACACAAGTGACAAGCTATTTTCAAACGCCGTCGTTACACTGAAAGCAATCGTAAATAGAAAGAAGTTGACAGTGGAGAGAATTGTGAGAATCTTCATTTAATCTATTTAACTAAAAAAGTGGAGAACATAGTGTAATAACTTAAGGTTCCCACGGTATCTATAAAAAAATTAAATAGTTAATACTAAATAAAGGCTTTTGTATTTTGAATACGTTTTTATCCACCAGATATTTTTATGTGAAACTTGTATAACACCGAAATTTGCTTTTTATCTGCCAGACACAGAATATATTTCCTATTTGGAACTTTATCAGCAGGTGGTGAAACCAACCCTAAGATTTTAACGTAATTTGATGAAGAAAGCACTCAAGTATATTTGCGATATGAATGTATTTACTTACCACTTTTTAGAAGTGGATCACTATGTCATTATTATACCGATATCAGAGAGAGAGAGTCGTCTCTCTGCTTTCGCTTTAGTCTATAGTATCTATAGTATCTATAGTAGATTATAACAGTGACGTCTCATGTTCCTATAGAAATAAGTAAGAGATATATGACAATTCTTGAAAAAAATCCTTTATGATTTTTTAAACTATATATATATATATATATATATATATATATATATATATATATATATATATATATATATATATATATATATATATATATATATATATATATATATATATATATATATATATATATATATATATATATATATATATATATATATATATATATATATATATATATATATATATATATATATAACAATTGAATATGACTTAATACAGAATTATTGTGAAGTCCACAAAGAACGCAATGAAGTATGTCCGCTGCATTTCACTTATATTCCAGGTACGGCACTACTATAGCGTTACAGAATTCCCAGAGCTTTTAACGTCTTATTTAGTTTGATTAAGCTTCTTTATAGCAAATTAAATCATGTACGGAATTTTTTTTAAGATTATAATTTGTGTTAATTTCAATTAATAGTTTCACAATTTCATGTGCAGTCAATAGGACCTCGATCTGGTGAAAGGTGTTATGAAAATTTTAATATCTAAGTATTTATCAATTTCATAAAAAATAAAAATATTATTATATAATTATACGAAATTAAGATTTAAGATTTAGAAGAAAGCTTGTGGGTCGAATTTTAATAGAGCTGATCAAATTATTAATTTATTTTCGTTTTATTATTCTGGAAATAAGTGTAACGTAAGTCAGCGCTATTGAACGCCTCTCTCTCTCTCTTTACTCTCTCTTTACTTTTGTAAAGAACGGAGAGTCTTGACACTAGGATCCATATTGTGCATATAACAAAAAAAAATATTATTGATGTGAAAATAACAATAACATTAAGTGACAAATATATACACGAATTATATTATTGAAAATATAAAACTACCACGCTTGCTTAAATAATTGAGTGCGATCTTTCATGATTCCATTCAATAGCTATCCCTCAATCTCTGTCATATACGATCAACTGAAACTAATACGGTTATACTGTTTTAATGCTCTTTGTTCCAGAACCTAAAATAAAATTATTTCTTTTAATTAATTATATATTATAATAATATTTAACAAGTACATAACGGCTTGCCATATTCTTTGATCTGTGTGTCTGTTCATACAATATAAACGGGTTATCACAAATATCAATTTCAGTATTCAATATAATTCTAGAACATATTGTTTATTCCTCTACAATTTTTAAACAAAATCCAGTTCTCGACGTCCAGTAGTTTCAACCAGTACTAGTATTCAGTAGTAAGTCAGTAAATGATTAAAGTGTTTCTATTATTTCTTAATCAGACTCCACTAACTGCTACTATCAAATACTCTTATTAGTAAAGCTTTTATGCATGACAAGGTATCATAGACATAATTTATTAGCTACTTTTAACAATAAAGAAGATCTTCGACAAAGAAGAAAAACATACTATTTTCAATATCCCCGCACAAGTGATAACCAATGCAGAGTATTTAACCAAGTTAATTAAATTTCGATATTTGCTTTCATTCAAATCCTTCTACACACATAGTAAAAATATTTCCCTCAAAAATGCTCTCTACGAGACTCAATTCGAATGCAAATTAGGAATCGACTTTCATTTCGTCACTCGTTAGCGCCTTCTCTTTCAATTAGCGATATCTTTGAGGGTGCGTCATTGTTTACTTTTGCCATTTTTGTGTAATTTTTGTCATTTTGAAGCTTTTGTGCTTTTTCGGTTACAAATGTTTATTGGTAGAGTTGTCTATAGCAGGTTTCTGTAAGGTTATGATTTATTTTAAGTAAATATATGTTACATATGTACATACATTTTATGAAACTTACTTTTACTGCTACTATAAGCTGTAACCTGGAATATGTTTTGTATAGAGAAGAAAATACAAAATCTCATTTTATCTGTTTAGTTTTTTTCATTGAGTCAATTTTTCCAGTTAGAACTTCAGTATGTGTATGGACCCGACATTAGAAATTTTAGATATCCACGCTGCTTATACTAGCATTATATATAAAGACACTGACTAAACATAGAAGATATCAATTTATTACCAACTTGTCTCTACCTACTCTCGTTAGAGGTGAAACGGTACTATTGTATGCTGAAAACTAATTATTTATACCTAAAATCCACGTAACATCGTTTCATCGATAATAATTTAAATGTAAATTGATATTATTCCAGTCGATCGTCCGTGTTCAATAATTAACTCTGCACTAGAGCCATTAGCAATTCACTTCTGGAATATAACTGTTTTATCATTACAAAGGAAAATTTTAATATTTTCTATAATATCTATGAAAAGTAGCAGTATTGTTGTAACATTTAAAATGAATAAATTATTACGAAGTTGTTTGATTTGATGTGACAGACATGATGCGCATAAAATCATATGAGGTTTATGTCTGAGCATTTGCATTTTGTAAAGGAAGATACGCCACTTGCTTATTTTTTTTTTTTTATAGCTTCACGCTTTATCCCGCACATGGCAGGGTAGTCAGAGGGAGGCCACTTGCTTATCATTTCTATATATAATTATCGTTGAGAGATTGTTCGCGATTTGAACCTAGTTTGATTAGTGATGGCGCTATTTGTTGAAGAGTATCTTTTTTGCACATATCTTTTATATATCGTAGAGCTGATTAGTCAGAAGAAATCTAGCAAGTCACCCAATTCCCCTATTTATGATTAATTTTTGGGAAGTTGGGTTGCGGAGCTCAACTTTTAAATTTATCGTGAGCGTGAGCGGGTTCATAACCTGTGGGTTATGAACCTTCCACTGTGTGGTAAAGACTTTTTTACTTTTATAGTATACAATAATAATTTATAAATTTACACTTTTTCCAGTATAAATATATCAAATGATTTTTACTTTTATGACAATAATGTTTATGCTTAGAAAGCTTTAAGTGAAACCACAACAACATACGTACGTACACACCTCATACGTACGTGGCGTCGTCGGAGGTTCCTTTGTGCCGGGTGACATCGATTGAGCTAGATGCAAATGTAGCCTCCCTTCCGTCTTCGCCATGCCCTTAATTACCGAGCTCGTTGAAGTCACTCACTGTCTGAACCACTCGTCTGTTTCTTGTTGAATTATGGAATGATGGATTTAGAACTTTGAATAGAAATGTGAATAGAAATAAGATTTGCTTTTTTACATGTGTTTATGTGTATTTATGAGTGTTTTTGTATTTTTTTTGTATAATGTATTGTATGGTGTATAGGGAAACTCAACATAATGCTTTATTCTTTTAGGCTTCACCCTTGCCCACGCCTAGCAGCATAGAGAACTAGTGTTAAGACACTCTTTTCTCTGTTTACCGTTTAAATTAAGAGACAGTAAGTTTAATGGCGAAACTTTTTACTTTTGTCTTGTTAAAATGAAAGTGCTTTTTACGTTTATATTCTATTTACGTCATTTTACACTTATTTTTTTTTAAATTAAGTGGAAAACGCACGTGTAAGTAATAGTCAATGTTCAAAGTTCAGGTGAAGAAGTCAAATCAACTATAAAACGACACCTAGAATAAGTCTCATAGTATTTTTTGAAATTGTATTTCATTTGTAACAATATTTAGTAAAAAATAGTACATAAAATGATAAAAAACATTCATATTGCTAATTATTCGTATGAAATTTACGAATTGTGTAAATGAAATTAATAAGATTTCACATTTTTAATCACACCAGTTTCTTTTAATACATCGACGAGATATATGTGACCAGATTTTGCTATAATATTATATATTTAATTTACACTTTCAAACAATTGACTTATCGAAACAAAATGTCTTTGTCTTAAATATAAATGTGTACTATCACTGTATATTCCAAATTACATTAAGCTCAGAAGTCAAACAAAAAAAAGCTCTACAACAATCTTAATTAAAACGCTTCTATTTTTGTCAAAGAAATATATAAAAATAATCATTTGCCGGAGTTGCTAAGACTTCATTGTGACCGTTTACGCGGAATAAGTACAATTAATTTACATTCAAAAGAGTAAACAAAGCGTTTGCTTAAATTGTATAAATAATTATTGTAAAAAAACTAAAACATCCTCTGCTTTTATGTGCGACCGTTAGTGGGTTTGATTCCCACTCGGTGAGAGAGGGATTTTCTTTATTCTGGTAAGACTTCAAAAGTATAATGAATGGAGTGCCTTCACACTAAGTTCCTCGATCATATGGTTCCATCTGCCCTCTACGGATGGCAGCGTGATGCGCGATGATGATCACAGTTACAACAAAAATATATTCATTGGATATATGAAGCTTCATATTTAAACTTTTTCTAGTTCTAGTAAAAAAAAATTTAATTTGTAAACCTGCGATGACAAAGAAAGAAAGTAAAATCAATCTAAATGAGACATGCGTGGCCGTCACGAGATATCTACATATATGCTATCTACAACATATCGACTAGGCCAAAAATAGTCTCTATGTTCTATAAAACACGTTCTTGCTTTCTGTTTTCTATGATTGTATGTCATATGGTCTCAGCTAACATGACTTTAAATTCATCATAAAGACATGTAGAGCTACTGTACGTACAAATCATGGTGTCAACTAAGTCTGTCACGAAGCTTGTATATAAAAGGAAAAGAAGCGTCTCTATTATAACGCGAACGTATTTTAGTAACGGCGTCACGATATTACCACGTGTGAAGTCTATTGCGTTGTAAGAATGTTCTGAAATGACTGTGATCCGCTTAAATAATAAAACGATACAATAGGCATGTTACAATCTTTTATATCTATCCGTCAAACAAGTATCAAGCAAGAAAACAACAAAGATAAAATTTGAACGCTACGAGTATAAGCTGTAGGATTCCTTTATTCCCACTCATCCGAAAAATACGAGCGTTCTGAGGATTTCCATTGGTCTCTACAAAAAAACAAAATAGGACTTACATGGTTCTCTTTGTACGGTACACGCTACTCTACGCCAGTCTCTAGTACTACACCAACTACGAACTTTGCTTACTTAATAGTTCTTCTGATCGTTTATTTAAAACTTAAATAATGTATATATTAGGAACAAATATTACCTATAATGAGAACTGTGCTACGTCTGCCTGTAACGCGACGGCTTCTGGGTTCGATTCCCAGTCGGCAAAGATAGATTTTTCTGTTTTCATTTTCTTCACTCTGGAAACTAGGCAAAATGCGGCGTTGAGTTCCGACATTCAACACACAATGCCTCGAAAAAAGGCGGTAAGCGGGGACGGAGAATGCAGGGACTTAACAACGGAGTGTCAACACTAGGTTCCCACGGTTCCAGCAGTTCCCTCTGCCTACCCTGCCATGTGCGGGATAAAGCGTGAAGCTAAAAAAAAGAACCAAATTTTAGTACTTACAAAAAGTTAAAGGGAAAGAGGAATATTGAAAAGAGGTATGATCACTTTGAGTAGCATTTGTGAAAGTTATATTTTTTTAATATTTAATTTATATTATTTTAAGAATTCTCAAACTGCTCTTGTTTTTCATTTCTTACAGTATATCGCTAATTTAGCTTGCTTATTTAGCTTACTTATTTAGCTTAGATTTTTTTATTATGATTAGCTTTGGTTTGATTTTTTATAATCTCCATATTTTCAAGGTTCTAATTCTTAAATTTAGCAAATAATATCCTAATCTGGTAAAATACAATTGGTGTATCCTTTAAATATTGACACTAAAAAAAGGTTCAATTTGACTATCCTTAATCTATGAAATCTTTATTTTCAATTAATCTTGAAATATGAAAATCGGATATTTTGAAAAAAGATTAAGATATCTTAGGATTATAGGACAGAATCAACTTGCTAGGACCTCTTTTACATAATTTTTACGGTAATACGTTGTTCCAATAACTTTGTTTGTATGCATTAAATATACATAAGATAATAATAAATGGTCACAAAGTGAACATGCTGTAGCAACATGCCTGATGCATAAGCATAATTACTTTTTTCGATATACCTCACATTTTTGTTTTATTAATGTATGTTTAACTACCTCAAGCCTATTTGTTTTTGTTTTTTTTTTAGCTTCACGCTTTGCCATGGCAGGGTAGGCAGAGGGAACTGCAGGGACATTGGAAACCTAGTGTTAAGATACTCCGTTGCTTAGTCCCGGCTTTCTCCGTTCCCGCTTTCCGCCTTTTTCGAGACATTGCGTGTTGAGTGACGTAATTCAACGCCGCGCTTTGCTTAGTTTGTCAGAGAGAAGAAAATGAAAATAGAAAAATCAATCTTCTCCGACTGGGGATCGAACCCAGAAATCGTCGTGTTACAAGCAGACGTTGCGCCTCTGCGCCACGACGGTCCTCATGTTTTTGTTTAAAAAGTAAAAACTCAAAACTCAAACTCAATCCACTGTTGTATGACAAGAGCCTGCTATACAATGTGTTAAAAGATAAGACAAACGCATTGATAAGCGAAAATGTTAGAGTACAATAATTCGGATTTAGACGAATACAGAAGTTATTAAATGGCAAAAACAAATATTATCATTTTATAGAAAACTTTTAAGGAATTTAATATACGTGATACAATATTGTCTTCGTCAAGTGATCAAGGTACAGGAAGTTAACTTCATAGGAGGCTATCTCTTATGATGAAAATGTCGTTTATTTTCAACCATGCTATGGAGGAGGTTAAAATGTGACATATATAATATGTGGGTCAATCAACTTTTATTTGTCCTGTAAGTGTTATGTTTTGTCCCTGATCAATAATCGCATTAAGTGGTTTTTGTCATATGTCGAATTATTTTAAATAAATCACTATTAAACTGGAATTTTAATGGTTGTCCAGGTGAAAAAAACATCTGGATATAGTGTTTTTTTATTTGTCCCCCAGTAGCTAATTACAATGAAACATTATTTTATACACTAAAATAGTATATGGCAATTAATTACGCTTGTACATAACTATTCATTACAATGTTCACTAAGATGCTAGTATATAGATTTTTGTTTGTTTCATAATTTTACCGAATTTTTTGCATGTTCGTATTGGTCCCTATTATATTTTATTATTCCGACTTCCACCTCACAACGGTAAAAAAGTTCCGAAAACGTACATGTACGTAAGAGTAGGTTCAAATTTGAACATAATTCTTTTTTTATTTGACATATTTTACTTAATTTTTTTTTGTATTTCGTAGTTCTATTAATATATATCATAATGAAATTACATTAAATTGAAACATTTCATCCATGGGCATCTATAATCGGTTTTTTTGGCCTTGAGGGTGAAGATAAAGGGTTTGTCTGTTTAAAAGGTGATTTAGAACCGCAAATTGTAGTGCTAAGCACCTCATGAGAAAAACATTTCACAATTACCTGTATGCAGAAATAACAATTTTGTTACACACACGCACGCAGACTATGCTTATCATTGTCGATATCGTAGGCTTTTATCATTGACTGCAAGACATTAAGGCTGTCTTAGACCAGAACAGATCCAGAGCAGATTCAGCGACTCGCGTCGCTAAAACTACTGGTTCGGCCACTACTGCAGTGTACATCTTCACACCACACATCATTGGAAATTTGACAGAGAATAAGTATTGAAATGTCGCGTGTAGACAGCGTTTTTGTTTTATTTCTATTATATATCTTAATGGTATGCAATATTTTAACATCAACAAAGAGGGTCCTACGATAGGTATATGTATATAAAACTGTTAAAATAAATTTAAGTCATTTATATTATCTTTATGAAGTGCCTGTACGTTTTTGAATTTTACGTCAACCTTGAACTGTGCCTACTTGTCACTCTTCACGGCGTTAAGTTCCGCTAAATATTTCAAAATAATAAAAATTTAAAAATTTTAATACTATTCCACCATCAAATACTAAAAAGTTCTCGAAAATCCTTCTCAAGTAGTCATGAGATTCCAACAAAACTGTATTGTGTGAATAACTTTACTAGACGTTGTTTTACTCCCATTGTTTAAAAGTTCACTTGAACAAGTTTTAATTATTATTGAGCTTTAAAAGCTCAAATTTTAACCCTATAGTATACAAGTTAAGTATGGAATTAAGCTTTTCGTATTTATTTTAATAATTCTTTGTTATTTATTGTTTCTTTGATGTTTTCTATTTATTAACATAATGTATAAAATCAAGTTAGTAGCCATCGTAAACAGTAGTGACAGTCGCACAGCGTGGGCATAAAATATAAAAGTTTATCAATAAAATAAAGCGCGGTATTGAAATCTACCTCTGAATACACACTATATCACTAACTAATATCTATATACTCCTAGCTAGCGCATAAATTAAAAATTAACTTAGAAGAATTGAAAAATCTAACTTAATGTATTCTTATCTTTACAAATATCATATATAATATAGTATTTGCAGGTATATTGTTAACATATTGCATATTTTCTAATATTAGTGACTAAATCTTGCCACTACAACTTATTGAATTCTGCAAGCAAAGAGGATCTACTCTCAAGACACTTAGTTATCCATTTGCCATTCAAACTCGAACGTATTTATCGGTAATGTAACAGGCTTCGTCTAACAAAACGACGAAATAAAATTAATTTTAAAACAATTATGTCGCAGAGTGGAGATTCAATGCAATGTTCATAAACTTTCACATCGATGTGAAGGTTTGGGGATCAGACAACTGCCCACACCAGGGGGTAGAATACAGTCATCTTATTCTAAAGCAATTTAGATCTGTACGCGAGGCAACAGTTATAATAATTGTATCAAGTAACAGACGAATGCAGACTACTGCAAAGTTTTCGAAACGTCGGGTCAAAAATTTTTATATATAATTTTTTATTACGGAACATATAACATAAAAATTACATTGGATATTAGCAAGGTTTACATTTTATATGCTCTCGACGCCGACAACAACTGACGTTTCAGTGCAACGACGGCCTTTGAAAATAGCTTGTCATTTGTGTCGTTGTGGCAACGTACTGAATTGAGTAAAAACTCGATTTTCTATACATGGAAAGAAAGATTCTAATATATTAATATATATCGTATTATTATAAAATATTAAATTATGTTCACAAACCAGCGTGCACGTCATATATCCCCAGGGTATCAGATTATATATATGGTTTCTATATATATTATATGTGTCGTTATTCATATTCATATATTCCATACCATATTCTCCAAATGGCAAGTAAATATTTGTTACTCGTGATTCAATAAGGACATATTATTAGAGACGGTGTAATTTTGATAACGTATTCCTTTACTTCCAATATTAGTCTAAGAGCTCGCGGCTTTGAAACTAACGACGTGGAAATTAACATTTCCTCTGAAATGCTTTACGAAGCGCTCCAAGAAGTCGGGATATTTAATAAGCATAAACAGTGCAGGTGGGGCCGTGTATATTACATTACTGCCATAAGTAGAAAAATAATGATAATAATTAAAAAGTTATTTATTTATTGGTACTTAAAGATGTCAATTAACTTTTAACTATATTTAAACAAGTTATGATACAGAATGTCCATTAATTTTTTTAATTGAATAATTCCTGTTTATTTTTATCATATAAAACGCATGCACGATGAACAACAAGTTAATTTTGTGAGGCGTTAGTATGGAGTTTGTTTTATTTTACGATCTCAGGAACTACATGAAGGATTAAATTAATATAAGGATTAAATTAAAATAAATGTTAATAATGTATTAAATACATAATATGTTTAGTGTTACAAATTTATTAAGTACAATTATAGTCGTATTCGGGTATAATTTTTTTAGCTTCACGCTTTATCCCGCACATGGCAGGATAGGCAGAGGGAACTGCTGGAACCGCGGGAACCTAGTGTTGACACTCCGTTGTTAAATCCCTGCTTTCTCCGTCCCGTTTTTGCCGTTTTCGAGGTATTGAGTGTTGACTGGCGGAACTCAACGCCGCACTTTGCCTAGTTGCCAGAGCGAAGGAAATAGAAAAATCCATCTTTACCGAGTGGAAATCGAACCCAGAAACCGTCACGTTATAGGCAGATGTTGCGCCTCTGCATCTTGACGGTCCTCATATATAATTTATTCTTTCCAAAATCTTTTAAATAAAATAAAAAAAATAGTTTTATTTTTTTTCTCATTACATATAACAGGGTTGATCTAACATCTTTCTTGAAGTTTCCTATTCTCAGCTCAATTTTCCCCGTTGACAGAGCGATGAAATCTTTTTATTTATCAGGAGTTGAACTCCGAACTGTCTCGTTTATAGTCAGACAACGAGTCACTGTGTCACGACCGCCTATGGTTAATACAACGCTACCATGATTGAATTAAACGCTTATTGAGTTGTTCTAAAGTAATTGGTACATCATACTCAATAAAGGCTTATTAAACGCTAATTTACATTTCTAAGTACGGCTGAAAGCTATGCGAAACAAAAATTGCACATCATTAAAACACAAAAGCATAAAACTTTAATGTTTATAATAGGTATATGAAAAATAAAACTTATTTCAATTTTTCTTATTAGATAGGACCCTCAGCTCTTTAAGTCTACAATCAGGTAATAAGTCCAAAACACCTGCATCATCTGCAAAGTGAATCTATGAAATTTTAAAAAATATTTACCTACAATATTTGTTAAACAATAGTCAAGCTCTTGTAACAATTAACTACAACAAGTATAAAACACTAACTCACTAACACTTGTTGTCTCGAAATCCCCTAACCTGGCTTCAACTTACCGATAACGAGGCAACGCATTGATGTCACATAATATATGGTCGTCAAACGCTACTAACTATGCGACTGAACTGTCACATTCCGCTAATTGGCATTTGACATAATGCATTTCCGGTGCATTGATCCTTTCAGTCAAAGAGCATTAGCGTAGTATCGTTACTATGACTAATAAATATGCTAGATTTCATTTAAACATGATTTATTTAGCTCTACATTTCTTGCACGTGTTAGGATAAGCAGAGGGAATCGTAGGCTGGAGGAGCCTAGTGTACACTCCATTCTCTGCTTTTCTCCTTTCGAAACATTGCGTGTTGAGTGACAAAACTCAATGCCGCTTTTCGTCTAGTTGCCAGAGTGAAGAAAATGAAAATTATACATTGATGAGTCAAATCTACAAATCAGGCAGACACTGTGCCTCTACGACATAGCGGCGTTCAAATAATTATTTACTAAATACATATTATTTAAAATGGTTAGTAGAATAAATGTAGAAAACAAACTCAAAATATAGGTGTATATTCCAAGTCATAGCCTTAATAAGGATTTTGGTGCATATAATGCATTGTCTGTAGTTAGATGTTTCGTAGAGACTTAACTTATTATAGTCATGTTCGTGATAATGTTCGCGCTTGGCTATGTTCTAGGATCAGCATTAATTAAAAAAAAATATTAAAAACAATTAAATATACTTGTATCATAGAAAATGTCAATGGTTCCATATAAAAAAGTAGACAGTACATATGTATTTTTCTCGCTATTTTACCTTTATGAGAGAGTCAAGACTTTCCGCTCTCCTGTCTCTCCTTCAAATATTCTCTATACAACGTGACATTAGTAAAGTGTCTATGCTCCACTTGTCGCACTAACTAATCACATTCTCTTAATGAGTATTAAATATAATTGAACGCAATGTCCCGAGCAGTGTTTATATATGATTTAGACATTTTGGTGTTTCGAATAAATCTCTTTTAACCATGTATTTTTCTATTGTGTAAATATACATATTATCTCCTACTTACCATATTTTATGCTTTACATGTTCTCCATCCAAAGAAACATTGGCGAAGTGAATTGGGCTCGAGTCACACGTTAGAAATATCATAAATATAGAAAAAGAAGAAGAAAAAATAGCAACGCCAACCGTCGTGGCGCAGAGGAGCAATGTCTGCCTGTAAAGCGACGGTTTCTAGATTTTTCTATTTCCATTTTCTTCGCTCTGGCAAACTAGGCAAAGCGTGGCGTTGAGTTCCGCCACCAACACGCAATGTCTCGAAAAAGGCGGAACGCGGGGACGGTGAAAGCAGCGCCTAAGCAACGGAGTGTCTTAACACTAGGTTCCCACGGTTCCTGTAGTTCCCTCTGCCTACCCTGCCATGTGCGGGATAAAGCGTGAAGCTAAAAAAAAAATGCATTTCCTTGGTATCACAGGGTCCAAATTTTCGAGTTATGAAAAAAATACAATAACATTAAATTGTTTTATAAGTAAATATATTTATAAAAGTTACTGTTTAATAAATATTTCATATCAAAAAAATTATACAAGTCTAACCAGGAACTGTAAGTTTCAATATTGATATATTTTGATAGGTTAGGAATGTATGAATGTTTGATGAATTGTATTTAATGACTTGCCTCCCACTACCTATAGGAGTATATTGAACATACATATGATCCCTGTGAATCAGGTTTAAAATACACAATGTAACTGTAGCTTATGTATAACTATAATCAAAGTCACAAGTCAGTCAAAAATCACGACCTGTTAGACTGTAATCAAAATTACATAGCGAGATAGCCTATGGCTCAATGCCTTAGGCTAATTTGTCATCCGAATATTCGTACATGACAGGATAGTTACATTTGTAGTTATTATATATATAACAATTGATTTGTTTTTTTGCTTTGTTTTCTTAAATTAAAAAGTCTGTATATATAATTATTATAATTGTAACTTTAAATTATCCCTTATATGTTGTCAGTCAGGAATCAGAAAACTAGATACATAACTTATTTAACTAAAAAAATACCACTAGACTTCCTCTACTTCCTACTAGCATTCATCAAATACAACAAAATATTTATTATAATTTTCTCGCAACAATAAGTAACAACATTCGTATTTCCAAATAAAACATTATATATGGTGTACTCAATAGAGACCAGTATAATGACACAGGCACGTCTTAATGAAAGTATGAAACTGTACGTACATCGTCCAGCTTTAGACCCATCTTAACGTGTCGTTAGACGAATCTGAAGTGATTAGAGTCATTATATTTTTATTAATCTCTTGGTATTTAATGTTTTATATTTAAAAGATAACCAAAAAATTCAGTTGAAAATTTGTTGTTTTCTTTCCGTTTCATAGTATTTACTTTAGCTCCTTTCAAGACAATTGGTTGTCTTGTTGCATTTTCTTTGAACAACTGTACCGATATATAACAGATATGTGTAGATATCAATATAGACGTTGTATACAGGTTTATAACTAAGATAATTTGTATTTCACGTTTAACAGATCGTTACGTCAATACATAGTGTTAATATATTTGGTTCCCTCTTTTTCGCCTTTCAAATTTCGACTTTCCAAAATTTTGTTGCCAGAGCGAAGAACATGGAAATGTAATAATATAACCTCCCCGAACGGGAATCGAACCCACAAATCACCGCGGTTATGTCACAATGGTTTTGTCTGTGTGATGATGACTACAACTATTCTTGGTTTTATAAATATAATAAGCATATTGTACATATACATAAACCTTTATTTAGCTATTTAATTAAATGACATTGAATTACGATGTATATTTGCTTTATATATATTAATATAACTATTTTGCAACCGATCTTTACAATTGCAAACCTACTAAATTGTATATTTTTATTGAGTTTCTTCCAAATTTTTTTACGTTTGCTATGTATTTTTCTTCTTTACAATAGTTTTTATTGCTTACCATATATATTTAGAACTACTTTAGATATATATATATATATTATATATATATATATATATATATATATATATATATATATATATATATATATATATATATATATATATATATATATATATATATATATATATATATATATATATATATATATATATATATATATATATATATATATATATATATATATATATATATATATATATATATATATATATATATATATATATATATATATATATATATATATATATATATATATATATATATATATATATATATATATATATATATATATATATATATATATATATATATATATATATATATATATATATATATATATATATATATATGTATATATATATATATATATATATACGTCATTATGTATACAGTTTCAGGTTTTGAGTTAATTAATTAAGAGTATATTGATAATTAGCTTGTAATTATTAGATTCGCTTCGTTCGTTGCAGTGTTTGATAAATCTATACATAATGTTGGCACGACCGATGTTGACGACTAATCAGTGATTTAATCATGTATATGGTAACACTCATATTTAGTAACACATTTAGTTACCAGTAGGATTGTAATTAATTTTATATATTACACAATTAGTATTAGTATCTCATTTAATAATTAGATTTACGTATTAAGTACGTATTAATATACGTTTAAGACCTCTGAAACTTTAAGTCAAAGAAATTAGTAATTAATTATCTTATCTCGTCTTTATGTTGTATTCAAAATAGATTTAAATCAGTGCACAAGACGAGATCGTGCTGTAAACATTATTCAGTGGATCTTTGCGGCAAATTATGTGCGACAGTAAGTGAAGCTTTCAGCGTTCATCTATTTAGTCAAAGGAATTGTTTTATACAGTTTTTGTTTGATAATTTTTCTGTCTTTTGTTCTTAAGACGGCGCTGTGTTTATTGAAGCAATGCTCATAACTATTATAGGACACGTCTGAAGAAAGTTAACAACACTAATGGTTTATATGGACTGATCGATAAAGCCTTAAGACTATGTCAAATCTCTTGTTACTCGGTCCAATGAAGCATTCAATAGATATAACTCCTCATTTCTTAAAGCTGATTGAAAGGATTGTGACTTTTTTATATTATTATATGAAGGATAGATAGGTAAATGTTATTTCGAGTAATGATAGTGTACAGTGTTAGAATGTTTTGTTCTTTTTATTTTTTTTAAACACTATAATTTTGTATAATACGTATAACATGTCTCTATTGATTAAATGCGGAATTTTACTTCAAATTATGAAAAATTAAATAAAACAAAATAAATTTTTATTTATATCGAATTTGTTAATTGTTTGTCTCAATTTTTATTTAGGATAACTAGGCGCCATTGTATAACAACTAGGCGTCATTTAGTCTTTACTCTTTACCCTAGAAAAGTGATTTTTAGTACTTCAAATGTAAAATACATATGAAGTACTAAAAAAAACGATATACTTTAGAGACGTTCAAACTGATGCTATACTCATTAAAAATCAATAATAATGGCTACCTTGTAATTATCGTCGTGGCGTAGAGGCACTGTGTCTGCTTTGTAATAATGACTGAGTTCGATTCCAATGAGGGCAAAATGAATTTCTTACATTTTCGTTACAAAAGCCAAGCTAAGCGGCATTGAGTTGCATCACTCAATAAATGCCTCATAAAGTGGAAAACAGGAAACGAAGTGTCTTATCACTAGGTTTCAACGGTTTCTAGCCATTGGAACCTAGTAGGCGTAGCAGAACAAAGCGTGACCAAAAAAATTGAAATATTAAATCAAAATATTTCTCATAAATCAAACAAAAATTAAAAATACTAAAATTTACATACTTTGAACAAAATTTCACAATTTTTAAGTCAGTATATCATTTTGGTATCAACACTAATAGGCCTAAAATGCACGTATTATGAAGCTTTTCAGTCACATCTCGCTTTTCGCAAAAGCTTTGTAACTATTTAAGCTTGCTATTGCAAGTAGTGTAAGTGTATGTCGGCGCTAGGCCAGAGCTTCGTTGTTGAGTGTCCATTTTTCATAATAAAATAACAGAGTGGTAGCAATTGGTTTATTCTCGTACAATAGATAATACAGAAGAGAGTGACATGACATAATTCAGTCCTTTTATTTATTTAACAGCTGACGTTTCTGTACAATATTCAAAATTAATATTATAAAGAACTTTTACTTAATTTTCAAATAGGTTTTATTCATTTTTATAATTAAATATTAATTTTAATATAAAATACTTTCTAACAGTAAAAATATAAAATGTATATTGATTTGCGCCCATATATACATAATAGAAGATAGCATAATTTTCCTTTTTTAAAAATTATTTATGTACAAGGCACATGCATAGAACATATAAGAATAGAAATCAAATGTACAAAGGACGACTTGAATGTGTGAGATATTGTTTCTTAAAGAGATACGGGTAATGTATCTATATTGTATGAAAATTTTATTTAAATATAACAGCACTAAATTTTCGCGTAGAAATTTGTTCATATATTAGATTAATTCTAATTTTGACATTATTGTGACGCAATTGAGTTATACGAGGTTCTTCTTGGATCGATTCTCACGAACGAATCTTAAATGTCTTGTCAATTTATATATATATATATATATATATATATATATATATATATATATATATATATATATATATATATATATATATATATATATATATATATATATATATATATATATATATATATATATATATATATATATATATATATATATATATATATATATATATATATATATATATATATATATATATATATATATATATATATATATATATATATATATATATATATATATATATATATATATATATATATATATTGAGGACCTGTCTGCCTGTTATGCGACGGTTTCGGGTTCGATTCCCACTCGAGGTAGATGGATTTTTCTATTTCCATTTTCTTCGCTCTGTCAACTAGGCAAAGCGTGGCGGTGCCTCGAAAAAAGTCGGAAAGTGGGGACGGAGAAAATCAGGGACCAAGCAACAGAGTGTGTTAACACTAGGTTCGTATGGTTCCTGCAGTTCTCTCTGCCTGCCCTGCCATGTGCGTGATAAAGCGTGAAGCTAAAGAAAATATATTATAATCGTTGGTATAATGAATGCCTGTGATATATAAAAGCATCAGAAATACGATCTTAGTGAAACAAGATAGTGAGGATTGAGCTACTCTAAAGTGAAACACCCGAAAGGAAAGGAAACTATACTTACGTCAAGCAAACTGAACAATCAGAAACAAAATAAAATCTTTGTATTTTCAGTAGATAATTCTTGCTTAACTTACAAAATATCGGGACTGAGATATTTTACAAGGCGATTAAGTATTTTATAAATTTACAATGCTCCCCCCTATACGCACACACACGTATATATACACACACTCTCACACACACACACACACACACACACACAAACACACACACACACACACACACACACATATCGCGCACATATTGCACTTTCTATACACTTTCATCAGTTTGCGTCATAAACATACTTAAAATAAATTAATTCAGGCAGGTGCACGTTCAAAAGCGGCAGATAATCTTCCTACCATAACCAATACCTACAACTATAGGGCAAGGTGGGACACACAAGCTGTAATAGAATTTCATGCGAGTTGCATTCACATATCCAATTTAGCTTAGATCCTTTGACGAGAGCGAGGGCTGTATAGGGCAATTGATAGACCATCGACTAACTTAACATATACAGGACGTATTTACAGAGGTCGTACTGATTATATAGGGTGTTGTTTTATATTTAATTTCTATTTTTCTTAATTAATTGTTTGATAGATAAAAGTAGTGTATTAAAATATATGTTTGATATTACTTATTCTATTAATATGAAAAAACGATCTAAGACAAAATTTTATCCCTGGAGATGTTTAAGTTAAAAAGTGTTGGAAGGTGTTGCGCATGTTTATGAAAACTAAGATTATGGGAATTTAGCAATTACATACGTATTATAAAAGTATAGCTAATCGATGTCTACGAATAGACTTAAAACTTTTGACCTATTTGAGTGCAATATTCTCAGGTAAGGTCGAACCAGTTTTAATGAAGAATTGTTCATTGTAATATGTTAATTCTCAATTAATACTCATAATATAAGAATACATATAACATATACACCATATACATTATATATATACTTACACACATAGAACAACTTAGCCAAAGAGCAAACGGTATTAAAAAGGAACAAGGTAATTCATACAAAATCTATACACAAACCAGATTGCGAGATCAATTTTAAGGAGTAGATCACAATAATGGAATATACCAATCAAGAGTTGCCGACATCACTTAACTCTATAACTACAACTACAAATATATTTTAATTAAAAACCGAGAACTTACAAAGGACATGTTCAAAATAATTTATTTTCAATGTCCTTTGTAAATCAACGAATTAATGCCTCAGGCTTGTATTACATTAGTGAACGAGTACTTTGTAAATTGCAGTTGTAATATGCACCGGAGGATATGATTTACAAAATCATTAATTAGTCTAACGAATCGCCGAAAGCAACTGCGGACTGCCACGTGGTAATGTTAGAGCACAGTGTACTGTGATGGCGACGTCATATGGCTCACTATTACTAAACTGTTCGATCTGTTTTGTATATTTGTATATACTTGTGAATGGAAAATGGACAGTATATTTTTAAATCGTTACTGTAATACATCATGCAGTGATTGGTATCGCAGCATGGATATATGAAAGCAATTCAATTCAAACATTGGATGGAATTTCTTAGTTTTTAATAATTAAAATAGTAATTGCAACAATTTTATATATATTTTATTTATTGTATTAAAATAATCTAAATTTATTTTTGTAATAAAAAGTTTCACGATTATCCCGCTTATATCAGAATAGTTAGAGAGAACCGCAGGGACCAAAGGAACATGAGACAAGAGGTTAAGACACTCCGTTTCCTGCTTTCCTCCTTGTCTGGTTATCAGAAAGAAAATAATAAAATTAAAATAATCAATTCTACCCGAGTTGAAATCGAACCTACAAACAATTGCTTTTATAGGCAGATGGTGAGCCTCTATGACCCGGCGGTCCTCAAAATCATGTTCTTGTTTAGAAATAAAAGTAACTTGTTACTAAGGGATATTTAGATAAAAAAGTCACTAAATCAACTTAACATCTGGTCAAACTCAAAAATATAAAAATACGTTACATAAGTATTTTTCTGTACAGCATCGTTCAACGTTTCATTAGCATTTACTGTAACCCCTTATTATCCCCCTGTCAGAGATCCAAGGTCAGCGAGTTTGATTCGAGAGGGGTTCTTTGATACACAAGTTAACAATATATACACATAAATATATCTACACGTCTCTCTTTTCAAAAAAACAAGTTTTAAAAAGATTTCGTCATATAATGTCGTATATATGTAATAATGCACTTACTTTTGTTAGCGACCAGGTGACATAACAGTACTGGGGATCTATACATATCCAATAATCCTTTTATACTATCTTGAGAACAAAGAAATAAACTGTTAAAAAGATTAAAAAATATAGATTATTAAAAAATTTAAATAACAATAAATATAACACAAATTTCGTTACTTTTCGCTTATTTTTTAATATATCCTTATTATGACTTGATTAACAGAACTCAATTCCACGCTTTGCCTTGTTATTAGACATAATTCATTAAATTTTCAGGAATCGAATCTACAACGGTCAAGCTTCCAAGCAAACGCTATGCCATTAAGCCACGACAGTCTATAAATAAAGTAAAATAATATTCTTGTACAGCTTAATTGACTAAGGCATCTGAACGGATTCATCGAGAATTGAATTTACCCACGATCAAGTTTTGTAGGGAAATTTTATTTCAGTTCATTTATTTGTATTTTTATTTTATACGATTATATTTAAAAAGCTGTCGTCGTTCATCATAGTAAAATGAAATTGTAGAAATAGACTGTAGAATTCTCAAATTTATGTTAGAGATAAGGTTGGAAATTCTCTATATTAATATCAAAATAGCACATAAAATTACAAGACTTCAAATTCTTTTATATGTAATTAAACATAATAAATCAAAATTGATATTTCATAGAAAAATCCATTTTTTATTGACTTGATGTGCCCCCGAGGGTATTCAACCCATATTAAGTTTGGTAATGAAACAAAAATCGCGTAGTCTATACCTACAGTCTCCCCCTCTTCAATTATAAACACGGCGGGTTCGTTAATGTAATTGTGAAATGTAACAGAGTTTAAAAATAATCAGTGAACTAGACTAAATGTTTTTACGATTTAGGGTTATTGCATATATTTATATATATATATATATATATATATATATATATATATATATATATATATATATATATATATATATATATATATATATATATATATATATATATATATATATATATATATATATATATATATATATATATATATATATATACATATATATATATATATATATATATATACATATATATATATATATATATATATATATATATATATATATATATATATATATATATATATATATATATATATATATATATATATATATATATATATATATATATATATATATATATATATATATATATATATATATATATATATATATATATATATATATATATATATATATATATATATATATATATATATATATATATATATATATATATATATATATATATATATATATATATATATATATATATATATATATATATATATATATATATATATATATATATATATATATATATATATATTTTTTTTCAACTTATTCCAATTGGCTAACGTGTACAATTGACATCGTAACATTATATTTTAATTGAGTTTTACACTGTGTCTGTATGTAGCAAAGTAGGCAGAGGTAACTTAATGTTAAGTCACTCTGTTTCGACATTGTTTGAAATAGCTTAGAAGTACTAACTGGTGTTTTTTATGATTTTAAAGTGTTAATGCACACTGCGAATTTAAAAAATACTTAAATATATAAAAGTTTGAACCACTTTGTTCAAATTTTTGTACGTTTTCTTTAAGTAGATATTTTAAGTGGCCTTCTTCAATGCTAATTGTCAAACAAACATTGTCTTGTCAGTGTATAAAAAAAATCTGAATGGAAATTGAACCCAGGACCATCGCCTCAACAATAACTTATTAACATACTGTAATTGATATTTGAATATATAATAAAATGATACAAAACTAAATTTGGACATTTGCATTTCAAAGATACTGGAGTAACAAGAATATGTTAAACGCAAACAGTGCATTTGCTACTTTTGGAATACCAGTTCAAAGCTTAAATATTGTTACAACTTGTTTCAATGGAAAGCTCCAATGCCCTTGAAAGCTTCATTATGTATGCAAGCCACGAATATATAAATTACATATAATATATATTATATAAATTATTTTTGTATTTTAAGGAACTTTTAGCAAGCTTTGGCGCTATTTTAACACTTGAGGAGTAACTTTTTTGAACATGTTTTTTATTTTTAGTTTATTTAAATTTTAATATTGTAAGATACACTGTTCATAATTATATTTTCTTTAACTAATTTTCTCTAAGGTATATATATATATATATATATATATATATATATATATATATATATATATATATATATATATATATATATATATATATATATATATATATATATATATATATATATATATATATATATATATATATATATATATATATATATATATATATATATATATATATATATATATATATATATATATATATATATATATATATATATATATATATATATATATATATACATGAATTTTTATTAAACCAAACCACATAGATCAAGAGAATCTAGTGTTAAAACACTCCGTTCTCTGTAAATAAGCCCTAATCACAGCCGGATTATCAATTTTGCAGATGTATACATAATTTTTTTTTTATTTTCACTATTTATTAAAGGAACTGAGTAATCAATGTCATTTTCAAAGGATTGTATACATTTTTAAGCAAATTGTATCAAGCGTTTCAGTTCATTATGTCAAATAATATTCCCATCTTGCGTAAGATTTATTAACACGTCTGTCAGTCACTTATTCGTTTCGAATTTTGAAAAATATCGTGAAACATTAACTTCCATAGACGTTATTGTACTACAGTTATAATATGAATCGATATGCAAAATAGTTGTAAACATATATTTTTCTAAGAAATATTTCATTTTATAGATACACGCTTTATATATAGGCAGAGGCAACCGAAGGAACCGTGGAAACCTAGTGTTGAGACACTCCGTTCCCCATTTTCAGTCTTTTTCGGAGGCTTTAAGTTTATTTTATTATGTTATCCTAAAAAAATTACCATATTATTTCTAATCAATCAGTCTCGAAATTGGTATGATACCTTCAATACACGAGTTTGCACTCGCACTTGACCGATTTTTTGTATATTTTGACATCTTATTATGCAAATAGCATAGTTAGCAGAATCTTTTGCCAACTTATGTCAAATGGCAAAGCGTTCCAATTTGTCTTACCAAGGCGAGGAAATGAAAAGACCCCCTTGTAGAGATCGAACGTTTGCGGTTAAAAGGTGTTTCACGGCGTAATGACGTCCCTAGTTTCAAACTTATATGGGACTTTATTATTATTTATTTATATATTTCTTATACATTACTAACATTTATATATTAGATGTATACTCTTATATTTAGATATATATTTTTAATAAAATATATAAGACTAGCTGTTGCCCGCGGCTCCGCTTGCTGTTTTTAAATGTATTACGCACATTATATTTTTTATTGGTACGCCCGAATTATAGTATCTTAGTAAATCGTAACATTTACCTACACAGTCTTGATAATGCTAGGTACTAAATACTATATTGTGGTTCAGTTTGGACCAGCGTTACACGTTTAAATTATTATAAAAAAGGAATTATTATGAAATAACTGTATTTGACTTTTATAAGCCTGAAATAAATGATTTTTACATATATTTTTCGAGTATATTAAATTGTTAAATATTATACATATTAATACACAATAAAAAAAGATTTTGATTGTCTATTTATGAAACTGAGGGATGATTCTTCTGGTTATGATTCTTTAAACAGGTAGCCGTCAAGAAGGGCAGAAAAGCTTAGTATTCACGTAAATAGCTTGAATTTTCATCATTCATCATTTCATCAAAACTGACGGAGGTTCATAGAAACTTACTCCCTTTTTCACCCCCGTTAAAGCAGAATTTTCAAAAATACTTATTGCGCCATTCTTAATTTCTTACTAAATAACGAAATATTAATTTTAATCGAATTAACTTCAAAAAGAAGTTTCATACAAACTTGCCTCCCCCCTTTTATCCCCATAAAGGGCGAATTTCCAAACAAAAGATACTAAGATACTAATAGCTATATAACAAAACAGTTGATGAGTTTAGCGTATGCCAACAGATAAACATTTTTTTTCGAATTCTTACTCTTTTCATTTTTTAATAACCCTACATATTTTGTTTTGTAAAAATATTTAATGTACAGGCATGATTTTTTTACTGTTTTATTATATATACAGATGTATATTTTTTAACCTGGATCCAGTAGATTTATCTCTTAAACCAGTGGTGTCCTTAAAGACTAATACTATTGAGGTTAGATATCGCCCAAGTTTTAAGAAATTGTATATCGCCTTGCCCGTTGTTGCCTTAATAGAGTAACAAAATGAAATTAATTATTTCTTTCATAAGTAATTGAACCTACGACCTTTGTTTTTCACAAGAACTGCATCGCAAAAAAATTTGCTTTGTAATATACATGGATGTCCTTTGGTTAACCATTTATGAAATCATATCCTTCTGATTACGTTTCAGCGCCTTATTAAATACAATTTCATTTACATTATACATAAATTGTTAGTCAGTCGTATGCATAATATACGAAACCAAAACCTATAATCTGACAATGATGATCACCATTTAATGCAGCGGTAACTATATAAAAATATCATGGAATACATTATATGAGAAAATTTTAAAATTATTAGGATATGCTTCAAAATTTGTAGTAAGGTTTAATTACCTATATAAATATGTATATAACTTAAAATTCAACAATTGTATTCAAAATAATATGTCATAGATAAATTTAATTTTTGAACGTCAAATAATGTACTACCAGTTAACAAAATTTACACCTGGGGAAAAACTGGTGTAAGTAACTCGCTGGGATATTGCCTAAGTCTTCGATTGAATAATTTACAAGTATAATATTATAAGTTTTTAATATATAACACCTAAATACATACAAACACACACACACACACACACATATGGCCTTTAAAAACCAAATTACGCTAAAATTGATTTATACCTCGTACAAATTTGGAACACACACTCTATGATCAGTTATCCTTATTAACACTAACGTTAATTTAGTTCACGTTCATCATTGAATGGTGAAGACACAAAGTACCAAAAGCAATTTTCAATATATTCAATAGAATTTGTATCGCTGTAACCGACCGCTTTATTACATATGATAAAATCAAAAACATTATAATTATGTACTATATAGTGCTCATTATTTAGCCTAGACGTTATTCTGCTTCAGACTCTATTGAATCCGATATGTGCCTGACAGATTTAATTAGGCACCCCTCTGTAAATTCAGCTCCTATTCAGAACTAGAATTTTAGCCACCCCTATGTAACTTGTCCATATAGTCCGAATTAATCTCTAAATGATATCAGCCAGGTACCAAATCCCCTACATCAGAATATAGGCATTATATAAACACAACGCACCGAAAATACGTCTGGACCAATTTGTCTGGATCCCAGTACCTAGGGTGTTGCTAGGTTTCAGTTAGGGACGAAGGGAGGGGGGGATAAACAAGGGTGGTAAATACGCAGCTTGCAGACAGTATAAAAGGGCGATTTGCTATATTACACGTCATTCCATCGTCGACATTCACCAAGACAAGTAGTAGTAGGGGCCGTGGTAGGGTACAGGTTTACCTGGACAATGGCTGCCACGGCCCCTCGTTTATGGAAGACCGACTACATCAAAAATCATTGTAAACGCTTTGACTCCTGCGAAGAAACTGATTGACATCGGATAAGATGATAATAGAAATTGAGATTTCACAACTGTTAAAAAATCACTGTACCAACTTAGTCATCAATATTGGACAACCTGCTGTCGAACAAAGAAAAATAGAAATATGTAAAGAAGTTCATCTGAAATCATCCATCAAGATTAAACAGCATCAGTTATGAAACAGCAAAAGAAATTCATCTGGACTTCAAGCAATCTTCCGGCGTCCTTCCAGAAAAATTAAATTCAATATAAACAAGTCACCAAAATGGCAACACATCAAATGAAATTCAAAAGATTGCTCGGCGACGCTCTGCGAATTTTTCTCACACCGATTTACTACAGTGGCAGTGATATTCTTAATTATTTGTATCAGCGAATTGAACTCCTGACCAAACGCGACCTGTTGTATAACATTTGTTCTCATTTCGGAAACACCTATCTTGCAATGTAATTTTCTCTGATTGTAATCTTCTCTGTAACACCATCTACTATTTCTGAAAGAAAAAGCTAATCTGTATTTAGATTAAGGCTAGTTTAGAATCCGTATCTTTAGCTTATAAATAACAATATTGCCTATATTTAAGAATACTACCTAGATATTAAGTCACTACCTAAATATGACACCACTTTGAACGTATAACACATAGTTAGCTTATTCGAACACTTGGACCTATTAAGAAACTCGTATTTTTAATCGTATTTAATCGCATTTAATCGCATTTAGTCGTATTTAATCACATTTATCCGCATTTAATCGTTAGTTTAAGAATTCATCCACCACTGCTAAGACTTTGAACCATAGATTTATATTTTGTATGAAGACTAGATATATATATAAATTTATTTCGTAATATGCACATTAATTTAGAAAACAGAACTTGAACTCTTCTAGTCTTCCCAAAACAGCGACAACTATTCCATTGTAGAGAAATCTGGTAACATACATATGATGCACTGGTACTAACTAAATTCATCTTTGGATCACAAAATTGCTCATTTTCACAAATTTTGATCATTAAAATATGTAGAACAGAATTGGTTTTTTTATTTAAATCAGCCTTTTTTTTATCACATACCGTCCTTTTTTATAAGTATGATTAATTAAGAATAAAAGTATAATAAAAAAAATAATTAATATAAATAAAAGAATAAGTAAGGACCGTTGTGATGCAGAGGCGTAAGAGTCTGCCTGTAAATGCGACGGTTTCTGGGTTCGATTCCCACTCGAGTAAGATGGATTTTTCTATTTCCATTTTCTTCGCTCTGGCAATTAGGCAAAGCGCGGCGTTAAGTTCCGCCACTCAACACGCAATGCCTCGAAAAAGGCGGACACCGGGGAAGGATAAAGGCAGAGACTAAGCATCGGAGTGTCTTAACACTAGGTTAGTATGATTCCTGCAGTTCCCTCTGCCTACCCTGCCATGTGCGGGAAGCTAAAGCGTGGAGCTAAAAACAAAAAAAAGTAACGACAAAATAAAGCCTTGAGTACTTACTCAAAATAAGTTCATTTGAAAATAAAATCGCATAAATTTAGACAATTTTAGCGCCGGTGTCAAAGACATATCGCTTGGAGACATATAAAATAACAGTAATAAGTAAATTTCTACAAAAAAGCATAAATTAGAGTGGGAAGAAAGCAAAGTTAAGACCCTACTCTACAATTATTAAAATTCGCAAATCGAGCTTAAAATTAACTTTTTAAAAATATTATAAAGTAAAATATTAAAAATATTAATTCTTTAACTAATTATTGCTCAAATAAAATTAAATAATATTCAAAATTGTATTTTTTTTTTCTAATTTATTTCCCTTTATATTTATTATGTTATTTTGATAGTGGAATAAACGATCATTGTATATAACTATTTTTTTTTAACTTCACGCTTTATCCCGCTCAAGGCAGGGTAGGCAGAGGGAAATGCCGGGACCGTGGGAACCTAGTGTTAAGACACTCCGTTGCTTAGTCCCTGCTTTCTAACTAAATATAACTTAGCTTGTATTTTTTAGCTGGCTTGGTGTGAAATGCTTCATATGTAAAAAGTATATGATAATAAATTAAAAACTACGTTTTCAATAGAAGAATAAGAAATCAAGTTAATATTTTGTAACTTACTAATATAACAAATGCGAAAGTTTGTGTGATGGAAACTTGTTAAACTTTCAGACAAAAATCACTGAATGGATTTTTTTTCTAGCTTCACGCTTTATCCCGCATTGGGTAGGCAGAGGGAACTGCACTACACTATTTGAACTTAGTGTTAAGACACTCCGTAGCTTAGTTCCTGCTTTCCGCCTTTTTCGAGACATTACGTGTTGAGTGGCGGAACTCAACGCCGCGCTTTGCCTAATTACCAGAGCGAAGAAAATGGAAATAGAAAAATGTATCTTACCCGAGTGAGAATCGAACCCTCAAACCGTCGCGTTTACAGGCAGACGCTTACGCCTCTGCGCCACGATGGTCCTTAAATCTGAATGGATTTAGGTGAAATAATGAAAAAGAATAAAAATAAAAAAAAAGATAATTCTTGTATACATATTTTTACTTCCAAAATATATTATAAAAAATAGTTTCGAATAAAAATATATTAAGAGGGAAACGCTACTGATTTTATTTCAAGTCCAAATACAAGCCATTATACAATTTAAAGGTTTCAATAATGAAATTGTGTTTCTTACTCACACCTTTGTATTATCTAGTTACTTATGTTTTTACACTAAAATAATATAAATAAAACTTTCGTCTCTTTTGTATCTTAAAGAATATTAAAATGAAATAAAATTTAAGCTTTTTTTATTTTCTAATTAAAAAAATGGTTGCCTGTAAAGTGGGTTTTACGGGCGAAAATTTTACGTGACAACGTCTTTTTCTCGGTAGAATATTTATTGATATGAATAATAATTATAGTATAAATTGCACAAATTTTAACTATAGAAAATATATTTTGTTTACTAAAACATTGTACATGTGTCAAGTGATACGCGCGGCGGACCGATCATAGTTCGGTGACAGTTGACACATCGTTACGTTACCATTTTCATATTTGACTCCGAGCCGCACAACCTAATTTAAGACGTTGTCATATTATTGTAGATATCTGTGATTTGTTATAGGTGAAGGATTTAAACTGGATCTCTTTTAAACATGCATTCTCCAACTGTGTAATGATATCTCTTTTTTTACCGTACATTCTCCTTTGTGTGTTCTCCATTCAACGTGACATTGGCGAAGTGAATTGTGCTCAACTGGCACGCTCGAAACGCCATAAATAAAGAGAAGAAGAAGAAGAAGACGTTGTCACGTCAAAAATGTACATAGCCTTTCTTGTACAACAAATATTTAAATTGGCTTCTCCTTTTTGGTTTGATATACATAAACATAAACATAAACTGAGGCGAAATACAATTATTTCGCCTCAGTTTATGTATATCATAGGTTGTGATTTACAGGTTAGCTTCTCTAGTTCATAGCAGCATAGCATCTTGTTGTAATAAAGTACAATTGGTATATCCCTTAAATAATAGTGACACCTAAAAAAATATTTTTGAAATTATAATTGAAAGTGACACTTAATATATCCTGAAATTTAAAATAAGATAAGGTTGGTGGATTGACGTCTGGTATATTAAGGGACCATATCACTTGAAGGACGTCATCTACATATACATATCTCTTTTAAGGAAATACGTCGAGTTATCGTCGTCGTAGTCTAGTCAATAAACTTATATATAATATTAATTGCTTTGAAGTGAAATGACCAATGATGATAAGGATAATAGCTCATTTTGAAATCTATACTAATATAAAACTAAAAAATTAGTTTTGATTAAACTCAATAACCTCAGGAATTTTTGAACTTTTGAATTATTTTTACGTTGGATTATCCATTAGCTACGAGCCATGAGCCACGGGCCATAAGCCATTAAGTGCATTATATCTAAGCCTGTATATTATATCAGGTTAACCTCAAATATTTAGAATGTGTCATCGCTTAGATGTTTCTATTTAATTAGCAGTACGTTATACATACATACATACATACATATCTTCACGCTTTATCCCTAGCGGGGTAGTCAGGAGAACGGAGCGCCAAACGCTGCGGTCCCTGCGGTCTTTCGCCTCGTCCACTGTCATTAACCTCTTCATGCATGCTCTCCGGGGAGTCCTCATGCTTTTTACGTGACCTTCCTCCAGTATCTTCGATACTGTGTTTTCGAAAGTCAACCGAGGTCTCCCCTTACCTCTCTTACCACACTCTTTTCTATCGTATATCTTTTTTACCATTCTTTCGTCACTCATTCTTTCGACGTGCCCAAACCACCTGAGCACGTTCTTCTTCATTCTTACTGTGACATCCTCGCTGGTACCTACCATCCTGTGTACCTCTTCGTTGCGGATTCGGTCAGCTAAGCTTAGTCCGCATATCCTTCGAAGAGATCGCATCTCCACAGCATTCATCTTTCTTTCATTCTTCTTCTGTAATACCCACGTTTCACTGCCACATCCATTTCATATCTACCATCTCTACTTAACATACTTCCCAAGTATACTACTTCATTCACTTGTTCTAATAATTTCCATTCACGAAAATCTTGCAATTTGTCCTTTCCTCGTCTCTTTCAAATACCAGAAATTTTGTCTTACTTGCATTCAGGCTTAGACCATTAGTTTCACACCCATCTTTCAGAATGGTGACCAATGCCTGCAACTCGCTTTCTGATGATGCAATAAGCACTGCATCTGCACACAGGCTGAGTGATCTCTATAAAGAGACTTTACAGCCTGCAGCAAGGGTCTGCTCACATTGTACCGGGGTAGTATCTCCCACAACTTCTTTCTCACAACCCTGTCAAACGCCTTCTCCAAGTCCTAAAAAACACAGAAAACCTTTTGGTTTACAGCTAAAAACTTCTTTGTGATCATACGGATGGAAAAGATCTGATCCATGCATCCTCTTCCAGGTCTAAAACCTTCCTTCCTTCCTTCCTTCCTTGGGCCTCCCACAGTAGCCTTTCGGATCTTTCTTGCATTCTTTTCGCTAAAATTTTTGCATATACTTTACCACCTAAGCTAATCAAACTGATAGCCCTATAGCTTGCACAGTCTATCTGTGAGCCTTTGCCTTTATACAAGGTCACGATGACTGCACTTTGCCAATCATCTGGGACCTCCCCCGATTTCCAGCACAAATTGCACAGAAACCAGAACAAGTCCAAGATGCGAGGTCCACCATATTTGATCATCTCGGCAGTAACTCCATCCGCTCCCGCTGACTTACCATATTTCAAGCTTCCTATTGCACTCTCAACTTCTTTTATACTGATTTCGCCATCTGCTACATCAAGACTCAGCATGTCGCTATTACTTGAGGCAGAAGCGTCATCGCATTCATACATCTCCTTGTAGAATTCCGCCCATCGCTGCAAAACGTGTGATCTGTTTGTGAATATCTCACCATCCTTCAAAAGCACCTACCTAACCTGACGAACAACTCCGTGAATCACTAACTTCTCGCCAGAAAAGCTTCGTGTTATCCCGGAAGTTGCTCGTCAACCTTTCATCTCTTTTACTCTCGGTTATTTCGCGCTTCATCTTTATCAGTGCTTTCGTTTGGTGCTTTTGCAGCGTATACTCTTTCTTTTTAATCTCTCTCATACTTTTATTCTTAATCGAGACTTTACAATCCTGCCATGCCTTCTTCTTTCTTTCTACAGCGTCTTTCACTTCATCATCCCACCATTCGTCACGCTTTTTACTAAAGCCTTTCGTCGCAGCTTTCACCATGCAGTTCCAAAGGTTCTGCCAGCATACTTCAACACTTTCATTTCCTATTTCACAATTGTCTAGCTTTTTGGAAACCCTTTCTATATATTCCTCTCTGATCGGTGGATCTTGAAGCTTCCAGCTTCTTATGCGATTATTCGATTCCAAGTATGCACACCTCGTGCGGTTACGCCATCCTACGAACAAACCCCTAAATCTAGCAATTACTAGATAGTGGTCCGTAACCAAGTCGGCACCCCTAAACACACATGTGTCCATCACTTGTGTTCGAAGCCGCTGATCTACTAGGAATAAGTCAATCAAACTTTTCTCTCCCATGCGCTCCTACGTATACATGTGAATTTGTTTGTGGTCAAACATCGTGTTTGCCACAAACAAATTCCTCTTTCCTTGCAAAGTTCCAAAATGAGCGTTCCAGCCTCATTCACTCTTCTGTCACCATATTGACCTAACACACCTTCGTAAACACTTCGCGCGGTTGCGGGTCGGAACCGCGCGAAGTGGTTACGAAGGTATTTGGTGTGTCCATTCAAATCTCCACATAGTATTAATTTTTCATTTCCTCTTACACTGCCTAGAACATCCCTGACACTCTCCCAAAACCCCTCAAGCTCGCTCAATGAAGCTGAGGATACCGGTGCATATGCCACTAACAAGAATATTCTTGTAATCCCCAGCTTGAAGCGAACCCAAAGTAGTCTAGGGTTGATCGCCTCGTACTCTACCATTGCACTAACCAATCGAGAGGACAATAATACACCTACACCTTGACACCCGCGTTCACTCTCTGGTACACCGGCCCAGAGAGCGACGCGGCTGCCCGGCAAATCGGTTGCATCATTGCCCTTTCGCTTGGTCTCAGTCATACAAATGACATCAAAATCTCGCTCATCCACCACATCTAATAGTTCATTCATCTTCTGGTCCATCCCTCCTCTTACATTCCACGCAGCTATTTGTAGCTCCGTCCTCCACTTCCCGCCGTTCCGGACATTGCGTGCTGGGTGGCGGTCCCCAACGCCGCATTCGTCTCCACTTTTCACACCAGCGGGGACGCACTGGTGCGCGTCGCCTCGGGGGGACGCCCTAGCAGTACGTTATTATCAGACAAAAAAGAGAAAAAAAACGCTTAACTACTTAATTTTTTATTCATCTATGTGTCATAAATAAATTGATTTGTAATTTGTATCATATTCAAATATATTTCGATAATTACAACATCCTTAATCCTTAATAGATCGATAATAATCTTTACTTATATCTTAATGGGTGGAAAGTGCAGAAAAAAGTGTCATGAGGTGCTTTTCAATTTACAAGCTATATATAAAACAAAACCTCAAAAATATATACCAACAATAACAAAACAAATGACAAACAAGTAATTTTAGATTTTGTTATCATATTGCATATCTAGATTTCAGGCCATTTATAAAATACTTACAATAAACTATTAAAATAATCCAGCAAAAGCTTCCATAATCACTAAGCTTAGCACGAAACGAAAGCTTTCAAATCACAAAGCTTATTATATACATATACGAGCATATACATAGTTACTATCTATAAAGACTGTATCAAAAGGACCCTAGGTCAATAAAATCCAGTCTTTTCCCTCCTGCTTTTATCGTTCACAGTATTTATATCAATACACAACCTAATATATAAACTATATAATACAGTACAAAGTCTAATTTAAAAAATAATGATACTCCCATAGAAACGGTTAATCTCCATACAAAATTGAACGTACACGTGTTACTTTATCAAAAAGATTTTAATGTATATATTACATTGTATGAAATTCGAATCCTTTTGAGTTAAACCCTAAAAGGAGTGCTTCAAGGTCTTCAACTAGTACCTACTTGTTCAAATAAAAGGGGTTTTGTTCAATGCCTCTAACCAGCCTATTTAAATTTTTCAACACTGTCAAATAATAATGGAGTGGTGAAAGTATAACAAAATCTAAATTAAATGCTTATTTTGAATTAAAAATAAAAAAATAGCTTCATGCGTTTAACATTATTTATATTATTTTTGTATGATTTTTATGTTTTTTTTTAGACAAAGGGAACTGCAGGAACCATACGAACCTAGTGTTAAGACACTCCTTTGGTTTAGCCCCTGCTTTCACCGTCTCCGCTTTCCGCCGTTTTTCAAGTCAACGCCGCATTTTGCCTAGTTTCCAGAGCGAAGAAAATAGAAATAGAAAACTCCATCTTCCCCGAGTGGGAATCGGACCCGCAAACCGTCGCGTTTACAGGCAGACGCTACACCTCTGCGTCACGACGGTCTTCAATTTTTTTTATAAAGAAATTAATAAAAAAAATGTAAAAAAAAATTAGAAGGTGATGTGAAATTGATTCTTGCCACATAGCCCAACGTTTCGTAAATTTAGGTAAAGAGGAAAACAAAAATAAAATACTCATAACAATATGTCATGTTATATAGATTATATTCAAATATTACAATAAACATAAATGCACTCTATTTATAGCTTCAAATTTTTGTTGTTTTCCCTCTCATAGCAAAGTACGCAAAAGTTACCGCCGATCCAATGGAAGCTAGTGTTAAGACACTCCGTTTCCCGATTTCCACTTTTCTAAGCACTACGCATTAAGTGGCAGAACTGAACGCCGCCGCCGTAATTAATCTATAAGTCTTGAGTTGAAACCAAACCCTAAACCGTCATGATTACAGGCAAACGTCGCTCCTCTGCGCCACGATGTTCCTCATATGCATTTTATTTAACATTATTTTATCTCTGAACATTGAACAAGCTGCACTAGGTTGTAAAAATCACCCTTCATCGAGGGTCCTAAGTTTAATTCCCGTTGCAATTCAAGGTCAATATCACCCTAAAATCTCTTATATATACAAGCGGATCAGTAGGCACCCTAACCTAAAGTCTAAGCTAGATTTTGTAATAATACCAAATTTTAAATCCACTGTGAACCAATGACATGTTTAATTGAAGTCAATAAATCATCGTTTTGTCTTAATTGCGCACACTTAGAGAAGCTAGCTTTCATCTAGAATTTTACTTTTGGTGGAAGATATAGACAATATTCTAAGTTGAACAGTTTAATTGATAATTGATTAAACAATTTCTACTTTACATTGTTTGACAGTCAGTTTTTAGTCAGTTTTAAATTCTGCCTTTGTCAACAAAGAAAGATTTATATCTTTACCACCCCTAAAAAGTTGTAAGCTAATGAAACAAACATGTGCGCGAGTTACCCAATAGGAATTTTAATTGACCATATCTAGTGACACCTGTCGGCGTTAAGTTCCGCCACTAAACACTCAATATTTACATTAGGCGGAGAGTGAAAAAATGAGAGTTTTAAGACTAAATTTGGACTTATTCTCTATAATATTTAAACATTGAGCCGCAGAGAATTGACCATCTGCCTTTTGGATTTTAATGATACCAATTGAATAAAAAATTGAAAGGAACACGAATGTATAGAAAAATGCGGTGACTAATAATATTATGTATAGGAAGTATAATGAATGGGGTATGTCAATGGTTTATGTTGTTATTCCGGCTTCAATTATGAGCTTAAAAAAGCTTGTATAACTGTATTTTATCTAACCAAATGTATATGATAATCAGAATATTTAATATAATATACTATAAAGTTTTAGCTTAGTCATATTTTAATTGTTTATTTTATATCATGTATCAAGTTTTAGGGAACTATGGTGAATATAGGAGAGAGAGTGCACGGCGTTGAGTTTCGCCACTCAACACGCAATGCCTAGAAAAAGGCGGAAAGCAGGGGCTAAGTAACACTAGGTTTCTATGGTTCCTGCGGTTCCCTCTGCCTACATTGCGATGTGCCTGATAAAGCGTGAAGACATAAAAAAAAGTAAATCTATGTATACATATATATTTCATCTGCTGATGAGCGATTGGGAACCGTTCCCTGCCTAGTTTCCCGCCGCGCCTGGTTACCCTAAAGAAAATGGAAATAAAATAATCCATTTTACCTGGATGTGAATCGAACCCACAAATCCTCATATATAGGCAGCCACTGCGCCACGACGGTCCTCTTTGTATATAAAAATATGTATTTAATTATTGTTTATGTATAGGTAGGCCAAGTTACAACCACACTCTGTCCTCGAATTGTATAAATTGTATAACAATATCGATGTCGATAAAATTCATTTATCACATGAATATGATAATATTAAATTAATATAAAACTGAAACAATATTGCTGTATCCCGAAATGTTTAATGCAGTTGAATACATTACTGTACGTCAGAGTAATTAAATTTTCGTCAAAAGTATATATGTATATATATATATATATATATATATATATATATATATATATATATATATATATATATATATATATATATATATATATATATATATATATATATATATATATATATATATATATATATATATATATATATATATATATATATATATATATATAATATATATATATATATATATATATATATATATATATATATATATATATATATATATATATATATATATATATATATATATATATATATATATATATATATATATATATATATATATATATATATATATATATATATATATATATATATATATATATATATATATATATATATATATATAAGTACGTATCCAGTTACTTCTACACAAATCTTACATTTTCCAAGTAAAATGAAAATGCTATTACTTTTCCAATAACAATGACAATTGAATAGGACGAGTCTTTTAATGAAGCTGTCATCTAGTCTTTAATAACTTTACTTGTAGTTAGTGAAAGTGCAAGCTGAAAACTTTTTACTTGTACTTTAAGGTATTAAAATAGTATCTTTTGCTCAGTTGTCGAGATATTGCGTGTTGGGAGTGAAACTTCAAATTCAAATTCATATAAGTTTCTTCAAAATAAGAATACAAAATAAGATTTGTTTTTTGAACGTTAAAAACATTACTTCCGGTTCGCCAAAGTTAATGCCTCAGACCTGAGAAGAACCGGCGCAAGAAATTTAGCGGAACATTTTTTTTAAATGGTCATATAATTTAATAGTTATTGACAACAGCATATTGTTTACCACAATTGTTGTTTACTTTGCATACTTTCACAGTATTATGTCTTATGGCATCATACTGTGGGGTAAAGCGTCCATTGTAGATCAAATCTTTATATTACAGAAGAGCCATTAGGGCTGTTAATAAATTGAGGTCACGGGAGTCATTATGGGAAAAATTTAAAGAAATAGGTATACTCACAGTTGTGTCTCAGTATATCTATAATAATATAATTTTTATTAAAAAAATACATATGTACAAGCATCATAGTGATATTCATAATCGGCGGAGGCATCAATTAATTACGTCTTCGTATCGTCTGATTAAGGTTCAACGATCTTTTATAGGGCTTAGCGTAATTTTTTTAAATAAAATTTCGAAATTGATAAGCGACTTGCCAATAGAATTGTTTAAAAAACAGGCGAAAGCACAACTTATTAACAAAGGTTATTATAGGGTTGATGATTATATCAATGACAAAGGCACGTGGAATTAATTAGTTCAGCAACCAGTTCCGCTTAGGCTAGGCGATACTTGTTATATCTTTATTTTATGTCAAATTGTTACTTTTTTTTAAAAGATGTGCTGAGGAGTTTCATTCGCCATTTCTTCTCCTCCATGACAAAGCACCTTGCCGAAATGGTAGTAGATAAAAACTTGACGTTCTGCATTTATGCAGTATACCTATATGAATAAATGATTTTTGATTTTGGTTTTCGCAGAGGTAATACGAAAATCAATTATATATATTTATTCCTCAAACTCAAATGGATATCAAACCCGCAACCATCGTATCTACAGAGAATCACATTTATATGTAAATAGCTTTAAATATATGTTGCTATAATGGTATGATATTATGATAATCAATTTTATGTACACTACGAGTATGTATACTTACAATTGATATGATATATGTTTTACTTTTACACTTTTATTTTCAGTAAAGTAGGTAAAAATGAAAGATGATTAAGGACCGTCGTGGCGCAGAGGCGTAACGTCTGCCTGTAACGCGACGATTTCTGTGTTCGATTTCCAGTCGGGGAACATGGATTTTTCTATTTCCATTTTCTTCGCTCTGGCAACTAGGCAAAAGCGCGGCGTTGAGTTCCGCCTCTCAACATGCAATGCCTCGAAAAAGGCGGAAAGCAGGGACGGAGATGGCAGGGACTAAGCAACGGAGTGTCTTAACACTAGGTTCCAATAGTTCCTGCAGTTCTCTCTGCCTACCCTGCCATGTGCGGGATAAAGCGTGAAGCTAAAAAAAAAGAAAATAACAAAATATTATCTCAAAAATGTCCAGTGTCCAAGGTGAGATCTCGTCTGGTGCGCTTTAGATTTGTATAGAATTCTTCCTACACGGAGCAAGGGGCGTTTCATGCATGAGTGATGTTAAAAATATCGTTGAAAGGACTTTGGTATGCAAGTATATCTATCAACTATGCACGATGTAAACTGACAAAGATATACGACTGCATGTAATATAGTACTACGGATGGAGTAAATAAAGGAAGCCTTGCTTTGATCCTCACTGTAGGTGGCGGAAAATTTCATATCTACAGAGGTTTAGGAATGTATGGGGGACTAAGGTGGACAATGGAAATTGGAAAATATAAACGTTAAAGTTTTATATGAGGACCGTCGTGGCGCAGAGGTGTAAGCGTCTACCTTTAAACGCGACGGTTTGTGGGTTCGATTCCCACTCGGGGAAGATAAAAATTGAAAAATCCTTCAATTTTTATTTTCTTCGCTCTGGAAACTAGGCAAAGCGCGGTGTTGAGTTCCGCCACTCAACACTCAATGCCTCGAAAAAAGGCGGAAAGTGGGGACGGAGAAAGCAGGAACTAAGCAACGGAGTGTCTTAACACTAGGTTCATATAATTTCTGCAGTTCCCTCTGCCTACCCTGCAACATGCGGGATAAAGCGTGAAGCTAAAAAAAAAAGATTTTATATTAAGTTTGGTGTATATATTTTGTAAATTGTAAAGTTTAATTGTAAAATGATTACAGCTTATGCTGATGCTAATGATGCTTCAGAATTGTGACCAAGAGATTTTTTAAATAAAAAAGAAAAAAAAATCAACTAATTTTCGGGGACGGAGAAAGCAGGGACTAAGCAACGGAGTGTCTTAACACTAGGTTCCCACGGTCCCGGCAGTTCCCTCTGCCTACCCTGCCTTGTGCGGGATAAAGCGTGAAGTTAAAAAAAAAAAAAAAAAAACTAATTTTCCCATAAATTGATTTTAAATGAATGTACATAGGTACATAAATACAAGAAAGTGCATTTTCCACATATTTCCACGTTTAATTTAATTTAAATAAACAAAAGATGTTTTCGTTCTATTCACGCAACAACTCATTCCCGCATCAATTATAATTAAAGTCTGAGAGAAATTCCAAAGCTGAGTTTTGTTTGAGATAGAGAAAACGTAAATGTTTTAAATATACCAAAACGGTTAACATATTATATTCTGAGCTCAAGTTTTATTAAGGTGCACTCATTTGTTAACTTTTTCATTAATTTTGACGTCGATACATATAATGCATGTGCTTATAAAAGATATAGGCTTAATTAGAATGAATTGTTTCTTTTTGGTTTTTATAGCTTCACGCTTTATCCCGCATATCGCAGGGTAGGCGGAGGGAACAGCAGGAATCGTGGGAACCTAGTGCTAAGACAGGCACTCTCCGCCTTTTTTACAGTGCTTAAGTGGCGAAATTGAACGCCGCGCTTTGCTTAAACAGAGTGAAGAAAATTTTGATGAAGAAATCCATTCTCTCTACGTGGGAATCGAACCCACGAACCGTAGCGCGCCACGACTTTTTTATTTTTCATAGCCTGTTCTCACAATGGAGCTACCATATACAGCTATCCACGAGGTCGTTAAGAAATCTACTCTTAGTATACTTAAAGAAGAAATTCAGATTTTTTGTATACAACTGAGATCTCTGATTCAAAGAAAAGTACCTGAAAAATTAAAAATCTTATGTTGCTTTCGAGAAGGGCTTAATTAAAAAAAATTAGATGAGTAATACACTGAAACTATGATAGCATTTAACTACAGTGCAACAATGGCCAGAATGTACGATGCAAAACTACAATCTGTAGTCTAAAGTCAGTTTAGCCGCAGTAAATTTGGTTTTCAAAACGTATTTTTAACGGAACGCTGCTTTGAATTTTCTTCGATAAATACCACTACATATGGGATATTTTTAAGTGGAAAATTTTTGTTTTATTTTTATACTGTTTGCTTTTTATTATCTATAGGACAATTCTAAATAAAGAAGACGTTGCGCCTCTGCGCCACGACGGTCCTCAATATATATATATATATATATATATATATATATATATATATATATATATATATATATATATATATATATATATATATATATATATATATATATATATATATATATATATATATATATATATATATATATATATATATATATATATATATATATATATATATATATATATATATATATATATATATATATATATATATATATATATATATATATATATATATATATATATCGAACCCACTACCATCGAGTAGCCAAAAATGCACCGACTGAGTAACAATAGCAACATATTGTTGAAATAAAACATGTCAAATTTTAATTTTTCCAAACTTATGCAATAATCATTTGGAAGAGCACAGTTCTTGTTTGGACTTTACGAGTATGCTAGTTTCAAAAGTGCTATGGCGTCAATAAAATACTTTATTCCAGCGGATATCTGAATATCTTTGTAAAGATATACAGACATCACGAAAATTATACAATATGGTATTTCTATGACCTATTTCTATTCGTTTTATAACATGCGATGAAGAAATTGATAGCTTTGACTGCGCTTTTATTGAATGAGGTGCTTGGATTGTTGTATAGTTTTTTAAATTTATGAATTTTTGTGCTTAAAATAAGAGAAACTCTTTGGTAAAACTTTGCTTGGTTTTTAGAGCGAAGATATATATATATATATATATATATATATATATATATATATATATATATATATATATATATATATATATATATATATATATATATATATATATATATATATATATATATATATATATATATATATATATATATATATATATATATATATATATATATATATATATATATATATATATATATACTTTTTGCCTAAGTTTAAAATATTGTGCGGAAAAAGAGAGAGTTAAAGAGAGTGAATGAGAGAGAATGATTTATATTCTTAAGATAAAAACGAGGAACAACAGGGAACGTAGAGTTTTGACACTAGTCTTAAGTAAGATAGGTATAATTGCTTATGTATTTTTGAATATAGAGATGATATTAATACAAAATGTATTATATTTTATGGGATATGCCTTAAAGAATTAGCCAATATCTTTTATATATATATATATATATATATATATATATATATATATATATATATATATATATATATATATATATATATATATATATATATATATATATATATATATATATATATATATATATATATATATATATATATATACTTTTCGTTGAAACATGAGAGACAAACAGTTTCAAGGGTACCATGATAAGCGGTTACTTTCGAATATATACAGCCTTAGGCTATTACTAGGCCTTAGGCTATCGAACCCACTACCATCGAGTAGCCAAAAATGCACCGACTGAGTAACAATAGCAACATATTGTTGAAATAAAACATGTCAAATTTTAATTTTTCCAAACTTATGCAATAATCATTTGGAAGAGCACAGTTCTTGTTTGGACTTTACGAGTATGCTAGTTTCAAAAGTGCTATGGCGTCAATAAAATACTTTATTCCAGCGGATATCTGAATATCTTTGTAAAGATATACAGACATCACGAAAATTATACAATATGGTATTTCTATGACCTATTTCTATTCGTTTTATAACATGCGATGAAGAAATTGATAGCTTTGACTGCGCTTTTATTGAATGAGGTGCTTGGATTGTTGTATAGTTTTTTAAATTTATGAATTTTTGTGCTTAAAATAAGAGAAACTCTTTGGTAAAACTTTGCTTGGTTTTTAGAGCGAAGAAAATGGAAACAGAAAAATTCATCTTCCTTCTGGGTATTGAACCACAAACGCTACCTACTCCTCTGCGCTACCACGCTCAGTGTGTGTGCAACAGTATGTACAGTATGTGCAGAGCAGTTTTGCCCAAATTAAAGACGTGTTGAGTGGCGAAACTCAACACCGCACTGTCATGGTGGTTAAGCAAAAGTACAAGTTAAGTTCCTTCCTTAAGTAGTGGCATTGAACCTACAACCTTTATGTAAACTATAACAGTCTATTTCATATTTTTTAAGAATATTATAAAATTATAAAACGGTTCCATTAGAAGTATCGAGGTAACGACTCAGCATTAAAGTGCTTTAAATCAATAAGAAAACTCCGTCGCGTCGTATCCATTTTTAGGCATCTCGAAGACAAAAGAAAAGAAGTACTATTCACATTTCCTATAAAACGTTTTCCTTTTTTTATTCGTACAAAGGTTTATATATGTAAGTGAACATATAATTAAAAGCCAGGCGCTATTTCCCCCATACAGCAAGTTAGACAGCGGGAACATAGTGTTAAGACACTTCATTCTCTACTTTTTGCCTAAGTTTAAAATATTGTGCGGAAAAAGAGAGAGTTAAAGAGAGTGAATGAGAGAGAATGATTTATATTCTTAAGATAAAACGAGGAACAACAGGGAACGTAGAGTTTTGACACTAGTCTTAAGTAAGATAGGTATAATTGCTTATGTATTTTTGAATATAGAGATGATATTAATACAAAATATATTATATTTTATGGGATATGCCTTAAAGAATTAGCCAATATCTTTTATATATATATATATATATATATATATATATATATATATATATATATATATATATATATATATATATATATATATATATATATATATATATATATATATATATATATATATATATATATATATATATATATACTTTTTGCCTAAGTTTAAAATATTGTGCGGAAAAAGAGAGAGTTAAAGAGAGTGAATGAGAGAGAATGATTTATATTCTTAAGATAAAAACGAGGAACAACAGGGAACGTAGAGTTTTGACACTAGTCTTAAGTAAGATAGGTATAATTGCTTATGTATTTTTGAATATAGAGATGATATTAATACAAAATATATTATATTTTATGGGATATGCCTTAAAGAATTAGCCAATATCTTTTATATATATATATATATATATATATATATATATATATATATATATATATATATATATATATATATATATATATATATATATATATATATATATATATATATATATATATATATATATATATATATATATATATATATATATATATATATATATATATATATATATATATATATATATATATATATATATATATATATATATATATATATATATATATATATATATATATATATATATATACTTTTCGTTGAAACATGAGAGACAAACAGTTTCAAGGGTACCATGATAAGCGGTTACTTTCGAATATATACAGCCTTAGGCTATAACGAGGGGATGTCGTTGTTGTAAGGGTTTGTACGTGAAGTTGTCTCTACACTCGACGTTTATTTACGTTTCCTTGGCTAGTTACTGCATATGCGTGAGTTTTACGATATGTATTGACATTTTTATTTATTTCACCTTCATTTTTTGCTTACTTATTTATTTCAACCAAACTCTCCTCCTCTTAATATTAAGTTTCAAAGACATAGGTTTTATATAATATTATAATTATACTTTCAAAAATACTCTTAGAATTGTCAATACACAAGTTAATAAAAAGATATACGTATTAATAATTACTTAAAAGTTAAATTGGTTTAGAGTACGATCACTTTGAAACAATATATACATATATATTTATATATATTATATAACGACGATATGTTTCGAGCGTATTCTGATAGAGGTTGTGTCTTATTGTATTAAATGACATAAATCACTTAAGAACAATATCTCACAGGGCTTCCCTTCCAATACGGACAGTTGCCTGCATGCAACAGCCAAGATTGACATGATTTCATTGCTATATAGTCTTAGTAATTGCTCATGCTTTATATATATATATATATATATATATATATATATATATATATATATATATATATATATATATATATATATATATATATATATATATATATATATATATATATATATATATATATATATGTATATATATATATATATATGTTCTGTGTTATGTATTATCTTTAAATGACATAATTAAATATATAATTTCCATTAATAAAGACCTATATTTTTTTTAAACTAAAATCCTGACGAATTCCTGAAATTACCATTTTAATAAATAAACTTGTCACTTCGCTTCTTAATAAAAGCTTTCATAATCAATAATAATCTTTAACTTTTCGCCATTTTCCTAACAAAATATTGAAAAATATATCTTGAACTTATGAAAGACGATACACTGTACTTAACGTCAGTCCTGAGTATCGCAGGGCATTTACGGTACTTCATGAAATCGAGCAGTTATTAGAAAAATCCATTATCGACGAACACAAAAAAAGCTCCTGTCCTATACGTACTTAACCTAAAAACCTATTTCCCTATATACCGGCAATAAGCATAATTGCAACTTGTGATTTGTTGATTTTCGATATAACTGCCTTTTGATTGCTCAATTCGAAGAGACTATTTAATAAAATGAGACGAAGATGATTTTATAAAAGCAAATTATGTAGATATTCATTTCGTTCCATATTTTTTCCAGTAATTTAGTCTTTTCTAAGTATTTCTAAGTAAAATATAATTAAATAAAACTGTTTGTTTGGCCGTCTGTATGTTGAGATTCCTTAAAGGTAGCTAAAATTATCATTAAATATGCAAATAAAGTCTTCTAAACTGAGCACAAAATACATATTTTTTTAGTCAACGCAATCAAGTAATGTATAGGTTTATGCTTGATTTTAAATATGTAGGTCGTGTAATTAAATTTGCTACTTCCCGTTGAATTAGAATAATTATCCTATGTAGCTGAAATAGGAACGGAACGAAACGGAAGGAACGGAACCTATCCTACCATAAGCACGATATACCGTAAAGTTCCTATAAAACAAGAATTGTATTAATTATTGTATTAAAAAATATAGAAAATCTGAATTCATAAGTATATTACAAAAAAGTTGGGTTAAAAGCTTACATTTTATTCAAAACGAATACTTATATCCGCAAATTTAAATTTATGAACTATTAAACGACATTTAGCATTTCCCGTTCCTCAGCGAAAACGTTCCCCGCTCCCGATTTGCACTTGTTTTATATTTATGAGAAGACAATGATAGCCGTACATAATTAAATGTGATCATTTTAAAATTGAATGCTACTGAATTTAAAATGTAAATGTTTCCTTTGAAGCTTTAATTTAACATAGAGCATTTATATTGTTTTGGAAGAGTTTTAACTTTGCACATTTAGAGAGGCGACTTTTTGACTTATAACTTTTTACTGTTTGGCACCATTTTAAAGGTCTCCAAAAGGCAGATTGGTCAGAACAGCTGATGTTTGAACTTGAATAGTTCTATTAGTAATTGATTACGTGCTTTTTGTTAGTCTAAAAAACTATATCTTTTATAAATAATAAGTATTATTTATAAAAGACATAGTTTTTTAGACTAAAACTTGAAAATTCATCTTTTACTCAAGAGGTTTCCACACAAATGTTCAATTATAAAATTTTCTTTTTATTAGGCTTTCAAATTGCTACTTCGGAATCCTTGTTAAAATTTTAAGAACGCTGGTACTATTAACACAAATTATGTTTTATAATATTCGGGCTACCAAGACCTAATGTATACGTAGAAATTTAATAATTTTAATTCATATTTTTATTTATTTTTATTGAACTTTTATGTTTTACCAATAAGACGTATAAGACGTATAAGCAGGTCTATGTTGAAGATTTTTCTTTATTTTTTTTTTCATACTTTTAAGATAAAAAAATGATTAAAAAAATAATACCGAGGACCGTCGTGGCGCAGAGGCGCAACGTCTGCCTGTAACGCGACGGTTACTGGGCTCGATTCCCAGTCGGGGAAGATGGATTTTTTTATTTCCATTTTCTTCGTGCTGGCATCTAAGGCAAAGCGCAGCGTTGAGTTCCGCCACTCAACACGCAATGCCTCGAAAACGGCGGAAAGTGGGGACGGAGTAAGCAGGGACTAAGTAACGGAGTGTCTTAACACTAGGTTCGTATGGTTCCTGCAGTTTCCTCTGCCTACCCTGCCATGTGCGGGATAAAGCGTGAAGCTAAAAAAAAAATAATAATACTCACTAACACTAAAAAAATATAAATTACTAAAACTAAGTCATATAATGACTATGACAAAGTAGGTAGAAGTTCAATTCCAACTCAGTGCAATATAAAATATTTGTTTAATATATATAGTTTTTTAAATTATAAATATTAATTACGAATAAACAAACCAAACTTCTTATAAAATCACATCTGTATTTCTCACTTATATTTATAAATGCGTTAGTGGTAGAAACGGAAGGGTCTTTTCCCTTTTATTTCTACAGCATAACCTTTTTGTATACTTGATCTCTAATTGAGTTTTTCTGACACCGATTTAGTGTACAGTAGAAGTCTGAAGTCAACATTTTTATTACGTTAAACTTATATCTAAATTGGTTCAAGTTGTTTAAAGCAATAAATATATATGAAATATTTTTAACTAATCTTTACTATAGTTATGATTTCATTTGATTGCTTCATGAATCAATACCTTCTATTGTAACTGATAAGAGTTTTTGACATCTTTCACTATCGACGCAAGAGAAGTTAAACACATACGCATGTATAGCTTCCAAGCTGATGTTTTAATTACATAGTTTTTTCTAAGAACTTTTGAATAATCAAATTAAAGGTCACCACTGGTTCGGGATTCAGTTCTGCTTAAAGGTGAATGAAAAAGAACTCTTTTCTAACCAAAAATACAATCTAAATAGAAGCTTCAAATTATTTTAAAACATATTATTTCAGTGGCAAAATGTGAATGCGGCAAAGTAGAGCAATACTAGGGAAAATAATTGAAAAATAGTGGCGTTGAATACCTTAGTTCTTATACCTACAGTATAGATCTAGTTTTTATTTCGAACTTACCATCAACTGGGCCAATTTGGAAGCTTTCAAGTAATTATTCCACTAAAAGCTTTCTATTGTGGTATTTTTTTGTATTTAGACATTAGAAATTAAATTAGCTTGGTAAGTTTATTTAAGCTTTTCTAGTTGAGTTTTGTTACTGAGATTTACTAATTCAGATGTACCTAGATCGTGATCTAGATATTATAAAATAAAATTAGTGCTCCCCACCCTTTTTATCAGCTCAACACTTCTTGGGAATAATAAAGTTAGAAATTTAAAATTTTTAACAATTGTTGAGAAGAGACAAAAAGCATACGCAAGCGTTTTTCCAGCTAATCCAATTGGGTAACGCTTAATCTGCCTTTTCAAGATTTTTAAAACGGTACTAAAGTTAAATTTTAGCTCAAAAACTCGCCTCTCTAAGTGTGCGCAATAAGAACGCTCCTTCACATAACAATTCCAAAGTTGCGTATGAATAGAATATATAAAATAACAAGAAAGAAAATATGATTTTTTTGTGATCAGAATAGGCTTAAATATTAAAATCCTTTAAAAATAACCTTTACCGATAAATTGACCTCGGAAGGCATAAAAAATTCATTTAGGGCATCCATCCTAAGATTTTCTTTTAACTAAGCTTTCAACTAAACACACTCACTACTTTACAATATTATTAAATATTATTACTACCAAAGACAAACTAATGTATAGAAACTAAAAGAAAACCTCAGTACCTATTAAAATTTATAACAAAGAAAAATATATTACAGCAAGCATTACAGGAAGCTACTTAATTAGTAAGCTTCCCTGAGGATCCAATGTTTTTATCGACGTCTACTCCGTTTATAGAAACTGAATATTGAAAATTTTCCGGTTATTTCTTTGACAGTTTCATTTCTTCGGTTAATGGGAGGTAGTATTAATTATTTATAGCAAAATATAACGTTAGTAGAATATTTTGTATATACGTTATGTGAAAACAGTGTTAATATACATCAATATAGAATTTCACATTTCAAGGCTCCCCGCTTTGGAAACGAATCCATAAACCGTCAAGTTTACACAGGCACACGTTGCGCCTTAGTGTTACGAAAGTACTCAAAGAAAGAAGTGGTTGTTTTTCTTGTACTATAAAACAAGACTTACATGATAGAAATCATCTCTACAATATACATAGGTCAATAGTGCTTCCAATATCGTTGTTAATAATTCTCTATATTTCATGTATTTTATAAGGAAGAGAGAACATACTGTATATTGCAAAATTTAAATTTGCACCTTATCTATATAGAATGTACATAAATGACATAAAGGGTCATGTTCTAAAGCAATACTGCAATATAGTACAATAATGTTTGTGACGAGAAACCTTAGCAAAGTCTTTATTATGAAATAAAGTATGAGTTATGCTATTTCCTATAGGCCTTTTTGTTTTATTTACTTATGCTCTATATTGTTACTGTTTTTATTATGTTATTGTAAGGTCACCGTAAAAAGTGAATTGTAGGTTCCATCTACAACGAAAAAGAATAAATAATAAAGAAACGGTAAAGTATATATTATTTTGCGTTAATTCTATCCGTTGTCAGAATTACCTGACACTTTCAAAATGTCATTCCCAAACCTTAGTCGAAGCCGCATAAAAATCTAATCTACTCTGTCATCCATCTATAATATATAACGAGTATATATATATATATATATATATATATATATATATATATATATATATATATATATATATATATATATATATATATATATATATATATATATATATATATATATATATATAATATATATATATATATATATATATATATTTGTTATTATTATTTCTTATGTTTATATCCAACAACTAACTAACTAACCAAGCTAACATAGTATACATCGCTTGGTCTACTGGGCATGTGGTGAAGGGAAATAAGTCAATTCTTTCTCGCAGGCGTTCTAGTGGATGAAAATACTACATAACTCAGTCCTTTCAAATTGACTTAAAAGGTATTTTTAAGAGATTTCATCTGTGTTATAAAATTACTGCTAAATTACCAATACGCTGTCTTTAAACCGAGCGGTAAAATACAAAATTTAACTAAGAGAATAGTATTATAAAATATATATTTTTATTTAATCAAACTTAGCGGGTCGTCTGGCTGAACTACACTGAACGCCTTAGGCGAGGCACTGTGGAGGTCATGTTACCTGAAATAAAGATAAAAGATAGAAAACTTAAAATATCATTTCAAGTATATTTTTAGTTAGTCTTTTGTTATAGAATGTTATATTAAGAGTTGTATTAGAATTTTACGGAGTTTTTGACAGTTTCATTTTTAATATTGGAGTGGTTGAAGTTGAAGAAGAAAGAATTAGTAGAAAGTCTTACTGGGTTGTAGAGCTCTATGTTAATATTCACCTAGAGTGGGGAGATTATTTTTATTAGTTTCACGCTTTTATTCTGCACATGGTAGGGTAGTCAAAATTATCCGCAGGAACCTAGTCGTAAGACACTAAGTCCCTAGCTTTTCTCCTTTTACGAGGCATTGTGAAGAAAGTAGAAATAGAAAAATCCATCTTCTTCGAATGGGAATCGAATCCACATACTGTCGCGTGACGAGAGTGGAGAGATGAAATCAAATTCACAATCTAAATTTACTATAAATAATTCACTTTCTTTATTATAGATGGACTACACGAAAAAGCCCAACCAACCGACCGATTCGTTTATCTGTGCCTGCCTCTTTCATATATGCGTGTTAAGAAAATAAACAGCCATCCTCTTGTTGGACTCCTCTCAAAGTTCTTTATCAATTAGTAGAAATCGAGTTAAAATCCGTGGGATTGTATGATAACTGTGACACGACAGCGTGAAATAATTTTAATTAGAGTAATAAAATAGAATTGAAAATAAAGCTCAAAAAAGTTTTCCTTTACATCAGTAAATATAATGACATTTAAATTACCGACACTTAACTTTAAACTTATGTAAACGCAGACGGAATCAATATTGTTTCTCCCTACGTGTATACTTTATACTTTTCTGTGGGCTAAGTTGTCTATATTGTGTTGTCTATATTTTTACAATTTTTTTCGATATTGAGCAACTTTATATATATATATATATATATATATATATATATATATATATATATATATATATATATATATATATATATATATATATATATATTATATATATATATATATATATATATATATATATATATAAAAATATATATATATATATATATATATATATATATATATATATATATATATATATATATATATATATATATATATATATATATATATATATATATATATATATATATATATATATATATATATATATATATATATATATACTATATATATATATATATATATATATATATATATATATATATATATATATATATATATATATATATATATATATATATATATATATATATATATATATATATATATATATATATATATATATATATATATATATATATATATATATATATATATATATATATATACATATATATATATATATATATATATATATATATATATATATATATATATATATATATATATATATATATATATATATATATATATATATATATATATATATATATATATATATATATATATATATATATATATATATATATATATATATATATATATATAGTGCTTATGGGAAATACAATCACACAAAGTGAATTGTACGATATTACATGTCATTAAATACTATTCGTGATATACTTTCATTAGCATTTGTATTTGCGATGATGCCGTGAGGCGTTCTAATAAATGGATTCTACACAAAATGGTGTGAATGTGTTTACGTTTAAATAGGAATAAATTGACGCTAGTACTGAACGACCGTGTTATACAATAGTTAGATACCTTGCATATTTAAAAATTATTTCTTTTATAAGTTCAGTTTTAATTCGTATTTGCAGCGTTAGGTTACGCTATCTAGTTCCGTTTAATACTTTGAAATGAAATAATTTAATCATTTATTTTAACTTAAAGGGATGTGAAAATATTAAAAAAATGTTTTACAAAAATATAAATTTGTATAAATATATAAAAATATTTGTTTCAATATTGTTTGTTGGGACACCCCTGATGTGAGGAGGAGGAGAAAGAGGAGGTATGGCAAAGTCCACTGGACCCACCTATATTTTTACTGTATTACTAAATTCAGATTTATAAAAACCGAAATTTTATAGTGATGCAGTAAATTTTTTAAAATACACACGAAATATATAGCTGGTACTACTACCAGCGGACATTATCTTAGGTTTTACGCATAAGTAATAAACCCTTTCAAGTAAAGGTGGGCTTTTTTAAACTTTTCCGTACAAAACTCATTGAGTAAATTTTTGATTGGTATACGTATTTATGAAAACGGTCATTTTGAACACTTTGGATAATTTTTTTTTAGCTTCACGCTTTATCCCGCACATGGCAGGGTAGGCAGAGCGAACTGCAGGAACCGTGGGAACCTAGTGTTAAGACACTCCGTTGCTTAGTCCCTGCTTTCTCCGCCCCCGTTTTCCGCCTTTTTCGAGGCATTGCGTGTTGAGTGGCGGAACTTAACGCCGTGCTTTGCCTAGGTGCCAGAGCGAAGAAAGTGGAAATAGAAAAATCCATCTTCCCCGACTGGGAATCGAACCCAGAAACCGTCGCGTTACAGGCAGACGGCATATATATTTATTTGTATATAATAATATTATACCAAAGAATTTCTTTAACTATAAGACTTTTTTAGAGGAATATTTATATTTATTACATAATACATTTATTTCATTTAACATTACTTTAGTTTAACTTAATTTTTTTCCATATTGCATTTCGTTCATCAGACTCCGTCAAAGCCTTAATTAACATATATGGAGTTAAATATATACCTAAAAATCAATTTATTATAAAAGAAACAGTTTTTCTAGTTGAAAAAATAATAAAATTGAAGAAAAACAGTAAAATATAACAATATACAGTTTTTATGTTTCATACTTGCCAGTCGACCTTACAGCTCAATAGTCATTGTTTATTTAAGCTCGACGGCTGGTACAGCGGAAATCACCGTTTGTATTTGATCTATACATATAAATACAATTTGGGCGTCTCTCTGTGATTTCAAAATAAGTGACTTTTTTCGTGTGCATACAGTTATTTACACTTTGGTGAAACGTAAAATATAATATTTATTAAATTTTTGTCCGTCTGTCCGATTTTTTGATTTTCAAGCGTATCTCTAGAATAGCTGAGCTATATATGAAATTTTTACTAGGAGACAGAAGAGGTTATTGCAATACTTAGGCTATTGCTTATTCTGAAAATCCAACGGGACCGAGATTTATTAGAATTTTTTTGCCGATAGTTAAAATCGCTCGTGAGTACGTACTGTAATACTTCATAATAGTAGACTGTATTCATTACTGCATTTCATTAGAGTATCACTCCATCAAGAAATATGGAAGAGAAAAAATTATAAATACAATACGTGCATACCATTTAGAGCAAGTCCAAGAATATCAATCAGGAGAGTAAAGCCGCGTACAGGTCACTAGTGTACTTGTGTTACTTATATTTTACTTTCGGTACACTATTTTCCATTATTTCCAATGTTTTAACCAATATTTGCATTTAGTATATTTATTTCTATTTTGGGGCTTATAAAGCAAAAGTTAAAGGTTCCTGCTTGAATGAAGGTATTTATTTTTTTCCCTGCTATGATGAGAACAAAGATCAACGTAGAGTTTGGTTACTTAGCGAGCAATATTTCAAACTTGAGTGGGAAGTGAAAACCGCAGTGACAATTTACATATATCTGCTGGAATCTTTTATTATGTAGATTCACTATTTATCCCATTTATAGCAAGGAAGACAGTGGAAACCTAGTGTAAAACTCCGTTCCCTGTTTTCTGCCTTTTTAGGCATTGCGTGTTGAGTGTCGAAACTTAACGCCGCGCTTTTGCCTAGTTCCAGAACGAAGAAAATGAAAATGGAAAATTCATCTTCCCTAAATGGGAATTGAACCAACAAACTCTTACGTTTACAGGCATACACCACGGCTCTGCGCCACGATGGTCTACATTTTATTTTATTTTTAAATCTATATCTAAATAAATCAAAAAGACTTGTAATTTTTTAATTGGATTGGTGATTGAGAATGATTTTTCGTTTTGACAACTTTTACCCTTTTACTTAAACGTGGAAGATGCGTAAAGAAAAAAAAAACTTAATACCGTTTCGTTCATATATCTTTTAGTTTTACAAAAGTGTTGTTTATACCTTACTTCGTTTATCTTGGCGCTTGAAACTTAGGTAATTGGAGTGCTTCTCAATTTCCGATCGACGTGATACAGCCTCTTTCCGCTAAAAGTAAATTGTATTTAGTTTTCGTAGCTTTCTACGCAAAAAGTGAGACGTTTTTTAGAAAAATATATTTTTTGTTGCTTAAATCAATTTTGATTTATTTATTTATTTGTTAGTTCGTTCACGCTTAGTAAGTGAATAGTAAGGGCGCATTTTCATTGGTCGATAAGTCGGTAGTTAGCCCGAATGCGCGGAGTACCCGCATGCGAGCTAACAACCAATGAAATCCACTGGTCGATAACTCGGTCGATTAAACGTGTGCGGGTGATATCCACATTCGGAATAACGACCTTATCGCATGCATTATAGGAACCACCCGCACCCCGTATGCGGGCCCTGACGATCAGTGAAAACGATAAACACATTGCGGGCCCTATGGCATGCGTTACAGAAATCTCCCGCATCCCGAATGCGGGCCCTATCGACCAATGAAAATGCGCCCTAAATCACGTTTTATTCCGCTGGTAACAGGGAAGGCAGTGGGAAAGGCCGGAATAGTGGGAACTTAATTACTTATATTAATACACTACGTTCCCCGCGTACCGCCTATTTAGGCATTTTGTGTTGAGTGGCGGAACTCAGAACTCACTTTACTTGCTAAAATGAAATAACCCAGAAATAATCACCTAAATCTTCAATCATATTAATGAATGCTACAAAAACGAAACCTATAATAATAAAGTTAGATACTTTTAGTTAACTTCATTATAAATTTACTATATTTTACACAAATTAAAAACTAGACAATCTCTTTAAGCATTTATATCTTCTCTATATATTGTAATGACACCAACCAGGTTCCTTCTTCAATTACATGTATTAATACTGAGCACAATTCGGATATAAAAAGCTACAGCATGACTGCTTAATGTTCTCTTCGGAATGATGATCGTGCAAATATACTAGTTCATTTATACCCCCACACAGTTGACCACTTCCGATACAATTTAATGTTGCCAACTAAACTATTATAAATTATATAAACAATTAATATATAATCAATTATAACAATTAATCAAATATTATAACATTGGATATTACAAATATTAAAATTAATTGATAGACAAAGAACGAGTGACATTCAAGACAATATCTTATTTCTTTTATACATAAATAATAATAAAATATCGATAAATTACAGTAAAATAAGTTATGAAATAACAAATGACAACAATATAAAGTAGTCTATGGTACTTCTACGTAAATAGCTTATTCTATGTCTTCGGATACAGTTGTCCCCGTTTCAAAACCAACATATAACAAAGTTTGGTTATAGAACTAACATGTTAGACACCTTCACTGTGTTTAGCTTTAGTAAGATATGAAGGTGACTGTTTCTTAGAAAACTTTGGGTTCTACGGTCATATCGACATATTTAGGAAAATTACAAAATTTTACTGTTTAATGATCAAATTATTAAATTTTAAACCCATAAATCATTTAAGAACCGTCGTGTCTAGTAATGTCTACATGTAAACGCGACGGATTGTAAGTTCGATTCCCATAGGCAAAGGGCAGCGTTGAGTTCTGCCACTTAACACAGCGACAAAGTAACGGAGTGTCTTAGCACTAGGTTCCTATAGTTCGTGCAATTCCCTCTGCCGACCCTGCCATAAAGTGTGAAGACACGAAAAAAATGCACTTTCATTATTGTTAAGATAATGGTTAAGTTTGATTTTACTCGATCAAACTTAACCGATTTTATTAAAATTTTCGTCATATTATAAAACAAATCGATTTTTTCGACGTAGCGCTTTGCATACTAATTACGCTAGTTGTAAACAACCACATATATTTCAACCAATCTAAGTTCTAGACTAACAACGTATCCAATTACACCGTCTACAACCGGTGCCCAGGAAAAAGTAAAGTTTACATTTTATTATTTTATTTCTATCCTTTTTAACTTCGTATGGAGTAAAAGCAAAAATTAATAATTTTAAATATGAAATATTAATAATAAATTAAAATATGTACATATAAAATATCAAGGTCTACAGACTTTCTGCCTATACAAGCGACGGTTTGTGGGTTTTCCTTTGAGAATCTGCTATAATTTTATGATATTAAAATTACTAGTCGTTATAATTTCTTTTTCCATGTTTTGTCCCGCACAGCTTAGAAGGGTAGACAGAGGGAACATTACCTACTGTTAAGACACTTCGCTCCCTGCTTTCCACATTTCAAAGTATTTAGTGTTGAGTGGTGAAATTCAACGCCATGATTACCTATTTATTAGCGAAGGAAATGGAAATGAAATAATCCATCCTCCCCTAGTGGGAATCGAACCCAAAAATCGTCTGGGTTTACAGACAAATTCTGCTCATCTGCTAAACAACGAAACATATATATATATATATATATATATATATATATATATATATATATATATATATATATATATATATATATATATATATATATATATATATATATATATATATATATATATATATATATATATATATATATATAATATATATATATATATATATATATATATATATATATATATATATATATATATATATATATATATATATATATATATATAGATATATATATATATTTGTTTAGCTTCACCCTTTATCCCGCACATGGCAGAGTAGGCAGAAGGAACTGCAAGGAACCGTGGGAACTTAGTGTTGAGACACTCCGTTGCTTAGTCCCTGCTTTCCCCGTCCCCGCTTTTCGCCTTTTTCAAGGCATTGCGTGTTGAGTGGCGGAACTCAACGCCGCGCTTTGCCTCGTTTGCCAGAGCGAAGAAAATGGAAATAGACAAATCCATCTTCTCCGACTGGGGATCGAACCCAGAAACTGTCGCGTTACAGGCAGACGTTGCGCCTCTGCGCCACGACGGTCCTCATGTATATGTATATGTATGTACATAATATATACGTAACTAGTATACGACCGATCGACTTGAAATGTACTATCGTTCTAATAACGGAGTTCCCAGTGGGAAATCCCAACGTATTAGTTTATGGATTACTCTGACCAATCATTCAGTCAACCGTAGAGCTTAAAGCTCACAAAGCTCTTATAAAAGTATACAAAAGTCATATTGAGATATTAAGTTTAGAATGAGATTTTGAAATCTGTACACTAAGCTTTTTTCAGATTTATTTCCTTTTATTATGCTTTCCTCGTACTATTCTTCCATATAATTTAATGGAAGTAAATTTATTTTTATTATATATTCTAATTATCTTTATAGGTAGACAGACAGGTACAGTATAATTCTACAGATGGTTGCTTTTTCGCTGACGTTTGTTTTGGTTGACACACGTGTTAGTGAGAGTTTTTATTAGGATAGTGTTTTTTCTTTCTATTTTACTATAGTGGAAATTGTTTTGTGTTATAAAAGGTTCCATTCTAACAAGGTGGTTGTTTGTAGTGAGTATTTGTGTTGTTTTATTTAGGTTAGACTAGTTTAAGTAAGTTTAGGTTATTTTTTTCATTATGGATCCTGACCCTCCACCTGATCCCCCTGATCCTGGTGGTAATAATTCCGAGTCTTCAGGAACACGTAAAAGACAAGGGGAAGCTTCATCCTCTAATAATGTAATTTGTGCAAAAAAGACAATTATAGATCCCAATACCGCGACGCCTTCTATCCAAAATTTATATGTTCACCCGTCCCTTACTGAAAGTCCGAAATCCTATATAGATTCCGATAAAGGCCCTTTCATTGTGTACGTGTCGAGGGAAATACCTGACCCAGCAGCTGGTACCTCTATAAGAGCAATTAAATTCGGCCAGTTCTTACACAGAAATAAGATTACAGGTATTACTAATGAT